>OY757316.1:39853447-40325863 GCA_963583905.1 Stenurella melanura
ATATAGAGACCTAACGACTTATACCAACAATCTGAAATTTTATTAATATTTAAACTCTTTATTCGCGATATTTCACTCAGTCATGTAAAAAAGCCGCTGCCTAAGGGATTGCTACTTCCACATCCAGATTATCCATCCAAATTTCTTTAAACAAAAACTTCTCGACTATATTTGCACTCTAGTATGTGGAAATAATTGGTCATAGAATTTTAATAATATTTGGGCAGATGTCAAAAAAAAAATTGAGTCGTTGGTTTATAGTGTAAACGCCAAAAACGAAGTTTCTGGACTCTTATTAGCTTGCGCTACTAATTTTCCTCAATTACACCCCCTCCGCACCCTCAACGAAATTATCTCGATCAGGCGTCTTTACAATACATACGTGTACCAAACTTCAAATGAATATTTCAAATCTGTTTTACCAACCCCTCTATTAATGGAGTGGAGGTGGTGGGGGGTTGAAAAATATTATAACGAAATCTGAGGACTTGGCTTCTAGTATATACACCAAATCTCAAGTTTCTGTACTCTTACCACCTTGTTTTACTCATTTTCTCCTATTTATCTCTAGTTACTTCCCAACTTTATTTCGATTTAATTTTATCGGCCCCTTTAAATAATGGAGTAGGGGTGGTGGAGGGGTTGAGAAATGTTATAGAAAAATCTAAGGCCTTTGTTTCTAGTATATAAGTACACCAAATGCTAAGTTTCTGTACTCTAATCAGCTTGCTTTAATTATATTCCTCTATTTGACCCCCAACCCTTCAACGGAATCATCTCAAAATATAGTCTAATTAAAGTATATACATGTACCAAATTTCAAGTGAAAATCTCAATTCTATTTCATCAACCATTTTAATAATGGAGTGGGGATAGTGGAGGGGTTGAAAAATGTTATAAAAGATCTGAGGCCTTGGCTTCTAGTATATACACCAAATCCCAAGTTTCTGTACTATTACCAGCTTGCTTTACTTATTTTGCCCTATTTATTCCAACCCTTCACCGGGTAAGTAAAAAAAACTATCCAGTTCTTGATCTCATTATACTACATAGGAGCGTGTATAAAATTTCCAGTCAATGTCTCAAACCGTTCCCGTTCCAGAGAAAACATGCGGACAAAAAATAGTTACAGCTAGATCTCGACGTTTCATGTCATTCTAAAATTATTTCAAGAAGAAAAATGTTTGATTTTTTTTTTACGGTTCCACGTTCCAAGTAATTGTATGAATATAAACTAGCATGGCCTTATGACTACCTTCTCTACAATGACAAATTTAATATGCATCAGCATATATAGGAGACTTTAGATGATCATGGATGGATAGACGTAGTCTGTACTGATTTCTCCAAAGTCTTCGATGAACTCAATCATAGTATATTTCTACGAGAGCTAGATAAAGAGGGTTTATTACATAAAGCACTAAGTCTTTTTAAATAATATCTGTCTGATCGACTACAATTTGTATGTCTGGTGTTTCTCAGGATCTCAGGAATCGATCCTGGGGCCATTATTCTTAAATATTATTATTAATATCGCTGCCTAGATATCTCTCATTTGCTGTATGCAGGTGATAAGAAACTTTACATAAAAATAAATGGTATTTAGAGTTGTATTATTGTGCAAGAAAACCTTGATCGGCTTGAGTTGCGTTGTAAGGAAAATAAGTTAACTCTTCATATAAATAAATTTAAGGTTCAAACATATTCTTCACAAAATATGTCTTGCTTTTTGCATATATGTATTCACAATATATTGTTTAATAGACCAGAATATATTAAGGACAAGGGGGTATTATTTGAATGAAAATTTGCTTTTATTTATCATATAGATGAAGTAAATTTAACTGCCTGTAGAAGTTTAGGATTTATTACCCCTAACACCTGTGAATTCGGAAACCAATTTACAGTTGTTATACAACTCATATGTTAGATCCCGACTTGAATATAATTCTATTATTTGGTGTTTACGTACAGTCAAGCTATTAGAAAGGGTGTAACGAAGATTTTTAAAGTTTTTGTCAAGTGACGAAAACAAAGTGTATCCCCATAATTTGTTACTAGGAACATACAACTATAAATTCTTATTGATTCATCGTAATATGTATTCTGTAATTTTGCTGTTTAACGTGATAGAATTTGTTCATGATGAAACCGAAACCTTAAAGAAAATCAGTTTTCATGTCCCCACGTATACTAGGCGTCGTTGTGGAACATTTTATTGAATGAATGCTAAAACTAATATACTGCATTATTCCCATCTGTATATAATGTATCATAATTACTTGGCATTGAAAAACAGCATTGATATAATATGATTAATATGTGTAATTCTAATAATGCACATATAAAAGCAATTTCTTATCGTAATTCTGATATTGTTATTCACCTAACTTATTATACACTTCGCAAATACAAAACGTCTGTCTGTCCGTCAGTCTGTCTGTCTGTCCGTCCGTTACGTTTCTTGTAAGCAAGATAACTTAAGAACGAAAAGTCCGATTATATTGAAATTTGGACAGTACGTGTTAGCTAGAGGAAGAACACTAACAAAAAATGTTTGAAACTAATGGCATTTACAAAAATAGCTGAGAAGAGTATCCTATAGAATGTGCAACAATTATATAACAAGTGTAGTAAATCGGCGAAGAGTATTATAATGGTTAGCTTGTTTTATACATGTTTGTCAATTTTATGTATACTTATTACTATGTATTATTTTGTATATTTAAGGTTTTTAGTTGTTAGCTTAGTTTCGTTAGGTTTTTTAGTCTTTAGTTTTTAACTGTAAGTATATTATTTTATCCTATCATGTAACTGGAATTAAACTATGTTTGATAGTTGTGGGTAAATGGTAAATAAATTTATAAATAAAATTGAGGAGGTGTAGCCTATAAAAAGGATACCACATATTTCAGTTTCTCATTTAAAACTGGTACCGTAATCGGGATATATATAGAACGCCAGGGGTTATATAGAAAGACATGTAGTTATCTCATATTTCCCGCTCCTGGTGGTTTGTTACAAATTTTTGCACATTCTGCTTTGTACAATCAAAACCTACAGTTGATGCTTTGATGTCTACAAGGTATAGTGATTCAATAAATAATGAATTCATGTGAGAAAATTGATCGCATTCCCAGTGTTTATGTTTCTGAGTTATATAACAATCAAATAGTCTCCTCTAGAACTTAGGACTCTAGCACTTTAAATAGGTACTCTAATGGAAGAAATAATTAAACATAACATTAACAACATTTTTGTTTTTGTTTCATTTTGTTCTGCCATCTCTCTTTGTAAAAATATTAATTATTAACAAATAATTCATTTTCTTGGGTTATATAGAACACCTACAAAATGCCTCAAAAACATAAACACTTGTTAGGAACACAGCACAGAAAAAGATACACACAAAACAATTTGTTGCTAAAGTCTCAAAAATTCATAAGAACAGTTACACAGTTGAACGTTTGAGGGCTCATCGAGGGACTAAAAATAAATTTGTTTATCCAGTCGTTACAGACTACAATATTATTAAGTTTGCCCAAATAACATTTAAAATTGCTACTCCTACAATTGTTGGAGGAGTGCACATTTTCTCTAATGATGTTTTGTGATTGTCAGTTATAATAACTAGTTTTTCACTAAGATAATGAAGATAAATTTAAGTTAATTTTATCCATTTTTGGTTGTATTTGCTGGAATTTGCAGTTTGTGCCTTAGCACAGTTAAGAATTCTGTGAAATTATTTGTTTTAGTTTAAATTTAATTAAAAAAATCTATTGAAAACATTTGGTTTCTGTGAGGTATAAATCTCGTACGCTTTCATCTCCCATATCATGTTTATGGCGATTTTTTTATCAAAAACTGTTCCACATAGGCTATTTACTGGTCTAATATGAAAAACATTGAAATTCTCTCACATTTTCTGTATAAAATACCAAAGTTCCATATAACCCCAAACCCGGGGTTATATAGAACAACGGATAATAAAAAAAGAGGCAGTTGGGGGTGGAAATTTGAATTATTTTTGTATGATAGGTACTACTATAAACTAACTTTGAAACGATCTTAAAGTAATAATTTTATTTCATTATATATTGGCCAAGTTCTAGGCAAAAACGCGTAAATGTTTCTGCTTGTAGTTAAAGAATTATTATACTCTTCGCAAATACAAAACGAAGAGTATATTGCACTCGATCGGCACATTTCTAAAACCGGTAATATTGCTCGTAGAGAAAAAATTTTAATATCACTGTGCTGGTGATCGAATTCTGACCAACTTTCAGATGTCCGTCCGTCTGTCCTTCTGTCTGTCTGTCTGTCGGTCTGTCCATCCGTCCGTCGCGTTTCTTGTAAGCACAATATAAGAAGTAATAGTCCGATAGTATTGAAATTAGGACAGTAAGTTAGTGTTAGCTATAGAAAGAAACCTATTGTCTTTGGACGAAATCCATCAATAAATAAACAAGTCGTTCATTTTTGAAATAAAAATTAATGTTTTTTGTTTCGTAATTAAACAAAAAATGCAACAATTATTTGACAATCAATCAATCAATTTTATTTGTTCCTTAATACAGTAGAATTACCCATAAGGCTGTAGAACATGTCAAAATATAAAATATTAAAAAACAAGCTAATACTCATGTATAAAATTACAATAAGTTGATGAAATATAAAACCATGATAAGTGTACAGGACAAATATAAAACATTATTAACATTAAAATATTAAAAACTTATAAGTATCTCAGTTCATATTTTCTATTTGTTTGTCTTCGAAAAATTCACTGAGGCTATAGTAGGCCTTTTGAAGCAGAAGGTTTTTCAATTTTTTATACATCACTTTGTTGTTGAGGTTTCTTATAGTTAGTGGCAGTTTATTATAAATCTTGCTTAAGGTGTGGTAGACATTTTTCTGAATGTATGTAGTTGTTGGTATTACAGGGTACAGATCTGCTTTATTACATGTGCTGTACTTATGAAATTTATCACAACTTCGAAAGAAGTGTTTGTTTTCACAGACAAATTTGACTAATTCGAAGATCATGATGCTGGTTAAAGTTAATATTTTTTCTGACATAAATACTGGTAGCATGATGCCCTTTGGTTTAAATTATAAATGTTTCTAATGCATCTTTTTTGTAGAACAAATATTCTATCTACCTTGCTCAAATTTCCCCAGAATATGATTCCATATTGTATTCTCGATTGTACATATGCATGGTAGCTAATCTTAGCTACATTTTTATTGATTGAATTAGCAATGATCTTTATCACATAGGAATACTGAGCAATTTTTTTTGATAATTTATTTATATGAGGTCTCCAGTCTAGTCGTCTATCAATTTGTAATCCAAGAAATGAGGCATCGCTTACTGATTGTATAGTTTTTTCTTCGAATTGAATATTAAGGTTATTTTCCTCTATTAGAGGATAAGAGAATTTGATTATATTTGTTTTATCCACATTGAGTAGCATGTTATTTTGGACAAACCATCGTTCCAAAGTAGATATTGTTGACTGTCTTTTCGTCTCTAAATCTTCCTGCGATTTTTGGTTGAAGACTATGGAGGTATCATCTGCATATAAAAACCACATGATCATCTATGCAATTTGGTAGGTCGTTTGAGTAGAGTATAAATAAGAGGGGGCCCAAAATAGATCCTTGTGGCACTCCTTTAGTCAATGTTTCCATCTCCGATTTTGATGACCTGTTTTGTTGTCATTTTGTATGATACACTGGGCTCTGTCATAAAGATATGATTTTATCAGGCTCTTACATTTTCCTGGAATCCCATATTTTTCCAGTTTTAATAGCATTATCTCATAGTCAACACAATCAAAAGCTTTTGACAGGTCTAGTAAGACAGTGGATACACATTCTCTGTTGTTTAATGACTCTAGCACTTTGCTTAGTAGTTGGTACATAGCTCTAATTGTTGACATATTTTTTCTGAAGCCGTTTTGCTGATCTGTAAGAATTTTCCATCTATCAATGAAGTTAATGAGAGGTATATATATAATTTTCTCAAATATTTTAGATATGTTAGGCAATAGAGAAATGGGCCTGTAATTGCCCATATTGTTCTTATCTCCTTTTTTATATACTGGTTTTACTACTGATATTTTTAACAAGCTAGGGAACATTCCATTAACTAAGGATAGGTTTATGAGATATGCTAGAGGTTCTGCAATAAGGTCTGCGGTTGATTTCAAGACCTTAACAGGTATTCTGTCGATTCCTACTGCTTTTGTGTCTTTTAAGGAGTGTATAATATTATATACCTCCAGGGGATTCGTTTGTTCTAGGTGAATGTTTGCATTGTTTAGAATCACATGATGTCGTCATTATTGTTTATATTTGGGCATGCATTTATGAAGAATTTGTTAAAGTTGTTTAATATACAAGGGTACTAAATCGGCGAAGAGTATAATGGTTCATTTGTTTTGTTTTATTGTAGTTGTAAAACTAATCTGGTAGCTTCAAAAGTTTATTTTTAAAATTCTCGTTTTTGTTGTTGTGTATTATTATGTTCGTCTGCAAATAATGAAAAGTTGGCTTCAGTTGAATACCATTAGCTAAATTCACTTTATTTAGACACTTTATAAGATGAAATTATATATTTGTTAATATAAGAGGTTTATTAATTGGAAATTCAAAGTCCATTAGGTAGTTCCGAAGCATCTTTCAAAATTAATTTGTTTGAGTCGTCGCTACCAAAATGATGACTCATGATTTGTCACTAAAGCCATATTTACATCAACAAAATACTGAGAAAATAACTTATATTTACACTTTTATTCTATATTAAATAAATCAAACATTTTATATGTTATAACATAGTATTTCTTACACCACAGCTTTTGGAGAATTAAATTATATTGTCCATACCGAATAAAGTTAGTGTAAACTCACCTTTAGTAATGGTAGTCTGTTAACATCTTATTAAGTCCTGATTGAATAAAATATCTAATTTAAGTAGTCGATTTATAATGTTGGTAAACAGCTTTGTTAAGTGAATAATAATTGGTCCTATTACAAGTGATTTCTAAAGGAGACCTACAGGCTAGTTCGCAGATAATGATATTATCAGGCTGAAATTGTTTAAGCGGGATAAATACAGTGTATGATTAACCGATTTAGTTATGGTTATTTATACGTGTATTGTAGGAGGATTAAAATAGCTGTAATGCTGTAAATAGGAGTAATTAAGATTACGGAGATTATTTTAACTGTTATTTGGAGACATATGCAAAAATGTCTTTCCGAAAAAATGCATTTATTTTTTATTACTACAAATGTGTGCATATATTCATATGATACACAGCCAGTAAGTCAGTATATAGTCCAGTCAATGAATGCTCAAAAGGGAGGCGTAGAAGACATGGTCGGGAATATATTTTTTTATTTCAGGGTATGTTTGGAGTAGTTAGGAGATAAATATACTAAAAGTTCACGAATCTACGAGTTCGAGTTCGGAATTCGAGCGGGCGAGTTTAATTATATCTCTACTTGATTAATACATTCTCTTCATTTGTTTTCTTTCTTCAATAGCTTTCCAAACATCCGCAAGCGAAAATGGAAATTTTCGAAAGATGGTTTTTTGCATCACGGTTTTCGACAAACTTTGCTCTTAGCTTCGAAGCAATGTAATTAGTAGAAGTTATGAGGCATTAAATTTCATTTAAAATGAGTTAACATTTGTTATTCTATCTTCAAATGATCAAAAGTTACAGCAATTTGGAATTTTCAGGCGAATTTTAAGATTCCGAAAGAAAACCGTATATTAGCGTCTGAAAATGTATTTTTTTCTGAAGAAAAAAACACTTGTGACATGCAGACGGACATGACAGAAGTATTATAGTTCTATGGAACCTTAAAAATGACACTTTAAATAATCTAATTGTGAATCAAGACACCATTACACGATCGGCATCCACTAAATTTTTAGGTCTAGTCGGTGACGAAAATTTTACTTGTACGAACCGTATAGAATCCGTATGCAAAAAACTACACTCTGCATTTTTTGCATTATGAAATCTGAATCCGATCTTATCCAGAGGACAACTAAGAAATGTACATTATGTACTCGTGCATTCTCATCTCAGATACTCAATTATTCTCTAGGGTGTAGGTACAGAAATACAAAGAGCCTTTATTTTACAAAAAAAGATCATTTGTCTCATGTTTTCGCTCATGCCATTAGATTCATGTCGACCTGTGTTCATAGAAAATAACGTCCTAACCTTATATTCAATTTTTGCATTCGAAGCAGCCGTTTTTGTCTGCCAAAACAAAAAAGAATTTACATCTAATTCAGATAAATATGCATACAATACCCGAGTAGCTTATCAGATTTTTATTATTAATTATAACCTCTCACTTTTTAGAAAAAGTCCGTTTGTCTGTTGTGCCACCATTTCTAATGCACTTCCTGTTAAGATAACGAACCAACATAGTTTTTCAGTTTTTAAAAATAAATTAAAAAAATATCTAATAAATAAATGTTATTACTCCATACCAGAGGTTTTTAGTAATGTATGTAACTAATTGTTGTATTCAAAATATAGCATCATATTCTGTGTCGTTTAGTGTTCAATATTTTGTAGTGTATAAGCATTGTGTTTTATTAATTATGCTGCATATTATATATTTCTTAATATTTATGGTAATTTTAACAACGTTAAGTATTTAAAAGTGAATTATTATTTGTTTGCTTATAATTGCATTGAAACATATTCTTTATAGGATTTTCCAAACAGAAGAAAAAATAACTATCTATGAGAACTAAAAGATAAACTGTGTGTAAAAATACTAATGAAATCTTTGCATTCTTTCGATAACCTGAATTCTGGTTATGCTAGCAAATTAAAATTCTAAAATGAATTTGTCTAATTTCTTATTTGTAAATTCTCATTCTAACACTAGCATCCACACAGTCCCCTACGTACATGCAGATTAAACTAGTATCTACATAACCCCCTACGGTCATGAAGATTCAGTTAAAGGTGAGAAAAAAGGCCTAAAATGAATTTATTTATCTACCTTGTCCTAAAATTTGTTTCATTCTAATGGAGTACATTTTCATGAAATCTATCATTCTGTTTTTTGGAAATGTTTAGCCTTTGAAACGTTTTTCGCCCTTATTCTGGAGCTCATCAGAAACACATAAAGCATAAAGATGTTTCATGCGAAAACAAGACAATTTCTATGAATAAATGTGAAATAATTATATTTGACATTGACTGATAAAATCAACTTCATTTATCTATTAGCTAACTAGTATTGGAGCCTATACACTCTATGCATGTTTAAAATGAATTATTATTTGTTTGCTTATAATTGCGAAAACAAGACAATTTCTATGAATAAATATAAAATAATTATATTTGACATTGACTGATTAAAAACAACAGATCCTTACCTATCTATTAGCGAACTAGTATTGGAGCCTATATACTCTATGCATTTTTAGTTCTCATAGATAGTTAGTTTTTCTTCTGTTTGCAAAATCCTATAAAGAATATGTTTCAATACATTTATAAGCAAACAAATAATAATTCACTTTTAAACATGTATGTCGTAAACCGTAAGTCGTAGAAACTTGCCATGCCAAATTTATTTTGACCAGTTAAAATTTAAAAAACCGTGACTGGAAAACTATCCCACTGACCCCGGTATAAAAATTATCTTTCTTACTCTAGAACAGTGTTATAAAATGAACACTGATTTTAATTTTTAAAAAATATTCAGTTATAGAATATACGAAGGATCACTTTGAGACAGTAACTCTAAACCAAATAGTCAAAATCATTATTATTATATTATCGTTATTTTCCTGTCTTGATGTGTATGCTATACCTTGCAGTAATATACAGGGTGTTGCTTAATGGCGTGCTAATATTTCAGGGTGTGATTCCTTAGGTCATTTTAATTAATTACTATTTATACTATTTTTTTTTCGAATTAATTCTTGGACGTTTCGTCTATCAAGATCAATTTTCGTTAATTTAGCGACAAAAACAAACCAATCGTAACCAGCTCTTGACTTAATATGGTCTAAGTTTTACCTGTAATCTACCGTTTTCGGGTCAAATGAAAAAACGCTAGACAAAATACAGCTGTGATGACTAACAGTTTGCACATTTTTAGCCATCGCACTGTGTAGCATATTATAAATAATCAAAAAAACATTCTTTACTTAAAATGTTTCTATTTGCCAAAAATTTGATTATTACCCCAAAAAAACAAATAGGTATTTGCATTACAGTGAATGAATTGTAAATCTAAATCAGACTTTAATGAATCGCTAAAACAGAAATATATGTATAAATATACATAGTATGTTAATACGTTGATGGATAAATGGTCGTTGGAAACGTACTTCTTGAAGAAACGACACATTGCCTTCGGTTATTGAACTCTTTTTCTATAAACCATTTGAAATTTCGAATAAGTCCAATGAACCCGAAGAGAAACTCTATTTTCCAAAAACAGACTTTTCAATCGTACTTGCTTGATTTACCACTGTCATATAAGTTGTGGTAACCTGGTTTCATCACAAAATAAGTTATAATTTGCTATGCTTTCTTTTTGAACCATTAGTAAAATAAACTACAAAAAGATAAATAGAGTAACAATTGAGGTTTTATTTAGGTAAGAAAGCACTAGGAGGTAGTTTGACATTTGAATAGTGTCAGGAAGCTATTTCTCGTTCATTTTCTGAATGCTTTATGACCTTATTATTGTGTTAGAAATAATTTGCGGTCAATATTCACAAATCTGTTCAGTAATTATACTGATATAAATTACATACAACTACGAAAGCGAAGGGTGGCCACAAAGAAAAATAGTCTTATGTTGAAATTAACTCACCTTAATTTGAGTTTGAATTTAGAATTCTCCGTTATGAAACCCACTGCAGGTATTTTTTAGCCCCAGGTTTAGTATAGTCAGTATAGTATAGTTTAGTCAGTGCTAAAATTATAAACAAACACCATATTTGCAGATTCGAGATGTGTGACATTATTTGACACTTTTAGGAAAATGCAAACAATCAATCACAAATGACGGGTAACTGCTTGACAATTAAAACATGGTAGTCTACTTACTGAAACTTTAGTTTATTAAGTGTTAGTAGGTATAATTCGGAAACAAGAAAAATCAAATTAGAACTTCCGGGATTTCTAATCATATACGTATGAGTAGTATAATACACTCCCAGAGTATTACCCTTTTAAGAAACTAACCTAAAAGACTTTAGGGTTGTTGCTTGTGTAAGCTTTTGGTCAAATTGTTTTCCTAGAAAACGCAGCGCAATTATTTATACGTATTCCATAAAATTTTAGTTTTGTTGTAAACAACTACACACCATAAATTTTTGAAACTTTGATAATGTATTCTGTTGTTCTGCTCTGTTTCTTTATTCTACTCGAAACTCCAATCATGTCAAGACTTTGTGGCAATAATCGATCTATGTTTTGTTGCACACTTCAATCTTATTGCAAACATTTTAGATGCTTCCACTTATAACCATGTAGGCACCCCATTTCAGTTGTTTATGTTATGCTATTTGTTACTATTTATAGACGTTGTGGGAAGTTTGACCTACCATGAAATTAATTGTAACTTAACTTTAACTACGTTATTTTCTTTTCTATATGATCCCTCTGTGCTTCCGTACATAACCACCTCTCATGTGCCTAATTCATTTTTTTATTTCTACAATTAAAACACAAGTCCTTTACATTCATAGAAATTTCCAGATGCTCCTATTTCGTTAATAATATAATGAGATTATTTTTTCATGTTCTTTTATTATTAACCACACAGTGTACTATACAATAGATAGAGACCTATATATTTTTTTTTATTTATTTTTTTTTTATTTAATCATATATCATACATCACAGTTCAAAACCTATAATAATAATGGAAATCTCAACTAACTTAACTTAAGCTAAGAAGCACAAATAGAAATTATGAAGGCGGTTAGACTGCACGACAGTAGATTGAATTTCTGGATGCTAGGCAAATATGTCCAATTCACTGCAATGAGTGTCATAACTAGTACAAATATTAAACGGAGGAGAAAACTTTAATGCGTTAGATCTAGGCGTGGATGAATAAAAGCTATGAGAATAACGAGAATTAATCCGTGGGACATAAAAGTTCAGTTGGCTTAATATTTCACTACAATCTATTTTATTATGAATAATTTTATCTAGAAAACGCAAAGCAAAGGATTCACGCCTTTGGGAAAGACCGGTAATATCAAATTTTTCATATAATTGATTTTGAGAAGCTCCAATTGGTGGATATGTACCATCAGTTTTCCAGTTTAAAAATTGCAGCAAGCGGTGCTGAATATTTTCCAATTTATCATTATGAGTATTATACCCAGACTGCCAGACAAGTGAAGCATACTCCCGCTTAGATCGAGAAAAAGCAAAATAGAGCATCTTTAAGGTTTTCGCATCATTAAAATCATGGCTGTTACGCAAAATGAAGCCTAACATTCTGTATGCATGCGAAATTACAGCATCAATATGGTTAGTGAAGATTAATTTATTATAAAAAGTTACACCTAGATCCTTGAACGTGGATGGTCTGTTCAGCGTGTCGCTATTAACATGGTAATTATATGTAATTGGGGACTCCTTGGTTGTATTACTCATAACATTGCACTTGCCAACATTTAGGTGAGAATCATTTTTATCGCACCAAGCCGATAACTTAGCTAAGTTGTTTTTAAGTTTTTCGCAGTTATTAAAATCATTAATTTTATGCAACATCTTGACGACATCGGCATATATTAAGAAATATACGTCTAAGTGATCAATGATTTCGTTAATAAAAATATTAAAGAAAGGGGTCCTAGTATTGATCCTTGCGATACTCCTGACGTGGCTCGGCATTCAACAGATTTATATCCATTATAAGATACGAATTAAACTCTATCAGTCAAGTAACTCTCAAGAAATTGAAGTAAACCTTCAGATAATCCGAATTTGTCAAGTTTACAGAGATATTTCCTATGGTTTAGTCTGTCAAATGACTTCGAAAAGTCCGTATAATAATAATAATAATAATATATAATAATATATATTTCTTAATTTTACACAATAGTGTATACAGTCGTCATAATAATAAATACATAAAGATTAAAAAAACACAAAGACAAGTAGTACATAAACAGACAAAAAAGAAAAAATAAGCAGAAAGAATATCAGGTAGATAGTGTACTGAAGTACTGAAAATATTCATCAATAGTATAAAAACTATTTTCAATTAATAATACCCTGATCTTTTTTTTGAAACATTTGATACTGACATCATCTTTTTTTAACTCTTGCGGTAAAGCATTAAACACTTTTTTTGACAAGTTCAAAAAGGAAGTACTCGTCCTACTGAGGCGCACACTTTCTAGACATAAGTTTTTCCTTTCTCTAGTATTATAGTCATGAACATTCCCCCGAGTTAGAACAGTCCCTTCTTTAAATTTCTGTTTAATATACAACAAACAATAATAAATATAACTAGCAGGTAAGGTCATAATACTCATATTCTTGAAATGAGGTCTGCATGAATCAGTAGACTTTGGTTTAGCTAAGATTCTGATTGCTCTTTTCTGAAGTATAAAAACCTGATTCGCACTACAGGTATTACCCCATAGAATTATTCCATACACCATTACACTATGGAAAATAGAAAAGTATGCTATTTTTAAATAATTTTCACTCAGTCTACTCTGTAGCTGTCTTAGTAGAAATATGTGCGTTGATAAACGCTTACACAAATCGTTAGTATGATGAGCAAAACTTAGGGAAGAATCAAGGAAAATACCCAAAGTTTTTACAGGCACATTATTAATATTAGTATTAGCTGGTTTCACAGCAAAGTCAAGCGTTTTAGTTTTGTCTAGGTTTAAACTTAACAAGTTACTAGAGCACCATTTGTCAAGCAAATTTTCAGAGAAGTTAATATGATTAGTGTTATCTATTGAAGATTGACTTCTAAACAACAAAGTTGTATCGTCTGCATAGGCAGCTAAACGTACATTATTATTGTCTAAAATTAAAAAGAGATCATTTACGTATAATATAAAAAGCACAGGACCTAAGACAGATCCTTGAGGAACACCATATTTTATAAATTTTTGTTTGGAAATTTCATTGTTATATTTTATAAATTGAGATCTATTCCCGAGGTATGAGGCAAACAGATTTAATGCAGTGCCTCTAACACCATAACATTAAATCTTAGCCAATAAGATATCATGACTCACAGTATCAAAGGCCTTGGATAGATCATAGAATTTAGCAGTACAAAACTCTTTTTTCTCAAACTCCTAAAAAATATTTGTAATAATTTCACTAAGTGCCAGTATTGTTGATTTTCCAGATCTGTAGCCAAATTGAGATTGACTAATGTAATAATCCAAAAATCTATTTTTAAGAATAATTTCAAATATTTTTCCTATAATTGGTATTATTGAAATTGGTCGAAAACTAGCGGGTTCATTATAATCACCTTTCTTATATATTGGAATTACCTGTGAAATCTTTAAAGAATCTGGAAAAATACCACACAAGATACAGCAATTTATCAAATCTGTAATATGATCAATTAATATTTCACCCACTAATTTAATAAGTTCATTACTTAAGCCATAAATATCACTAGATTTAGAATTTTTTAACTGATTAATGATAATTCGAATTTCGTCACAGGTAGCTGGAGCCAGGAAGAAAGAATGATTAGGATTAGGCAACCTTTTCAGATAGCTATAATGATTACTATACACATTTCCAAAATTCGACATGATCTCTTCAATAACATCAGAGTAGTAGTCAGCAAATTGGTTAGGAGTCAGATTATTAGGTTTAATATGTATATTATTACGTTTCTCCCTATTTATAATGTTCCATGCAGCTTTCTGTTTATTTGAACTATTGTTTATATACTTATCATTGTTTTCCAATTTAGCTTTATTAATTTCTCTTTTATATTCACATTTTAACATTTTATAAAGATTTAAATTATCCTCATTTCCACTGGCAACGGCTACAGTTTGAACAGCATCAAGAGTATTTTTAAATTTAGTTAATCGATTATCATATCGAAGCCTATTTCTTTTATTGTGTTTAATGTTTATTCTTTTAGCTTTAAAAAACTTATTATATGTTTCAGATAACACATGTACTAGACTGAGTCTACCTATATGTGAGAAGTAATTGATTCAGCAATGTACTGAGTAGCGCAGATTAAGTTCGTTACGGTGGAACGACCTTCCATAAAACCTTGTTGTTGCGTAGATATTTTCAGTTGAACATGTGTATAAGTGTTATCATGCAGTAGGATTTCGAAAGCTTTACTAAAGCTACATATGATTGTTATCGGTCTATAATTGGCAAAATCATTTCTTTTACCTTTTTTATAAACAGGGCACACTTTGGAGTATTTCCAATATCAAGAAAATAGCACTTCCTAAAACATAAATTAAAAATTATGCAGAGGATATGCAAAAATGCTGGCACAGTCTTTCAGTAGAAATGCTGTAATTCCATCTGGGCCCGCAGTAAGTTTAGGTTTAATTCTTTTTAACGCCATGCAAACTTCAGTCTCGGAAAAGCGTTTAATGTCAGTCAAAAGAAAGATTATTAGACTTGGTTACTGGGGCGTCCGAAATATTAACGAAGTAGGATTGCTCGAAAAAGTTAGAAAATGCACCGACGATATCACTAGGGGTCTCCAGAGGTTCATTGTTATAAGTTATGTCTTTAGGTATGCTAGTTTCCCTTTTTTTCCATTGATGTAAGCCTAGAATTTATTGGGTTCAGATGTTATATTATTTTCAATTCGATTTGGATAAATTTGAAATGCAATTTTAATATCCGACTTGATATGTGATCTAAGTCTACGAAATTCCGTTAGCGATTCATTATTACCATGGCGTTTAAATAATATTAATTTCTTATGCATCAGGTTTATATTTTTTATAATTTCACCGTTAAACCAAGGAGGAAACTCAAATGTTATAGTTCAATCTATATTTATAAGGAGCATACAAAACTCAAAGTTGCTGACTGAGCTAAAATAAAGGGAGACCGGGGCATGCTTTATTTCTCTACACTTTATTAAACAATAAACATAATGTAGTACTTAATACATAACACATCATTATTCTTATGTAAATAATGTTCTGACATGATTAAAATAAGAAAGTCATACTCGAGTAACAGATAAGCTGAACCGTACTTTGAATTTATCTGTCAATATATTTAGAATGGACAACATTTAATAGAAATATTATACCCTTTTGCTAGAAGAGAGATATGGAAAAAAAATGTCAGTCAAGGACACAATACATTCATGGAAAATATCAGGTTCGGACTTAACTTTTATAATGCTCTCAGGGCCGTTAACATCATCATATAATTTTGGTAAATGTCAGCGTCTCATTCCTTGGCGATTTTCATCGCACCTAAATCTACGACATCCTACTTTTACCGAATTAGAAATATAATCTATATCTTATATTTACTTCATTTTTACAACATTAGTTGTAAATAATGTAATTTGAAATACGTTAGACAAACGAAACCGTCAATTATAATAAGATTTAAGGAACATATGGTCCATCTCAAAAATTGAATAATTGTAAAGTTTGATGTTGCCCAACGTGTCGTTGATAACAATTATAGAATAGATATCATCAACGTAAGGTTAATTAGAAATGTAACAAACAGTAGATAGTGGGATGATTTTAAAAGTTTAGAAGTTGAAAAATGTAAAACCATTCATCTGTTGTTAGGTCACAGTTAACTGAACCACAACATTATTATACCCTTCGCAGATATAAAAACGAAGGGTATATTTCCGAGGCTATGGCAATCCTCAAAGCGTTAGAATAATTCAACGATTGTGAACTCTACGATTTTATCCGACTCACTCTCTGTCCCCCAAACTATCGATAATAGTCAAGTCGTCACTTACAACATTAATCCTTGTATTGCTAAAATTAAAATTTTAGTATATAACTTAAAAGAGCGAGGACAGTTAGTAAAATTTATTTGGGTTAAGGCACATACAGGTTTAAAACATAATGTAGAGGTAGATATTATAGCCAAAAGAAGTATTAAGAGTGAACACTACCTAAGGTCTGTGGGAGGGGGATAAAGCGCTAAATGAAGAGATATCTCCCTAATAATCAAATTTTAGTCAAAAATACTCTTTAATAATCCTGCAGTATTTATTTATGTACAACTTACACTTACGGTGTGAACCTAAGGAAACGCACAAAATTCATATCTTTGGTATGTGTCATTTGTCAAAAGTATCTTTGAACAGGTCGATTTTAGTTTGGTAAATGCTACATTTTGTCAGTATACCAAAATTTATGACGTCATTGGTTTTTGAGTTATGACGTCATCATAAATTCTTTTTAATGGAAACAGACATTTTTTTACTGTTTTTGGTGGTATATTCCTTTAGCTTTCTGGTGATATGAAAAAATTGATATTACCTAAGCCATTCTTTTGAAAAAAAATATTTTTATTGATTGATACCTTACATATGTAATTGTGAAAAAAAATCATCTCCATTGCTCAAATTGCGACCCTCCAACCATTTGGCATTGACCAAGACGGGTGTAGATACTTTGCACGCCGTTCTGAATCATCTCATGGACAATTCGTGTCATCTTCAAGCCAATTTTGTCCTTCAATTCTTCTATGGTATCCGGTCTATTAAAATACGCCCTTGACTTTAAGTAACCCCAAAGAGAAGAGCCTAAGGGAGTTAAATCCGGTAAACGCGGGGGCCACTCAATCGGACCTCGACGACCTATCCACCTTCCAGTAAAAGTGTCATCTAAAAACTATCGCACCGCTATCCCAAAATGGTGGGGTCCCGTCTTGCTGAAACCAGACGCGGCGCACTACACGTTCAAGCGTGTATAAGTATTCTCAACGTTAAGAGCAAAAAAAGAACGTGGTATAACCAGGGGCGCGTTTAGATAAATTGGGCCCCTAGGCGCTGTGAGATTTGAGGGCCTCGATTAAAAAAGTATTAGATCTAAAGATTTGAGGGCAAGTATATTTTTACAAATACATATATATTATCATATTGTTTTTTTTTCCGGCTTTATATGTTAGTAAACTTGTCAATTTGATATCACAGTTTTGTGTTTCCTTTGATACAGTATACAGAAGAGACAAATTTTGAAGTCGCTGTTGCCACGAAGTAATTCGTAGGTAGTTATTAATTCTTTTGAGCGCCGAAAACGTGCATTTACATAAGGGATTACTGACTGGAATGGTCAAGTAAATACACAAAAGGGTTTCAACATTAAAAAATGTCGCCTGCAACACATTGAGAATAAAGAACTCCGCAGTTTTTTATAGTAAGAATAGGTTTCAGTCGATTGTTCTGAAACTTGGGGAAAATATTCTCCTGGACCCCCTGATTAAAATTCTCTCTGACCACCAGTCCGACCGAATTCGATTTTTTGATCTAGAAGCGACTGAAACTGTGAACATCTTCGAAGGTCTGCGTAAATGTTCCATAAAAATTCTGAAAATATTCATGCTCATTTCTAGAAGAAAAATAAGCATCTTTTGTCTCTTGGCATTTTTTTCTTCAAACTGCTTCCTTCTCCCGGAAAAAAATAACAAACAAACAAAAACATTTTTTGTAATTTTCTTAAGGGAAAAGGAAGCACTTTGAAAATAAACACCAAGAGACAAAATATGCTTATTTTTGTTCAAAGAACACGCCTACCGGTATTCAGAATTTCTTAGACAAAAATAATTTCGACCAAGAATTTCCCTAAAATTTTGTTTTTTTCTACTTCAGAAAGATCCCAAAATATTCAGGCACGTTCTTTAGGTAAAAATAATCAGCTTATGCCCCTTCAACTTTTTCTTCAAAGTGCTTAATTTTCCCGTAAAAAAATTGCAAAAAATTATTTTTTCTCTTTGTTACTTTTTTTCCGGGAGAAGAAAGCATTTTGAAAAAAAAATACCAAGAAACAAAAGATGTTTATCTTTCTTAAAAAAATGAGTATGAATATTTTCAGAATTTTTATGGAACATTTACGCAGACCTTCGAAGATGTTCACAGTTTCAGTCGCTTCTAGATCAAAAAATCGAATTCGGTCGGACTGGTGGTCAGAGAGAATTTTAATCAGGGGGTCCAGGAGAATATTTTCCCCAAGTTTCAGAACAATCGACTGAAACCTATTCTTACTATAAAAAACTGCGGAGTTCTTTATTCTCAATGTGTTGCAGGCGACATTTAACTGGTGGTCTAAATGAATTTTAATCAGGGGGCCCAGGACAATGTTTTCCCCAAGTTTCAGAACTATCGACTGAAACACATTTTTACTAAAAAAACTGTGGGGTCCTTTATATACTTCAACAGGCGACTTAAGCCGGCATATATCAAAAATTGATGCAATTTATCTGGAGATAATTCGGAATCTATGTCGCCTCTATAGATTGATGTTATGCACTAGTGCACTAATTATTAGCTTGTTTTGCATCGTCATACTCTTTTTCCAAATTCACTCGCCAAATTCACTAGAATCGTTTCCTAATGGTTCTTCATTTTCGCAGTCCTCATCACTGATTTCAAAATCAACATTTTCTCAGCCACTTTCTCGGGTTTTCTAGTTTGTTCTGTCTCAGGTTCTTGAATTTTCGCATCATCATTATCAGTAGATTTATTTTCATTAATGTGAAATATACCGAAAAGCTGATTCGTTATCTGGCACGTGCTGACTGCCGAAACTTAAGTAATAACATCTGAGGAATTGCCAAATTAGTCTGTTAATTGATTGCATCTTTTTTTAATACATTGAAAAAAATATGTTCGAGAAATCAATGAATGAAAGTTCATTGAGAATTTACGAATCTGTTTATTGATATAATGTATATGTTCATTAAGACAGTGTACACATTTATTGTTACTATGTAAACGTACATTATGTTAATAAACGGATTCATCACTTTTCAGTCGATGAACCGATTCATTAATATTACGAACATATTTTTTTCAGTGTGATACAGTGAATAAAGATTTAAAAAATGAATATTCAAGAATGTTCAAACACGATAAACACAAACAATAAATTAATATAGACTTCTACATTGAAATATGAAAAAAATTGAAATCGAAAGGAAAAACTATAAAATGATTTCAAATTCAAATGATATAAAATGTAAATAAACGACAAATGTTCGTGAACACATACTCGCCACATACATGAACCATTCTTATTTTGTTATTTTTGTTGCAATTGAGATCTGATGAGGATGATATGGAAAAGAGAAGAAATGTATTTCATGATAGTTGTAATTATCATTATTGCTATCGGAAAAGCGAAAATAAATAACGACATAACAAAGAAATAAAATGTTTACATCGCTTTTTGACCTCAATAAATCGGGAAATGGGGGCCCTTGGAAAAGTGGGGCCCTAGGCGCGCGCCTAATGCGCCTAGGCTTAAACGCGCCTCTTCTGGGTATAACAAATCCTACTTGCATTACATCAATTCAACGAGATATTCCACCTAGATATTGGTACAAAGATTTTATATACCTTATAAAATACATAATAACACTGGACAGATTAAAGATTAGGCCACGGGTGTTACCAGGCGCATCTCAAGAAAATAGAGGTAGTAGATTCAGACTTAAGCGATACATGTAATGTCACTGCAGGTTTAGATCATATATCTCTTTAATGTATAAAGTATGAAGCAGAAAGCGATCTCTTTTACAAGAAAATAACTGATCAAAATATTTACCATCATAATAGTATTTGTCATCTATTAGCGCTAAATAAAACACAAATCTATGCCGTGATTCTGAAATTCCCTAAAGACATCAAACAGATTATTTAGAATAGGTTAGGTCATGTTAGGTTAGATATCTCACTCTTTGTTTTTATCCTATCGTATATATTCCTTCGTTTCAGTAGTCTTGCTCTTTGTGTGTGATCTTACAAAATGCCCTGACAGACCCTTGTGCGAGAAGAGAGTGTCCTTGCTTTATACCAGTGTCTAGTCGTGATCGGTGGTATAGATTAGGCTAGAATTGGGGTATAATTAGTGAATTAATAAGTACGTATTATCTTCGTATCTAGCTGTATCGACGTAAGTCGCAATCCCAAAAAAAGTATATTGCGTTTGATTGGCATATTCCTAAAACCGCAGATACCCCTCGTAGAGAAAAAAATTCATGTCATCGTGTTATTTATCGAATTCCAAATGTCCTTCCATCCAACTATGGGTCTGCCACTTTTTTGTGATCACGATAACTTTGGAAATAAAAGTTCGATTGTATTGAAATTTGAACAGTAAGTTAATGTTAGCTAATAATAATAATAATAATACAATATTCGTCGAAATATGATTTTTAATTCCACATATTATAGGTACAATAAAATTAACGAATTTTTAAGTAATGAGCCGTGATCTAGTTGTTAAACTTCTTATTCGAAACGAAATTAGACAATAACTAAAACTATCATTGGTTACAAAAAGTGCGAAGAGTGTTTTATAGATTATGTAACAATTACATGAAAAATTCAATAAACGGGCGAAGGGTATAAATGTTTACTCTAGTCTTATCACATATAGGCATCTTTTAGTTCTTAGTTTTAGCCACATCCTGACGATGCCAACGTTGTTGGTGAAATGCGCATCAAGTGTATTATTCAAGTGTTTTGGTGTCTATAGAAACTTGTTTTCTTATAACAATTTATAAAATTATTATGTTGCAATATTAACGGGTATAATTATTGCATTAGATTAAAAACTAGGAAGAAATAAAATTCTTGCCGTCACCATTAAATAAATTACTACTTATTTTTAATCCGCTATTTAACTCAAATATATTAAATATTAAAAATATTCACATCGTTTAATAACGGTGGAAAAAATAGCGCAATATTTCACAACTAACGTTGCCATTCATAGTTACTAAAAACTGTATTTTAATCGAGATCTCTTTCAATACATAAAACTATATTATAAATCGTTTTTGCAACATTTGAGTAGGCACCATAAACTTGCAAACTGAACAACAAATAAAATTAGTTTGATCTTTGACCATTTATATCGTTTATATGGCACTTAAAGCATCCGATAATGCGAAGCAATTCACAGCGAGGGCTTTGGGTATGACCCGGTTCGCAGACTCCTTCTGACTATGATGGATTGTGTTTACTTATTATTACCTATTACAACACCTCGACTTCTTCTTTTCTGGGTGCGAACCACGATGGACGGTAGTTAATTGCTCTTAGTTTGTTGAATTTAAAAAGATATATATTAAACCTTTTTCAATGGTTTTCTTTAGCTCAAAATTTTTGGTGCATATGCTACAAACCAAGGCCTTAAATTTTTTTTATGACATCTGCCTCAAATGTTATTAAAATTCTATGACCAATCATATCCATATACTAGAGGGCAGATATAGTCAAGATATTTTCCTTTAAAGTGACTGGGTTGAAAAATCTGGATATGGAAGTAATGATTCATGAGGCAGCGGTTTATTATAGTTTATTATTTTTATGATATATTTTACCTTATTAGTGTTTATTTATATCTCTTCAAATTATACTTATTTTTACTCATTGATTTTAATTGAAATCTTTAGTATTACACATTTATCATCCTTACCATTTAATATAATAGCTTATCTTAGCAAAGTTTTGGACCTGTTTAAACACTTTTGTGTATATTGACATTGACAAAGCATCTACCTATCTATTTATCTAAGAGTTTGTTAACTCAAATACACCGAATCTAAGATCGGGAGGACATTTGAGGATAATAAATACTGTAGAAGACCCTCTATTGAACATGAGGTCAGACTACATGGTACCAAAAATCACTTTCAACAAGCCCTTCAATATCACCATTGGAGATAGGAAGGACTGGTCAACAGAAGCTCCTGACATACTACGAAAAGGCCTAACCTGGTATACTGACGGGTCTAGGACAAACACAGGAGCTGGAGCTGGAATACATGGTGAAAGACCCAGGGCAAGTATAAATCTTTCCCTTGGGCAACACGCCACTGTATTCCAGTGAGAAATTCTATCTATACTTGAATGTGTACGCGAGAATGCAAACCGACAATATGTGAACCAGCAGATCTCCATTGCATCAGACAGTCAGGCAGCACTTAGAGCACTAGCCTCTAATGAAGTGGCATCCCGACTAGTATGGGACTGCCATGAAGAGCTGAAAATTCTGGACGAGCAGAACAGAGTCAAACTACTCTGGGTGCCAGGACACTCCAGAATTGACGGCAATGAAAAAGTTGATGAACTTGCTAAACAAGGGGCAGCTAACATATTCTATGGCCCAGAACCCGTGCTGGGCATTTCTAAAAGCTCAGCCAGAGGGGCGATTAAAGACTGGGTCAAGAGTAAACACAAGAACCACTGGAGGAACATTCCAGGAAATCGACATGGAAACACACTTATTAAAGGTCCATGTGCAAAACAAACTGAAGAACTGCTCACAATGAACAGGACGCAGTTAAGACTAATAACAGGACTTCTGACGGGACACTTTCCTGTAAAGAAGTACCTGAATACAATCGGCAAATTTGACGGCAACCTAGACTGCAGGCTATGCAGCAAGGAGCCGGAAACGGTCGACCACATCATATTTTACTGCGAGGCATTGACTCGCAGAAGATATGACATCTACGAGCAAACACGAACAGACCCGGAACTTATCAGCACCCGTCCGACCATAGACCTGTATCAACTGATTAGAGGTACAGAGGTATTGGAGTGGGCGGAGTGAAGCGTGGCAGGGAGAGCACATTAAGCCCAGGAGGCTGCAGTGCCCTCGGAGTTTTCTACTAACAGACGAGCCCTGGAAAAAAAAAAGAGTTTGTTAAGAGCACATATAATTTATATGTGGTTAAGAGCACATTTAAATAATTATACATTTCATTATTTAAATACGGTCTTAGAAAACTACTAGTAGTAGTTATATGAGGGTATGAAAAAGTACTTCTGTATATCAAATAACGAAGACATGGTTTGTTAATTAAATTTTGGGATACCCTATATGGTGAAAAGTAAAATGTGAACTTCCATTCTTTATTTGTTTATTGAGAAACCCATTACAGTAATTTTTAACTCCTTTATTCCCACATCGTAAGTCTAATTTATAATCTCTCGAATAATTACAAGTAGTTGAATTACTACTTTAGCGTCTGCTGGCAAGTCGAAATTGATGTATATACGATACTTAGTGCCGAAAAACAATAAATCATAAACGAAAACGTTCCTTTATTATTTTTTTATTTGTTGCCTTCTTAATTATCTCAGAAACATTTTTTCAATATTTCCATGCAACTGAAAATAAACAATGTTAAGTAGTTAAAGTTAAAGGTTATCTCACTGGGTTTGGTTTAATTTTACGCAATTGTGAAAGTGTTGTTGAAGAAAATAAATTTATAAGATTCCTCGTTCAATGTAAGAAGTAGCAGTTCTTACATAGTATCATAAAATACTTTCAAAATCTAGTATTACATATTATTGTTGTGGAATGCATAATACAGTGTAAGGTAATTAAATGTTCAAATTCATATTTAATTGTCATTGCTTTATTATTTTCTTCAAAAAGTGTAGATGTGTCAACGAAGTTATAAATATGTATTTTAAATATATGATGCCAAACTAGATTTTTTCCGCCTTATATAGAAACCGGCATAGAACCAACATAGATCTATAATGATGAGAAAGGTTTCTGTATAAGTTTTCGTCATATCTTCTTCGTAAGTATACTCTAATTGCATTGTTTTGTCGATCGTAAATGACACATGTAGTTATTGGGGAAATAATGTTTTGGAAGAATTTAGTCTTTTATATAACAAGTAATAAATTAAGTGTTATAGGTAACCAACGATCTAAATAATCATAATAGCTTACCTTCATCAACAAACTATCTTCAAGTAGAAATTTGTTCATATCTTCTATTGTAAATATACATGATTTTTTAGGTTTAAAACAATCATCCTTTCTCTTTAAGAATACCCTTAACTTGAGATATTGTGATATGTTCTCGGTTTCATTAATAAATATATTGCTTTTTGGCATCGAATACTCATACCAAAAAAGACCTTTTAATCAGCGAGCCATAATCTGTCGAATGGCACTTGTTCTATCAAAATTAATGTAATTCTGATAGTTTCCGTTCACTTCATATCTTATTTTCAATGATCATGATTTTTTACAAATTTTTCTGAGCTAAAAAAAATACATGAGAAAAACAAATTATACATATTTTTTAAGTTATATTTTAACAGGCTAATATCCCATTTTAAGCCACAACTTCCCACAGTCAAATTTCTCTCAAACAGACGTAGAAAAATGTCTCTGATGGACTGATGGATGGACGGACTTCGTGTTTCGTTTTGCCAATTTGTCGCTTTGCTAGGTACAGAACACTGAAAATTATATCAACTACAGTTAGAAGTTATTTCTGTTGTATGTTTCGGAGCTAGTCGGAAGAGTAGAGGCAATTGAAATAATTGAGAAATTATTCGTCGTTTTTAATGCCTACTTAGAATTTTCTGGTCAGTTTGTAATTTATAGATTATCGGTGTTCTTGCAAATATTAGAAAAATTATATAGATATGGAGCCGGCTGTATAGATTTCCTATGAATAAGATAAGATACATGAAAAACTTTGTATGAGTCAGTAAGTACTACCACAGACCTACAGGGTTTCATATAAGCAAATTATGCCCGCGTCATGGAATTTTACCGGAAGTGACGTCAATATGGGAGGATGCGGGCAAATAAGAAGAGGCAGCCTATTTTTTTTTAATAACTAGAAGGCTTGTACTTTGACTTAAAAAAAAATTATGTATTTGATGACTTAAGAAAATACAAAAAAAAAACACTTTAATCGATGGTGTCTCAGGGTTGCAGGCAAATTAAGCCTGGCACCCCACTACAATCTCATTGTATACCTCAAAACCTACATTTTGACGTAAGTTTTATTCACATATTCGATGACACAAAAATTGTGACCAGAAGTGACGTCAGAATTCCATGACGCGGACAAAATTTGGAAAAATAAGGAGTATCTATCTTCATTAATCAATACGATCTTTTTTCACAATCATGCGAAAATATAGGCGACTATTACAATGAATTTATGACACATATTCATTGGTGTATGAATGTTACGTGCCCAAAAAAAGAAATTAAAACCAAAACCCTTAATCCTTATTATGACCCAAACATCATGAGTGAATATAACAACTTAAAATTCTTACATCATATCGCCAAGCAATCTGGCTCTAATGAATTACTCAACTCCTATAAAAAATACAAAAAAGTAATCAATGACTTAATATCGAAAAGGAAAATTGAACGCAATACGAAGGAAATAATGAACTCAGAAAATAAAAATAAGACTTTATGGAAAATTATAAACAATAGAATAGGCAAAAGTGTAAACAAAAATACCAACATTAACATAAAAGTTAATAATGAATTAATATGTGATAGGCAAGAAGTGGCTAACATTTTCGGTAATTACTTCTCCACCTGCATCCAAAAGAAATTAAAAAAACACTTCAATACTAATCGATCAAATTTATGCACACTCCCGCATCAGATTAGCTGTGCCTCAATCTTCATAAAACCGGTAACTAATATAGAAGTAATAGAAATTATTGATAAAATGAAAAATAAAAATTCTGTAGGGGTTGATGAAATACCACTGCGGCTTCTCAAATTTTGCAAACATACACTGGCCGATACAATTGCTACCTTGATCAATAAGTCTCTTGAATTTGGACAATTTCCAAACATTTTAAAATTATGAAAATTAATACCATTACACAAGAAAGATGATCATAACATGTTAGAAAATTACCGACCAATCATAATCCTAAGTTACATATCTAAAATTTCTGAAAAAGCGGTAGCCACGCACCTGTATAATTATTTAGAAGAAACAAACAAATTTACAGATAGCCAGTATGGTTATAGATTTAATAGGTCTACGGAACTAGCCATCCTGGAGTTTATCCAAAAAGTACATGACTACCTTGATAAAGGTAAAATAGTTGCTGGGCTGTTTTTTGATTTAACATCGGCCTTTGATTGCGTAAATTCAAATTTCTTGCAATTGAAATTATCTTTCTTAGGAATAAGAGGCAACATATTAAATTGGATCATGTCCTATCTTGAAAATAGAAAAATATTAGTTTCACTAGATTGCGTAACTTCAGATATATATAATATGGATATTGGAGTGGGACAGGGCTCGATAATAGGCCCATTACTATTTCTATTGTTCATAAATGACCTTCCATCTTTCCTAAATCAGGGTAATGTCTTCATGTATGCTGATGATACATCTGTAGTCATTAATGCAAATAGCGTACCGGAACTAGAATCGAAGGCATACCTAATTTCTGATGAATTTAAAAATTGGTGTGATAAAAATTCGCTCATAGTGAACAAAAATAAAACAGTGTTTCTTTATTTTTCTTCTTCAACACCAACTTTGTTGCCTAATATTGACTATGTAGAAACAAGTAATAACACAAAGTTTTTGGGCATTGTCATAGACTCAACACTTGACTTCTTCGGTCATATAGAAAGTGTCTGCACAAAGTTAGGTAAATGTACATTTGGAATTTTAAATATTAAAAAATAAGTTAACGAAACGGCCCTAATAACATGTTATTATTCTCTTGTATATTCAGTCCTTAGCTATAATATTATCATCTGGGGACAGGCTGTAGAAATTAATAGGGTGTTTGTCATGCAAAAAAGGATAATTAGGATTATCTTCAATTTGCCCTACAGACATACGTGTCGTGACACTTTTAGAAACAAGAAAATTATGACACTACCATGCATATACATGTATAAATTACTTTGTTTTCTTTTTAATAATATCGGCAAATTTAGGCACAATAGATCAGTACACGATCATTGAACAAGGAGTGCCAACGATATACACATCCGCAACTATAGGCTTAGTAAATACAAAAAGTCCCCATACTGTGCTGGTGCTCATCTATTTAATCTACTTCCAGATAGATTAAAACTTGTAACGACGTACAAGTTATTTAAGACTGAACTAAAAAGCTTTTTAATTGAAAAGTGTTTTTATTCCATTGACGAATTCTGCTCATCAATGACATAGACTCTATTCATGACATTGAACTTGACTTAGATTATTTTCATACATACAATTTATGTACGTCTGTTGTTTGTATATATTTTATCTTTTATATAAGTACACACTTTTTTTAGACAGATTATCTAAACTTTAAGATCATATTTCGTTATATATAATTTGTACGTCTCTTGTTTGTATATATTTTCTATTTTATCTTTTATATACGTATATATTTTCTATTTTTATATTTTTCTAATTATAGTCGACGAAACCTTTTTCTGTGAAAACAGTTTTTATGGCAAATAAATGTTTCTATTCTATTCTATTTTATTCTATTCTATACAGCCGGCTCTCCACCTCATAGAAGATAGCCATGTGAAATCTTACATTTTTCAGATTAAAAAAAAATAAGAGTGCGGCGATTCTCGAGTTAGATACAGGGTGTTCCATTTAAGAAAATCAAATAAATCCTATATACGGTTAGATTTGGACGTCATTATTATCCCAATATGAGGTATAAAAACTTGCCAAAAAATGATTTCATTTGGCTTTTGCAATTCTCGAATCGGTGCACAAATAACCAAGTTAGAAGGGGGGGGGGGGAGGCATTTATAATGAATCGCCCTGTACATAAATAAAAGTTTTAAGAACGTTATGATTTTATACTATTTACATAAATGAAGTTTCTTTGATGTATTTAATATTCTCTGAGCAAATTTTTAATCATTTTTAAGAAGTACTATCACACATTTATTTTAATACTCAATATTTTTATACTCTAACTGTCCAAATTAACTTATTTAATTACAAATTAATAGTCGTTACTTTACTAGAGCCCACACTATGTAGGTATATTACAACTTAACCACCTCGAGTGGTATTTTTTACCGGACTGCAACGACAACTCTGAAACGCCAATTTGTCGTCAATAATTTAGTGTGGTTTCCCAATTAGTGTAGTGTCACAACTAACACAAGCGATAAATTAGAGTAGACATTTTTAAAATCTTCACCGGACGAACGTCACATTTTTGTCACGGTTGCACCTATATACAGCCTCTATATCTATCTCTGTTCTGTATTTGTCCACTTTGTGGCCCGAAAGACTTACATAGTAACTTTGGGTGGTCATTCCGTTAATAATTAAACAAATTTAAGAATTATCATATCAGGAGACTATATTTAAAAATTAATTCGGAATATAATACGGAGATGTCTTTGTTTTTTAATTACCGCAATACTGGGTAATAAAAATGAGGTCATGTCGGAATAAAATTATTCACGACTGAGAAATTTAAAACAAAATTTTTCTTTTTATGTTCAAAGAGGAATTAGCCCGTGCATAGTCTTCTCAATTGCAAAAATATTCATAACGAAAAAAATTCACTTTTTCGAAAACTATAATAAAAGTTTATTTTTACGTTTTATTCATTAAATGTCAAAACAACAGTTTTCTGTCTGGAGAACGTAAAAGTCTTTCATCGACTCTTATTAAATTATAATAATGTATTAATAACTCAAATACTTTTGAAAATAGTATCCATAAACAAATAGCGCGACCTTTAACTTGATGATTAGCCTGTCCAATTGATGTAACGCGCAAAATAAAATAGAATGATCCATTATTGTTGATGGGTGGAAGGGGATTTGCCATGTTTGAATACTTTGGACGTTATCAAATTTTCATATTAACATTTATTATTATAATCGTAGATAAAGTATAGCATTCAACTTGCGATAATTGTGATGACCCACTTGATGATTTACAGCACTCGCCTACGGCTCCCACTGCAAACTTCATCTGCGTGAGTTATTACTTCCAGTGTATAGTATACTGTTACAATCAGGATGTAATAGACTTTTACATCCACTTACAAAAATCAATGAAATTGCAGATGATAGAATCAACCATTAATCAGTTTATTTATCATTATTAACAAAATATAAATTTTAAGAATCAATCATTAAAAATCAATTCAACTAACAATCATTTCTTTTACCGTTTAAATTTAAAGCCGTAATTGTACAATTGTGAAAACTGACTCCACTCGAGGATGGTAAGTCACTCACTGCAATAGTTCTTGATTAGGGCACTGGGTAGTTATTGAAGAAGCACTAGATTTGGAAACAGACAAGATACTATTAGAAATTCCAATTTTTTTCTCAACTGATTCTCCAATATATGCCTCCGTAGCCTTCAAAAACCGCCAGCCCCCATGTCTTTTAAAACGGACGAAATCAGCTCCAGAATCTGCTAGCAGTCTAGCAGATGATCCTCGGAAGCAATGACCAGTATAGCTCTCTGCTTCCAATAATTTTAAACATGTTGCAATCTCTTTTGAAGTATTTCAAATTTTATTAATACCAATAATCTGCTTTACACATTTTCCATTCACATGTCTAACAAAGAATCTACGAATGGTAGTGGATGCAGATGTACCCAGTATCGTAGGGTCTGATGGACATGACAAGGATTTTATATAATTTAGGCCGGGGCCGCGTTGCCGCTACGATATCTATCAACTCTACTCACAAGGGGGATTCAAGTTACCCTTCAGACTCCCCAAGGCGAAAATAGACAAAATTATACTTACTGTGATTGCTACATTCTGCTCTTTCCGTCGAAATCTTATTTTAGGTGATGCACTTCTAATGAATATATCTTATAATTAGCACTTCTTAATAAGTAAAACTGTCGATGGATTTTATGAGTATTCGGATAGGTACAACAACGTGACGGGATCGAGGTGACCCGTAGTAAGTAGTTATCCGACTCACGCTACAGAATCGCACGCCGGTCGCTAATCTTATAATTAGTGGATCAATAAGAAATCGAATTCAAAATTTATTTTCATTTATTGAAATACTTCATAAATTGTAATACATATAAATATTCAACACTTAACTAATGTATATAAGGTAAATATTAAAAAGCACCACCATTCGGCAAGCCGTTACTTCCCGTAGGATTGTAACTCATCCGCCGTCGAGAGAACTATGACAACCGACTCTACAAAAATATTTAGACTCCCAGTTAGATATGATTGTAAAATGTAAACGTAACTTTTTGAAAATGATTCACTTTTAATTTTGCACTGAAATTATCGAAATGCTTGAAATCCTTGTCAGGATGCTTAAAGAAGCTATTTATATGAGTTTATTTATATGAGCCTGAATTAAAGATATATTGGGTTCGTTGGAATAGGCTCTCCGACTTTGAATTTTTTGACTAATTTTATGTACGTTCTTGTGGTTTGGACAAAGATTATGCTCTCCCACTTTGAGGATAATTAAATGAGGATTTTGGTTTTTATTGGAAAAACCGTCCATTGATTTTTTCTTAAAATTTGAAGTTTAAAATAACTACTCGCTACATCCTGACTGAGGATTTCGCCCTGTGACCACCAAATTCGTGGTACTTTCGAAAAACCAAATTCGTTGTAGTTTCGAAGAATGTATCAAGCGGAGCGGTTTTCCGCCATGTACAATTCTCTTTATTGTACTTTCGAAAAACCAAATTTGTGATACTTTCGAAAAATTAAATTCGTTGTACTTTCGAAAAATTTGTCGGACGGAGCAGTTTTCCGCCCCGTGCAACTTTAAATTTTTAGAGTACTTTTGAAAATTCCAACGACGGAGCCCAAAGACGATAGACCGTCGTCCTCGAAATGAAAAAATGTTCAATTTTTTGGGCATTTTTAGTGAAATAATTTTTTACGTAGATAAATTGGATAGTTTTCAAAGGGATCCTTTTATTCAATAACATGAACTCTGGACGCAAAGTATAATATTCTCGATAACATTTAATATATATCGAATTTGAAATGATTCATGTTCTTTGAGACTGAATTTTTGAATCTTGGATTTTAACAATAATTAAATCTTTATCCTCAATATCACCTATTGTTAAATTCAATAATTCGCTTCTTCAATATGCCCCATCTATGCCAAATATTAAAACAATCTGAAACAATATAAGTACCTTAACAACAAAACTATAAAAATAACTAATAAATTAATATGACTCACCTTTATTAATAAGAAGCGGTTATCTGTAAGAATTTCTCTATCTCCGTTATTGTTAAAACTTTTCACTTTCTATTTACGATATCCTATACGTCAATTTTTCAAATACGGTACTAACTTCAAATATTTCTCTATATCTACATTTTGTTTGACATTTAGTGTTCTCTTCAGCATTAAATATAGAGATCATAACGTTGTCGGCTGCGCTCTCTTAATTTTATATTCAAAACATGCCAATATCACACTTTCAGACACATATTTTAATTTCTTACAATCATACCATTCCATAAAGTCTTTGTAGCAGATTCATATTGCCTGGATAGATTGGCTGTGAATAAATCCAGAAATTACACTTTTTGCTGCTTAAGCCCCTCAACATGGTAGATCTTCATCACTTTCTGATAACATGTTTTATTTTTTTATTCAATGCCAATTATTGAATAAACTGCCACCAACTCAACATTAAAAAAAATATTTAAAAAAACGCATATTTCTTTAATAAAACTGCTGATTTAAAAATGAGTTATTATTTGTTCGCTTATATTTGTATTGAAACGTATTTTTTAAGATTTTGCAAACAGCAAAAAATAACTAACTATAACTAAAAGAAAAACATTGTGTAAAAATGTTAATGAAATCTTTGCATTCTTTCAATAACCTGAATTCTGGTTATGCTAGCAAATTAAAATCCTAAAATGAATTTGTCTAATTTCTTATTTGACAATTCTCATTCTAACACTAGCATTCACATAGTCCCCTACGGCCATGCAGATTAAACTGGTATCTACATAACCCCCTACGATCATGAGGATTCAGTTAAAAATAAGAACAAAGGCCTAAACTGAATTTATTTATCTATCTTGTCTTTTTAACTGAATCTTCATGATCGTAGGGGGTTATGTAGATACCAGTTTAATCTGCATTGCCGTAGGGGACTATGTGGATGCTAGTGTTAGAATGAGAATTGTCAAATAAGAAATTAGACAAATTCATTTCAGGATTTTAATTTGCTAGCATAACCAGAATTCAGGTTATCGAAAGAATGCAAAGATTTCATTAATATTTTTACACAAAGTTTTTCTTTTAGTTATAGATAGTTATTTTTTCTGCTGTTTGCAAAATCCTATAAAGAATATGTTTCAATAGAACTATTGATTGTTTACTACAGCTTATTTGTCAAAATTTTCTCTCCACAGTTTTAGTAATTTTTGAACTGCGGGGGACAGTTTTCGAAAAAATGTTGTTTGATACTTGAGTGCGAATTTTTTTTGCATTCTCGAATGATTTTTTTTTCATTTTCGAATGCAAAAATGGCATTTCGCAATCTAGCATAAAAAATAACTATATTGAAATTGTAGTTTGAACAGCGAACTAAAAAAATATCTTAGTTATATCGGATACCAGACAATTCATGCAAAGAGCTGTCAAAATAGTTCAGATTTGGTATGGTAAGTTCACTAAAACGAGAAAAATAATCAACTCTCAGAAATGAAAATACTATCCTGTCCCTGCATGTAAGTAAAGAAATTAGCTTTGCTCGTTAACTAAAATACAAGTGAATTTGCAGGAAACAACGTTATATATCGGATGATGGCAAGACATTAATCTGATCTTAGAATACCAGTTCATCGGCAGAGCTTTTGTGAAAAAGGTCCATGTTATAATGCTATTAAAGCCAACAATGCCCTGTGAGGAAAATTGAAATTCACCAAAAGCATTAATTACGGAATTGATTTTTATTTATTTATAGGCCCGATATTTACGTTCATCTAAATAAAACTCTGAAAACCGAACTGATGTCGCATTCTATTGCAAATGTCCTTGTGGATGTAATTGTGTTTACCTCCACATACCTATGCTAAACTTAATTGTAACGTTCTTTGCGCTCACAATTATTAAATGTTTGATAGCTCAAGATTGCCTATAACTACACGAGTCTGACTGACAGCTGATATTGTTTTATTACATTCAATGGCTACTATGATTTTTCCAATGTTATTAGGTTACCAGATTTACACAGAAATGTGCCATTTTAGTTTCCAAAGCCAACTAATCTATTATCTATTAGCCGCATGTTTCTAAAAGCTTGGTTGCATTGTATTTTGGCTGAAATCTCAAATATTTCTGAGCGGATTTTCAAAATTTTGGTATCATTAGATTCGTATGAAAATGAGGTATTTAAAAATGTTGGTAAATGATTAAATTCCCATTTAAAGAAACCGAGTTAGTGGGTAAAAATCACATTTAAAAATTTTAAACGCCTCTAGAGAATTAAGTAATGCAATCATATTGCTCTTTTTATTTTTATAGTAACGTAGCACACAAACTAAAATATATTTTGGGCACCACAGCACTCTGGATTCAGAAATAGATTTTTTAATAAAATATTTAATGTTTATCAAAAAGTGACCAAAATGGATGTATTGTATTCAAAATTTCCTCTAGATTCCAAAAATGTAAAAATATATAGGGTGTTCCATTTAAAAATCGAAAGTTGTGGGCATTTCCGGTCAAACCGGATGTGCACCAAACTTGATTTTTTATTGAAAAGATGGCATTTTAGTCGTGTAATAAGGCCTCCAAATTTCAATTTTCTATTCCAAATATTTTAGGAAATATCGGGGCGAGCGCAATTCGTGACTCACCCGGTATATTGGAGTTCCACAAGGATCAGTCCTTGGTCCATTCCATTTACTATTTTATGTAAATGACTTAATTAGTTTCTCTAACTCGTATTTATGATGCAAAAATACTTTTTCAGAGGCCATAGATAGTACAGGCACTAATATGGCAAAGTTTGTAAATTACTTTAAAGTAAATAAACTTTTACGTATAACCAAAGTCATCTAATAAGAATTGAAGGAAAATCGGTGGAACAAGTATATCCAACAAAATTTCTTGGTGTGAACAATGTACATAGATAATGCTGTTAGTTGGGAGCCTCATATAGACGTAGTGGCAAGAAAACTTGCCTTCGTTTGTTATGCATTATATCGATTAACACAAATCTCTGGTAGGCAAAATGTTAAATCGTTTAATAGGGAGATTGTTAGTTATTTGGCTAATATGGGTTATTATAGTACTGAAGAATATGTAAGTACGAAGAGTGTAGATAATTTAAATTTTAATTTGTATTTATCGTTCTTGTAATTATTTTGTGCCACTTTGTATTTTGTTGTCACCTTAATGCACACTTTATCAAGTTCAGAGGTTAATCTGGCTAGGAACAATAGGAGCAATTAGGGCTACTTCAACAGTGATAGTCAATAATTTATAATTTGCTATAACTTTTAATCAGTAATATTTTTCTAATATCATTTTTCAAGATGTTCACAAATGGGTTTATTTTACTCCTTGTAGTTTTCATATTTTTCCAAATATTTAGGACTTTGTGTATTAATTTTTTAAAATACCCATTTTCGGACTTTTTATAAAAAGCAGGCGTTATTATAAGGAGCTGTTAGTTGACTAGAGTCCCCAGAACACAAATAAAAGGTGAAAAGAACCGATTAAAACTCTGTTAAACTCGATGAAATTTAAGTGATATGTGTGTATCAGAAAATTCTGTGTAAACTGATGTCATAATAGAAGAACAAAGTTCATTTGAAATTAATATTTGAAAATTACTGGTAAAGGGCTCTTTTTTAATAATAACATTCTCCTAAAGGAAAGAAAACACGTGCAATCGGACCAACCCAGTGCTAGGTATCAAGCGGGCCATAAACAATCGTGCAACAACAAATCATGGAGATGCACCAGTGACAGACATATGAAGTGAAGTATAAGAAATCAGCCCAAGAAAAGAATATAAACCAGGTGATTACAGAACGCTAAGCTATATTAGTTGAATATATTAACTTAGTTTATTAATTCCAAACCTAAACTTAAATAGTTTCTGAGTAATATTAGAGATATCTCTGTGTTAAACAGAAGGCAGGAAATAAAATAAAAAAACACCTGGAATTGAAAAAAGGCAATTGAAATTAATTATTACAAAAACAATAAAAAATCAATATACAGGGTATGCAAAATATTCTCTCAGGTGTCATTCTCATTTGCAGCACGCTGTAAAAAGCTCTTTACAGTGATACAGGTAATAATAAAAGAAATCTCTTACATCAAGTTAACATAGATCTTCAAGAACAAATGAAATGGCACACTAATACAGGACGTTGATACTAGAACATACCAGTTACTGGTACAAAAAGTCGACGGAGATGGGAACTGCATATTAAACCTAATCGAATTTCTTAAAATAAAAAATGTATTAAACATGAGACAGGTGCCACGACAGGAAGGCTTCGACTGGCAGCTGTCACGTGGTCCATATATTGGGCTTATTCACGAATACAAAAATATTTCTCAGGTCAAAGTAGTCCTGGTCAGCTTGTTATACAGAACGTCCCAAATGTTCTCCTAGATCTCTTTTCTATTTGTTGCAGATCATATTTTTTGTTTTGCTTTACCTTGGTATACAGGATGTGTCAAAGGTTCTCTCGGGGCTCCTCCTTGCACTCCCACTGTAAATAGCTATTTATCTCTGTGGAACAGTTAACAAATGTTAATAAAAGCTTCTTACAACGAGGTCTTCGTAGGTCTTCGCAAGCAGGCGGAATGGACGCATTGATGCAGGACGTTGAAACGAAAACACAAATTTATGGGAAACATGAAACCATATCTGGACGCAAGCGGTCAGGAGAAGGTACACACTGCTAGATCCAGAAATAGAAGAAAGAGACGACTCAGAGGAAGAATAAGCAAGGATATGATGGTAGAGAGAAACTTAAAAGAAGCATCTCACAAACATCTACCCTTCCCATCCTATAATCCTACCCCATGCATCATGTGGCTCTCGCTGTTGGCAACAAGCATGTCCTATATATCCAATTCGGCGTATGGCTGGTCTGGCAGTATATAAAAACATCCAGACTGGATGTCCGAAAGTGGCAGCAATACCTACTATACGCTGGCTAATGAATGAATGAATCAATCAAAGCAATCGTTTTTATAAACAATGAGTTTCCTCATAAACTTAGAAATAAAAAATGTTTCCCTCTTCCGAATTCAGTTCATGGTCACACTGTATATCAAATATAATATGGATGAGAAATCGCGTCGAAAAAGTTTCAAAAAATAAGTAAAAATATTGGATACATATTGTTGAGATGCATCCAGTGATTTTTATTCAGTTACGTAATTTTCGCAGATTTCAGTGAATGAGGATAATTTAGAACTATTCGCAAGTTAGTAGTCGAAAATACGTTTATCATATTTTTTTACCTGAATGTATTTCTTGTTGATAAATGAAACTAATTAGAAACGGACAGTTGTACTATAAATAACATTTGCAAAAAAGGTACATTGTATATTATGACGCTTCTTAGAAGAAATAAAATTATTGCTTTGTTTCAAAAATAAACAGCCACCGTAAACGGCGTTTTTCTTTGAAAACAGCAGTCGGCCTCTTTTTCGGTTAACATTTGTGTATCAGTGTCTAGGCATGTAGGTTATAATTAACTGAGAACTTAACTACCGGTTACGTTTTAGTTTTAATATTTTGTTGCTATTTCCGTACATAAAACCACAAGCGTAAAACTTCAACCTGTGTCAAATAGGCATTTAATAATACGGTAGCAAAATTATCTGTTTCCGTTTACTTGGACTAATTCTGGGACGCCCCATTAATTTTAAACACATATGTGTAGGTACTTATTGAAGTAGAACATTATTTTAAAGGTAACTTAGTAAGCGAGACACATAAAATATCTTAGTCGATGTTGTAAGTGGCCAACCGAATCTTAATTTAATAATAATAATAAAAATATTAATAATAATATATCAACACTATCTATAGTGTAGCAAATTTTCCACCTCTTAGGAAACACCCTGTATGAATCCGTGGGTTCTAAATAATTTCAACAAGAGATAAACCACTACTAACACTTTATTTAACAATTCACTGACTGTACAATATTTGTTTACTTAATATTATTTAACCTCACTTTTCACTTTTCAACTTGTTCACTTTTATAAACTCTCTTCTTAATAAAACTTCCCCTTCCGCGCCGGTAATCGCGCCTTATATACTCCAAACCTGACTCTCTAGATCCATCTAGAAACATTCAAGAATCTTCTCCAACAACATTCCAGAAAAAGTCCATTTCATTCTGACAGCTCCCAGTCACAATTAGTAGGCATAGGCGTATCATCTCCAGTTCCAAGGGGGTGTAATTCATAACAATAGTTTTGGAATTATCGATTGGTTTCGAAGCGACATAGTGAAATTAGACAAGAGAAATCCTAGCAATGGGTTGAATTCGTTATTCGAAGATAGATGTGCACAGGTTATGTTGATAAAATATAAGTGTACTAAAATGAAGAAAATAAATATTGTATGATTTGATGAAACAGAGTCGCAGCCCAATAGGTGGAGACAGTGTGGACGAGTTGATGTTAACAAAGGTAAGTTAAAAAAGCTTTTATTTAAAAAAAAATCATACACCTGGAAACTAAAAGCTTTGGGGGAGGTCAATTGAGCAAGGTAACTGTGCAATATGACTGGTAATGTGCTCTTATTTAATAATAACACTCTGCTAAAAGAAAGAAAATACGTGCAACCGGACCAACCAAGTGGGCCATAAATTATCGTGAAACAACAAACCAGAGTTGTAAAGTACCTGAGATTAAGTGGAAAAAAATATATAAATCGAGAAGGAAAGGATATTCCTGAGAAAGTCCAAAAATTTGTGGACTGTTCCAAATGCAGATATTAGTGCAATAGTGATTTTAATGAAATTAGAAGAGAACATCTGTGTGAAGAATATTGGAATCTGGTGGAATACACTAAACAAAACATTCATTTATGCTCATTAGTGCAAGTATTCTGTTCTCATGTTTTTAAGGGTATAAGTGGTGAAATAGCTGTTGAGCTGAACTTCACTCTTTAGATTAAGAAATTGTATCTCATTTTTTTAATAGAGATCATTTATTTTTATTATTATATGGCTAGATGTACACTACGGTTTGCGAAACTGCGATCTCGGATGGTCCACCCTGTTCCTTTATTAAATGTAAAAGTAAATTCCAAGAATTGCCACAGTATACTTAGGTACTGTGGCTAAGAAAAGAAGGTTTTAGTCGATGTTAATATATTGCCCAAGTGTTCAAGTGTGGGCCACCCTACGAGCGACGTGGTTAGCGTCACTGGTGTAACCTGGCTAGCACAGTAAAGAAACGGAGAGCAAAAGGGGGTGGAGTTCAAGGCTTGGGCGCCATTGATTACCTAGGGTAATCAAAGAAAATTAAAGATAAAGATAAACAAAAGACAAAAGTTACAGATGTACAATAGTACTATATTACAAAAATATTATATTACAACAAATGGACTATCACAGCATCAACGATACTGTATAGCAAAATATTAGACAGAAATATATACAAAAGAAAATATATTACAAAATTTACTATATTACAAGATACTCTATTTTACAATGTGCACAACGGCAAGGCAAATTTGAGGCGTGTACGAGAAAGATATATTACAAAAGATACGTCTCGTAACTTTCACCTCAATACTAAAATTCATATATTACAACAAAACTAGGAACTTGAGATTCTTTACGAGAGACAAAATAACTATATTACAAAAGATATGTCTCGTAACATTATCTCAAAGTTCATAAACCTTAAACACTCTCGTTACAACAAAAATTGAACCACGACTTACTATATCACTAACAAACGTGCATTATAGTAGTACAATAAGATATTAATCATGAGGAATCACGACAAAAGCAACTACGAAACAATACTACGGCGAAGTATTTGCGACAACGAATTCAAGATACAAGCAACTACGAATTAATATGCAACAATGGATTTAATTATATCAACGGATTTAAAATGCAAATAGCCAAAAATATAATAGATTTCACTTGAATCTAATATGTTAAATTTAGACACTTTTGGCTCTAATAGCTCAACAATCGTGTGAAAATAATCCCTTTTATTGGTAACAATTAAAAGTACTTATCTTTTATTTTGTTATCCTGATGGAGAGAACTCCTAGATATGGTCCTGTTCTCCGATGATTATGGATATAAATTCACATGTGGCTGCCTTAATCCCATTGTGAGGTTATGAAATCGTAGAAGATTGTCGCCAAGACAAAATGAAGAAAATCTCTTCGCCCAGAATGTTTTCATATATTCCAATTCAAAATGTAGTATAGCAAGGTTGACTTCATATGAAAATTGCTCGCTTAGTGGAAAACGTAGTAGGTATCGCAATTTGAATGTGCATAATCTCAAATCTTGCTTAAAGCAAATAATATAACGTTGAAAGGCTTCTACGTTAAATGCATTAGCATTAGACGGAACTCAATTTGATTATAAGAAAAACTTTATGAGAAAAACTCTATGAAAAAGTTACGTATATTTATAATTATATTGAAACATTCTTTATAGGATTTTGCAAACAGCAGAAAAATTAACTATCTATAAAAGAAAAACTTTGTGTAGAAATATTAATGAAATCATTGCTTTCTTTCGATAACCTGAATTCTGGTTATGCTAGCAAGTTAAAATCCTAAAATGAATTTGTCTAATTTCTTATTTGACAATTCTCATTCTAACACTAGCATCCACACAGTCCCCTACGGCCATGCAGATTAAACTAGTATCCACATAACCCCCTACGATTATGAAGATTCAGTTAAAAATGAGAACAAAGACCTAAAATGAATTTATTTATCTACCTTGTCTTAAAAAATTTTTCATTCCAATGGATTACATTTTCATGAAATCTATCATTCTGTTTCCTGGAAATGCTTAGCCTTTGAAACGTTTTTCGCCCTTATTCTGGAGCTCATCAGAAAGACATAAAGCCATTCATAAAGATGTTTCATGCAAAACCAAGACAATTTCTATGAATAAGTGTGAAATGATTATATTTGACATTGACTGATAAAAACAACCTCACCTATCTATTAGCTAACTAGTATTGGAGCCTATATACTCTATGCATGTTTAAAAATGAATTATTATTTGTTTGCTTATAATTGTATTGAAACATTCTTTATAGGATTTTGCAAACAGCAGAAAAATTAACTATCTATAAAAGAAAAACTTTGTGTAGAAATATTAATGAAATCATTGCTTTCTTTCGATAACCTGAATTCTGGTTATGCTAGCAAGTTAAAATCCTAAAATGAATTTGTCTAATTTCTTATTTGACAATTCTCATTCTAACACTAGCATCCACACAGTCCCCTACGGCCATGCAGATTAAACTAGTATCCACATAACCCCCTACGATTATGAAGATTCAGTTAAAAATGAGAACAAAGACCTAAAATGAATTTATTTATCTACCTTGTCTTAAAAAATTTTTCATTCCAATGGATTACATTTTCATGAAATCTATCATTCTGTTTCCTGGAAATGCTTAGCCTTTGAAACGTTTTTCGCCCTTATTCTGGAGCTCATCAGAAAGACATAAAGCCATTCATAAAGATGTTTCATGCAAAACCAAGACAATTTCTATGAATAAGTGTGAAATGATTATATTTGACATTGACTGATAAAAACAACCTCACCTATCTATTAGCTAACTAGTATTGGAGCCTATATACTCTATGCATGTTTAAAAATGAATTATTATTTGTTTGCTTATAATTGTATTGAAACATTCTTTATAGGATTTTGCAAACAGCAGAAAAATTAACTATCTATAAAAGAAAAACTTTGTGTAGAAATATTAATGAAATCATTGCTTTCTTTCGATAACCTGAATTCTGGTTATGCTAGCAAGTTAAAATCCTAAAATGAATTTGTCTAATTCATTTTAGGATTTTAACTTGCTAGCATAACCAGAATTCAGGTTATCGAAAGAAAGCAATGATTTCATTAATATTTCTACACAAAGTTTTTCTTTTATAGATAGTTAATTTTTCTGCTGTTTGCAAAATCCTATAAAGAATGTTTCAATACAATTATAAGCAAACAAATAATAATTCATTTTTAAACATGCATAGAGTATATAGGCTCCAATACTAGTTAGCTAATAGATAGGTGAGGTTGTTTTTATCAGTCAATGTCAAATATAATCATTTCACACTTATTCATAGAAATTGTCTTGGTTTTGCATGAAACATCTTTATGAATGGCTTTATGTCTTTCTGATGAGCTCCAGAATAAGGGCGAAAAACGTTTCAAAGGCTAAGCATTTCCAGGAAACAGAATGATAGATTTCATGAAAATGTAATCCATTGGAATGAAAAATTTTTTAAGACAAGGTAGATAAATAAATTCATTTTAGGTCTTTGTTCTCATTTTTAACTGAATCTTCATAATCGTAGGGGGTTATGTGGATACTAGTTTAATCTGCATGGCCGTAGGGGACTGTGTGGATGCTAGTGTTAGAATGAGAATTGTCAAATAAGAAATTAGACAAATTCATTTTAGGATTTTAACTTGCTAGCATAACCAGAATTCAGGTTATCGAAAGAAAGCAATGATTTCATTAATATTTCTACACAAAGTTTTTCTTTTATAGATAGTTAATTTTTCTGCTGTTTGCAAAATCCTATAAAGAATGTTTCAATACAATTATAAGCAAACAAATAATAATTCATTTTTAAACATGCATAGAGTATATAGGCTCCAATACTAGTTAGCTAATAGATAGGTGAGGTTGTTTTTATCAGTCAATGTCAAATATAATCATTTCACACTTATTCATAGAAATTGTCTTGGTTTTGCATGAAACATCTTTATGAATGGCTTTATGTCTTTCTGATGAGCTCCAGAATAAGGGCGAAAAACGTTTCAAAGGCTAAGCATTTCCAGGAAACAGAATGATAGATTTCATGAAAATGTAATCCATTGGAATGAAAAATTTTTTAAGACAAGGTAGATAAATAAATTCATTTTAGGTCTTTGTTCTCATTTTTAACTGAATCTTCATAATCGTAGGGGGTTATGTGGATACTAGTTTAATCTGCATGGCCGTAGGGGACTGTGTGGATGCTAGTGTTAGAATGAGAATTGTCAAATAAGAAATTAGACAAATTCATTTTAGGATTTTAACTTGCTAGCATAACCAGAATTCAGGTTATCGAAAGAAAGCAATGATTTCATTAATATTTCTACACAAAGTTTTTCTTTTATAGATAGTTAATTTTTCTGCTGTTTGCAAAATCCTATAAAGAATGTTTCAATACAATTATAAGCAAACAAATAATAATTCATTTTTAAACATGCATAGAGTATATAGGCTCCAATACTAGTTAGCTAATAGATAGGTGAGGTTGTTTTTATCAGTCAATGTCAAATATAATCATTTCACACTTATTCATAGAAATTGTCTTGGTTTTGCATGAAACATCTTTATGAATGGCTTTATGTCTTTCTGATGAGCTCCAGAATAAGGGCGAAAAACGTTTCAAAGGCTAAGCATTTCCAGGAAACAGAATGATAGATTTCATGAAAATGTAATCCATTGGAATGAAAAATTTTTTAAGACAAGGTAGATAAATAAATTCATTTTAGGTCTTTGTTCTCATTTTTAACTGAATCTTCATAATCGTAGGGGGTTATGTGGATACTAGTTTAATCTGCATGGCCGTAGGGGACTGTGTGGATGCTAGTGTTAGAATGAGAATTGTCAAATAAGAAATTAGACAAATTCATTTTAGGATTTTAACTTGCTAGCATAACCAGAATTCAGGTTATCGAAAGAAAGCAATGATTTCATTAATATTTCTACACAAAGTTTTTCTTTTATAGATAGTTAATTTTTCTGCTGTTTGCAAAATCCTATAAAGAATGTTTCAATACAATTATAAGCAAACAAATAATAATTCATTTTTATAATTATAATTATGAGAAAAATTACTTATTTTTATAATTATGATTAGGAGAAAAACTTAAAACAATATTTCAAATGTTAGGCGATATTTGCCGGTATAATAATTAAAACCTTACCTCATGTGATCATCACGAGGTTTTTCAAATTCTATTATCCCCTTTACAGGTCAACCGAAATTATAAATACGTCTTATTAGTTCAATGGTTCAACGAGAAAGAGTTCATCATGGTATAAAGAGTAAGTGCACTCTATTAGTACTAAGGTTTGTGGGAATAATAATTCCGATAACTTATAATTTTTTTAATAAATATTAACAGTGTAACGAAGGATGCTATCGAGCATTCCGCATGTTACAGTACAAAGGGATTTTTTTAAAAGCAATGTTCCACAATTTCGGCTGCGACGAGCGTCGTCTAATTATAGGAGTTAACAAAACCGCATTATTAAAAAACATATAAAAGTACCGCCATACACTGGAATCTAATGTTGACACTAGGTCAAGATCGAATGTAATAACATTTTAAAATGAAATAAAATTCACTTTATCACGTTGTATGCATTTGTGATGCACACGGTACGAGGCAGCTTTATGCCATTAATCCCTTCCCTTATTTAATATTGAATATGAAAATGGTTTGTTTTATTGGGGAATATGTTTTATGTTGCCAGCAGTTAATTGGGTTTTTATGTTTAATTGTTATGAAAATAAACAAAAGAAACACGCCACACATATTAAGGAGAACAGGAAAGTATGTGTTTGATTCATAGTCCAATCAATATACGAAAATCCATTATTAATTTTGCAAAAATTGTTAGTAGAATGAAAAAAATATGGTCATGTAGAACAAGAAAGTCTAAGGACAATAGTTTTATTTTTTCAATTTTTTAATGGCGAACTTAATCTAAAAAATTCGTAAGAGTAAAAAAACAAGCAGTTTTTCTCTAATAAAGAAAAAAAAAAGATCTCGAATGGAAAAAAGTTAAATGAGAAAGTCGTAGTTATTAAAATTATCTTTCGATTGATGTATAAGTTATAGGCTAGTGCACAAACCATAAAGAAAAATGGAAAATGCCGCTAAATATCACGTTTTTTAAAATTTGTTAATAACTTTTTTTTAACGCAACTTACAAATTTGTTATTTAGTGAAAATATAGGTTGTTGCTAGCTAAAAAGGCAGTTTTCTTTCTGCTGCAAAGTTTTACATATTTTTCTTGAAATTCCAGTTTTTGTAAAAAAAAAACATTTCCCTAAAAATGATGCTCTTGGTCGAGAAATCCTTGGAGAGCAACGTTCGAAAATTCAAAATCTTCTACAATACTTGTGCAATTAAATAATAGTTGATTTTTGTAATTTTCGATGTTAAAAATTGCACCCAAAAATAGTGCTGATTTTGAGGTTAAGTTTTTCCGTTGTATATTTTTAAATTTAATATTTATCGAAACAGGACTAGCGACAGGCAATACTCTCCATTTTTTTACGTATTTGAAAAAAAAAATTCATCGTACGACCAACTGCAGCTGAGATAACTTTTTTTCTAAAATTACTCAGTCGTTTGTTGATCAATACTTAGTTTATAATAAAAAAAAATGTTCACAATCATTTGATTGGAGAAATCCTTTAAAATAACAGCGTCGAAGTTATGCGTATATATACGGTGCGCATATGTAATGGAAGATAAATGAACATGAAGGAAGAATCATTTTACCAACCTAAACATCATTAATACGCAATTCGGAAATAAAACAAACATTTTTTAGAAACTCACCCGATGACGATTTCCTTCAGATCAAAATAGAAATCCCACGATTAACACCTACACACGAAAATCGAGTAATGGCGACCCTTTCATGAATTTCAAGTCACCACAAAACGTGGACGATTACAGAAGAATAACACTCTGCAGTGTAGGGTACAAATACTACGCGCAATTCCTCCTCAGAGAAATGAAAAAATACAACGGCGAACTACCAGATTATCAAACGGCATTTATCAAAGGTAGATCAACAGACGACCATATGTACACCACCAGACGGATCCTGGAAGAAAAGTGGAAAGAAGGAACAAAACTATATATAGTCAATTGACCTCCAAAAGGCATTTGATACCATGAGGCATGAGGCTATAGTCAACACTTTGCTCAACAGGGGAGTACCGCACTACTTAATAAACAGAATAATAAAAGCATGCCTACACGAAAACACTGCAATACAATAGTTTGGACAGACGACGGAATCAAAAATGAAGAATATAGTAGTCAAACAAGGATGTCCCCTATCCCCCCGACTATTCACCACAGTCCTGGACCAAGTGATAGAAAGCACAATAAAGGAGAATCAGAATTTCAATGGAAACGATGGAACGATAAAGCCCCCCATCGTACTTGCATACGCCGACGATATACTCATCATCACCGAGAAAGAACAAGACATCGTTAAATTTCTAAGAAACATGACACCACATCTGGATTCCTCTGGAATGAAAATAAACTTCAAGAGGAGCCTAATAATGGTCCGAGACCCATTGACAAAAACAAGTCCAACAAGTGGGGAAGAATACAAAATAGGAGACTACACCCTGAGAACCACGAATAGAATGAAATACCTAGGAACACACCTAACGAATCAACTAAAAAGGAGGGAAAGAGTAAGGGAAAGAATCAAAACAGCCTACAGACTCACAAGAGCTCTACTACCCTTCATTGAGGACAATAAACCACCATGGTGCCTAACCAAAAAGATATACACGACCATCATAATGCCTACGATGATATATGGAGTCAAAAACGCAGCAGCGACAAAGGCCAACAGAAGAAGCCTGAGAAGAGCTGAAAGGGACATTATCCAACTGCTAGCAAAAACAGGAAAACCACAAAAACGACAGAAAACGTCAACATTACTAGAGGGAAGAACAATAATCAAAAGAATAGAATCATACGCAATGAAATACTGGGGACACGTCCAAAGACGGGACTCGACACACCTACTAAAGAAAGCGCTGCGAATAAACAGCAACAAACTGAAAATAGGAAGGCCATGCTACACATGGATAACAACAATCGAGAGGATTATGAATAAGCTAGGAAAGGATTATACACACTGGGAAAAGCTGGCACAACAAAAAATGGAATACAGTAAAGAAATATCAAGGATATACACACTGCCAGACTCAGAAACAGAAGAAACAGAAACCTCAGAAGTAGAATAGGAGAGAAGATGATCACAGACAGAAACTAAGAAGAAGCATATCACAAAAACCTGAAAATAAAAAGAAGCACGAAAACCTAAAAGAAGCATCCCACAAACGCCTACACTTTCCATCCGATGAAGACAGAAGGAAAACAAGAAGAAACATCTCACAAACACCTACACGCTCCATCCTATACTCCTACCCCATGCGTCATGCGGCTCTCGCTGCTGACAACAAGCATGTCCAATGTCCAATCCAGCGTATGCAGCTGGTCCGGCGGTATAAAAAAGCACCGGGGTTTGTTCCGGCACACGGTGGGATGATCGATGGGCGATCGGGCTGCGCGGTGGAACAAATCTCCATGCACCGGAATTGGCAGCAATGCCCACCTTACGCTGGCAAATCAATCAATCAATCAATGACAAATTTGTAAGTTGCGTTAGAATAAAGTAATTAAATTTAAAAAACGTGACCTTTAGCGGTTTTTCAATTTTTCTCTATGGTTTGTGAATTAACCTATAACTTGTTATACACCAATCGAAAGATAATTTTAATACCTACAACTGTCTCATTCAACTTTTTTCGATTCGAGCTCAATTTTTTCTTTATTTCTTTATTCTTAAGTTCGCCATTAAAAATTTGGAGATACAAAACGCTATCTTGATTAGATTTTCTTTTTCTACATGACCATATTTTTTTTATCCTACCAACAATTTTTGCAAGGCCTTGTGTAGATTGTTTGGACTCTCAACATTGTCCTTTTATTCGTTAGATATGTATTACAAGTTTTTGAACCACTGCCGTTTTTAGATTAAATTTACCAAAAACACATTGTACCTAACAGTGAATATTTCACCACTTCTTCGTTTTTCTGATTGTTCCCGAGTGTTTGGAATATAATATTCTGTCTACATGACAGCCGTCTCTGTAGCCGAGCTGGAATTTCCGAGCCTTGTTCATAAGATAAAAATTGTGATTCAAAGGTCTTATTTCTTTTACATTTGTATAAAAAAAGGTTTGATGTAGAACAAAAAAAACAAGAGGGCATTTCTACGTAAATTATACTGAATATCCTTTATTAACTCCAAATTATTCAGTACCTGTGAAGTTTCGTGCTTTTTATTAACAAAAGGTGAACTTCAATAGCCGTACGTAGATCACTGATCCCACAAGAAAGTTTTAAACCCAATCAATAGACTTTCAAAAGAATCTAAATTTTTGCTTAATTCACACGACCTTGTTCAAAACAGGTCGTCTGGCATATTTATTAAATGAACATTTTGTCCTAGAATAAAATAAGGAAATGTCTCTAAATGATTGCAAATATTTTAACATTTTTATCAGTTTAGGACTACCTAGCTTACATAAAGAACAAGCTAACCGTATACTCTTCGCCTTTTTATATAATTGTTGCACATTCTATAGGATACTCTTCGCAGCATTTTTGTAAAAAATATTCGTTTTAGACATTTTTAATTTATTTACAAAACAAGAAAAATTATGTAATAAAAAATTTTTTGATTTAAAAAAATTTATAACTTTTTATTTATCGATCGATTTTAGTCAAAAACAATAGAGTTCTTTCTCTAGCTAACACTAACTTACTGTCCAAATTTCAATACAACCGAACTTTTCGTTCTTAAGTTATCGTGCTTACAAGAAACGTGACGGACGGACGGACAGACGGACAGGCAAACGGACAGACGGACGGACGGACATTTTGAAAGTTCAGAATTCGATCACCAACATAGTGATATGAAATTTTTTTCTCTACGAGCAATATTACCTGTTTTAGAAATGTGCCGATCGAATGCAATATACTCTTCGTTTTGTATTCGCGAAGAGCAATGAGTATGAAGTGAATGAAAATAACACACTGCAAATATCCATTTATGTGAATATCAGTACTTCTAATAAATTTCAATAAAGATTGACAGTAAGACGATTGCATTGACCTTCAACAATTATATATAGACAACAAGTCTTTTAAATGCAAAATTGCATCTGGCGTCATTTCCTTATTGTTTACACAAAGGTACATTACACCTATATATGGTATTTCTTACTAGACGAGCTGTGAGATATTGTCTACTAGGTAATGTTAGGAGCTTGTCTCACCTTTTAATCACTGGTATGATGATTTTCCAGTGTCCCTAAACTAATTTACAATGCTTGAGAAAAGTTATAAATCTTCTCGGCATGTGCTCCGATGTTTTAGTTGTTGCTGACTTTTGACATGATTTAGTAGTAGACATGTCTTCAGTTTTTTTAGAATTATAAATTCGTACATTTTGTTTAACATATTTCTTTCATTAACCAGTATATTTCTTGACGTGACATATTAATAATTTCTAAGTATGTAAATATTCTACCCAAAAATTTCAACGATAGAAGCAAAACCTACATAAATCTAGTCAAAGTTATCATCTGAAAAACCGAAACCGAAATTTTATACCTTTTTTCTGCAAGACAACCCTTTTATTCCTGAAACTATGATAGGTATATTAAAACCGTTTTAATAATATTCCGATGATGCTAACGTGCTTAGCGAAACGCACGTCTAGTGCTGGTAATTGAGTGTTGCGTTCAAGAGTTTTGATGTTTGTGAAAACCACGTTTCCAGAAGCAACCAGAAGATAGTTAGAAACCTTCCACTGAAGTAGAACTTCACGACAAAGACAAGCAAATAATTCTTGAACTGAAACTTCTATAGCGAGGATAAACCCATTTGATAGCGCCACAAAATCTGTAATGTCTGAAGTGAAGATTACAGAAGACTTATTACCTTCATTAGAAGCAATATAAGACTGTAAGTGTAGTAAAAATGCCCTGATATGCGCAGTTAGTGTTATGCTAACATTATGCGTGCACGTAGAGTGCTATTTGTGTGTGTGCGCAAACATTATGCGGGAAACGGTCGAATTTTTGGGTTTGAATACAAATTGTATAATGAAATATATTCTTTATAGGATTTTTCAAACAGCAGAAAAAAACTATCTATGAGAACAAAAAGAAGAAATTGTTTGTAAAATTATTGATCTACGATCTTTGTATTCTTTCGATAACTTGAAATCTGGTTATGCTAGCAATTAAAATCCTAAAATAAATTTGCCTTATCGGACAATTCTCATCCTAACACTAGTTTCTACACAGTCCAGAAAATCCAAGGAAATTTCTCAAGAAAATTTCGAGAAAATATGAAGATCCGAGGAAATCTTCATCAAAGAAGAAATATGGTGTATCCAAATTTGTGTGGCGGTTGAACAAGATTTATTCCAAAACATTTTAACCATAATTCTTGTAAACATTACTACAAATTCTACAATAAGAAATATTCCTTTTACTTCCACATCCACGTAGTGGAGTGGAAGTATAGTAATCGTAAAAAAAATCTTTTTCTTGAAATATTTATATTTAGACCCTATATTTTACTACATTGTAAAAATTTAATAGAATTATTGCGTAATATAATGTAGTGGACATTTTTATTTCAAATGCTAAAAGAGTAATTAAGAAGAAATATAAATGAAAATTTTACTTTGAAATTTTCACAGTCGCACAATGTCAAAATTGACCTTCACATAAGAATTTTGCTGGACATTTCGTACTGTGGCACCATGTCTAAAAAGCAGAAAATTCTCAATATGATGCTATTAGAGTAATGGAAGCTGGCCTATAATATCATTGTAACAATCCTTAATTTTCCGAAGGAAATATATTAGAAACACATGTTTCCATTTTTGGAAGTGGAAAAAGATCATATCATTTTTTAGATTCCAGCATTTATCCTCCACTTAATATAGATTAAACAATTCATAAATATAGACAAAAAAGCCGAGATTGCAACAACAGTATCTGTAAGGACAGCCAAGATGTGTATATTATAACTACAATTTGTCGTTTCTGGTGCTTTAATTATGTAAAACACCAGTCGATAAAAGTGAACTAGAAAGTAGAGTAGAACTTTTAAAGCTAAGTTATCTTAAACGTTTCTACACAGACAAAAACGTGTGTGATATTTTACCACAATTGTAGAAAATTTTACTTCAAATTGGTCTTAAAATGATGACAGGAACAATTTGTGCAAATAAATAATACATTTTTGGGGCAATGATTTTGTACAGTCTATGCATTAACATTGTTTGAAATTTTTGTACAAACTCAAAAAACACATAAATTGAATTCTTTACAAATTTGAATTATGGTTTCATAAAAGTACATAATTTTATTCCACTTGTGGAACAAATCTCTGAACAGATTAAGTTAGTTTCTACAATTTATGTGACATTTTTAAATATATTCTAAAGGTTTCCTAAACAAACATTCACATCTAAACCTCTTTATTTGTAAAACATATTTACAAAAAATTGTGCTCTTAAGTGACACAATTTATATATTATCATATGGTAAATGAAAACATTTCTATTTTTTTAAATACAAATAAATTTTATGTGCATAAAGTTCTAGTTGAATAGAAGTAGGTGACTTACATTTATGCTTAAAATAAATTCATTTAATAATTCTAATTTGGAAGGGTTCCAGTGCTTCTTCTCTTTAACTTCTATTAACGCAGTTTGCAGTAATAAAGCTTATGTCGTAGTCACGTCATATTCTTAAAAAAAAAAAACATTTATCAGTTCATCACCAAAATCAAATATATTGCTTACCATCAGAAGTGTTATCTTCGTTTTGAAGCAGTTCTTTTACAAGTTTGTCTTTTGGGTTTAGTAGTTTAGGAACAGCTTTCTGTCGCTTCGCATAAGAAAAGGAAATTACTCTCAAGCTGTAACCGAAATCAAGTATTAGAAGATAGGTATCATGCATTCTTCGCATATAAACAAGAAACCATTTTTACATTTATGTGTTAAAGAAGTTAATTTAAGAGAACATATGTGCAAACCTGTAACTCTGTGTGAAGTACTTACCTCTGTGAATGTTGGAATTAGATCTAGGAAACCCCACTCGGTTAATAAGTTTTCAACAAATTCCATCACAAATGTAAGTACTTGTATAATTCGGAAGTGTACGTCTTCAGTTAGCGAAATATCACCTAGATCTGATGCGTAATTGCCTGCGCGTATATGCGTAGCATGGCCGACGCGGTCAGTAAAATTTTTAACCAATAAACTTTACGTGAAACAAATGAAACAATAATACAAAATTTTAAAACAATATCACCAAACTGATTGTGAATAGTATGTCATTAAATTGTACAGTTTGTGCGGGCGGCATAGATTACCATTACTGTTCAGCGGAAATAAATATATTGGGACTCCTACTTTCACAAGTTTGTCAACAACCGTTTATAAAATAAAATCACACTTTTATGTTACACAAGTTGTGCAAATCCTTTAAACAATTAATTAAAACTGATTGTAAATAGAATGGCAACAAAATATATAGTTTGAGGATACTATTAACAATTAATTAAGTTAAATTTGCTATGATTTGTTGAGAAAAAATAAATAAATTTTACTCTAAATTTCGCCAATTTGTTAGTCGAAGTTTCCAATAAATTCATCGTAACTAAATCTTTATATTGGATAAATAAAACGCACAAGAATGATGCACAATTAAAATGTATAAAATTATATAACGCTCTGCCTTAAAATTTTACAATTGTTTAAAAAAATGCAACAAGACGTTGTTCCACAACATTGAGCAAAATGTTCCAAAACGATTTCTCTCTATGTAAATTAACAGGTATCTACAGTAAGTAGTAGTTAACTAATTTCGATTTAATATGTTATTAACTCTACCCTTTGTTTCTAAAACTACTTAATAGACTGTGGTAAATCTATTTCAAATATAATTTTAACTAAAGACACACTAAACAGGTCGCTTTTTTTTCTTTTTAAAGTAATTTAGTTTTCGGTAGTTCAAATTGGTAGTTAAATGAATATTCAGAAACTAATTTAGAAAATATTAATTGTATTTTGGTAAGATCATTAGCAACCTACTTCATTAGCCCCTTATGTGAAGAAGGATGTTTTTATAGAGTAGTTAACAAGGTGCTACTAAAATGAGAAACTATATCGTTATTTAATTTGGTTGGAACAAAGATGAATGAAAAGATTGATTTCACACGAAGTCATATACTTAGACAATAGACAATGGAAGTAAGAGAAATATCCTGATATTTCTTCAAATCTGTTTAAAATGAATATCAGTGGAATTATTCTTGTTATCTACTAATAATCATTGTAGAAGACAGAATTCTAACTTAAATGAGTACAAAGTTCTGCAAGTTCCTATCTGACAATATTCGCCAAGTACATTCATGCCGTTGGTGATTCTTTTTTCACTACTGATATTATGCTTCAAAATTATGTCATTATTAAAATACAAGCATGACCATAAATAAAACCAACTGAGCACATAGAGAATGACAATTTTGTTTCCTCTCAGGTTAGATATTAAATGATAGCTTCAACATAAAAACCGCTGCCTAAGGAATCACTACTTCCACATCCAGATTATTCGTCCAAGTCACTTTAAAGGAAACATCTTGACTATATTTGCACTCTAGTATGTGGAAATTATTGGTCATAAAATTTTAATAATATTTTGGGTAGATGTCATAGAAAAGTTTGAGGAGTTGGTTTCTACCATATACGTTAAAAATGAAGTTTCTAGTTTACCGTACTTATTTTCCACTATTTACAACCTACCGCCTCAATGGAGTCATCTCAATCAGATGTCACTACAATACATACGTGTACTAACTTTCAAGTGAATATCGCAATTTGATGTTATCAATCCCATTAATAATGAAGCGGAGGTGGTAGAGTTTGAAAAATATTAGAAAGAAATCTGAGGCCTTGGTTTTTAGTATATACACCGAATCCCAAATTTCTATAGTCTTACCAGCTTGCTTTACTGATTTTCCCCTATTTGCCCCTATTTAACCCCCAACCCTTCAACGGCATCATCTCAAATTATGATCTAGTTTCAGACGTCGTTATAATACATACGTGTACCAAATTTGAAATGAATATCTCAATTTTATTTTATCAACCCTTTTCAAATTGGAGTAGGGGTGGTTGGGTTGAAAAATATTATAAGAAAATCTGACGCTGTGGCTTCTAGTACATACACCGAATGTCAAGTTTGTGTTGTCTTACCAACTTTTTACTTATATTCCTCTATTTACCCCCAATTAACCCCTAACCCTTCAACGGAATCATCTCAAAATATAAACTAATTCCAGACGTCGTTATAATACATACGTGTACGAAATTTCAAATGAATATCTCAACTTTATTTTGTCAACCCCATTAATGGGGTAGGGGTGGTGGGGGGGGTTGAAAAATATTATAAAAAAATCTGAGGCCTTAACTTCTTGTACATACACCGAATTTCAAGTTTCTGTACTCATACCAACTTGCTTTACTTATTTCCCCCTATTGACCCCTAAATAACCCCCAACCCTTCAGCGGAATCATCTCAAAGTATAATCTAGTTCCAGATGTCGTTATAATTCATACGTGTACCAAATTTCAAATGAATATCTCGATTTTATTTTATCAACCCTTTTAATAATGAAGTAGGGGTTGGGGTGGTATTTAACCCAACCCTTCAACGGAATTATCTCAAAATATAATCTAGTTCCAGATACATACGTGTAGAAAATTTCAAATGAATATCTCAATTTTATTTTATCAACTCTTTTCAAATTGGAGTAGGGGTGGTGGGGGTTGAAAAATATTATTAAAAAATCTGACGCTTTGGCTTCTAGTACATACACCGAAGTTTCTGTACTCTTACCAACTTGTTTTACTTATATTCCTCTATTTACCCCAAATTAACCCCCAACCCTTCAACGGAATCATCCCAAAATATAATCTAATTCTAGACATCGTTATAATACATACGTGTACGAAATTTCAAATGAATATCTCAACTTTATTTTTTCAACCCCTTTAATGGGGTAGGGGTGGTGGGGGGTTGAAAAATATTATAAAAAAATCTGAGGCCTTAACTTCTAGTACATACACCGAATTTCAAGTTTCTGTACTCTTACAAGCTTGCTTTACTTATTTCCCCATATTTACCCCTATTTAACCCCCAACCCTTCACCGGATTTCCTCAAAAAACAATCCAGTTCCAGATCTCGTTATAATATATACGTGTACAAAATTTCAGGTCAATATCTTAAACCGTTCCGGAGAAAGCGTGCGGACAAAAAAAGTTACAGACAGACCGACAGACAGACAGACCGACAGACCGACAGACCGACAGACCGACAGACCGACAGACCGACAGACCGACAGACAGACAGAAAAGTTTTTTTCGCTCAAATTTAAAATCTCGACGTTTCATGACATTCTAAACCTATTTCACGAATAAAAATTTTTGAAAATTTTTTTGCGATTACTATACTTCCAATCCACTACGTGGATGTGGAAGTAAAAAGAAGAAAACAAGTGAAGGAGACGTTTGAATATCCTTTTTCCTTGTGGTCAAATTTGACAATTGTTATATATTGCTAATTTATCCAATATGGAATGATTTATCAAATTCTGCGACAATGAATTTCCGAGAAAAATCAATCAAATTTTCTTGAGTCCTTACATCGCCCCACAAAAAATAAATTATCTTGGTGCCGGAAAAGGACTTAAGCACTAATTTGGAATATTTTTGATGTGCTGATTCCAAAAATATATCAAGGCTATGTTCGTAGCAGCCCTAGTTTTTGAGATACAGCGTGACAAATGTTAGTTCTGAAAAATGGCAAAATTAATAAAATACTGATATATTCAGAGACCAAAATAGGATTTTCTTATCTGAAATTAGGATCTAAATAGCCTATTTGAGGTACTGGGTATTCCCCATGACCAAAATTTCCTACCTATGCAACCGGCAACCACGTGATGCTGTAGATGTACCTAGTATCGTATGGTCTGATGGACACGACAAGGATTTTATATAATTTAGGTCGGACCCGTGTCACTGCTACGATAGTTACCAACTTTACTCACAAGGGGGATTCAAGTTATCCTTCAGACTTCCCAAGATGAAAATATACAAAATTATACTTACTGTGATTGCTACAGTCTGCTCTCTTCGTCGAAATCTTATGTCAGGCGGTACACTTTTAATGAATGTATCTTATAATTAGCACTTTCTTAGAAACATTTTTGGATAATTAAGACCGTCGATGGGTTCTATGAGTATTCGGACAAGTACACAGACGTGGCGGGATCAAAGCTGACCCGCAGTAAGTAGTTGTCCGATTCACGCCACGGAATCGCACGTCGGAAATCGAATTTAAAATATATTTTCAGTTATTGAAATAATTCATAAAATGTAAAAAATATAAATATTCAATACTTAACTAATGTATATAAGGCAAAAATCAAAGAGCACAACCATTCGGCAAGCCGTTACCTTCCGTAGGAGTGTAATTCATCCAGCATCGAAAGAACTATGACAATCGACTGTACAGAAAGATTCAGACTCCTAATTAGTAATGATTGTAAAATGTATGCGGAACTTTTTCGAAAATTATTCACTTTGAATTTTGCACTGAAATTATCGAAATTATTGTCAGGATGCTTAAAGAAGCTATCTATATGACTTCGATGGTTTTCCTGCTTTTATAAACGTACTAACGGCATCGAACCCAAATATACTTTTTTTCATCGACTCGCCTTCGAGCGACTACTATGGCGATGTCCGCCTGAGCCGGGATACAAAGTATTTTGGGTTCGTCGGAAACGACCCTTCGACTTTGAATTTTTTGACTAATTTTTGGTATGTTCTAGTGGTTTGGATAAGGATTATCCTCTCCCCTTTTGAGGATAACTAAATGAGGATTTTGGTTTTTATTGAAAAAACCGTCCCATTGAATTTTTCTTAAATTTTGACGTATAAAATAGCTACTCGCTACATCCTGACTGAGGATTTCGCCACTAAATTCTATAATAGTCTTCAAGACCAGTTTGATATATTCCACTGCAATGTAGCTGAGATAAAACAGTATAAATTAAAACACGTTACCACATTTCTGTTTATATTCTTTTAATATTATTTAATATATCTGTATGTTCTTATCATCTCCTGCCCTGTAATTGGAATGCTCTGTTGGGCAGTGTATTGTTAAATAGATAAAGAAATATGCCATTTTTTTTGTATTTATAAGTATACAATATATCGCCTTTGGTATTGTCGATTTTATGAACTTTAATAAAATAGTTTAATAACAATTTCTTAAGACACAGGCATAGCAATCAATAAAACACTTGGATAATTTAGCACTATAGGTCAAATCGATATTTTCGATATTGGTCCTGTTAATTACAGATTTAAGAATCAAGTATATCAAAATCTTTGTAAGTTAACTGATGAGGCCATTGCTTGCAAAACTTGCTAATATATCGTTTAGCTATTATGAAAAACGTCCTTTAATACAACAATGCTGCACAATACACCGCCTTCAATAAAGGGTTTTAGTTTAGAAATAAATAACAGAATTTAATTACACACAACAAAATATAAAGGAACATTTTTCAATTGAAAGTATCTCGGCCGTGACTAACATTCATCAAAAAAGAAATTTCGAGGATCAAAAAGTCCGCAAATTTAATGTACCTCAATATATGACATCTTGACAATGACATTAGATCATTTTTGCCCCTAAACATCACTTAAAATTACTACCTGCTTCCCGTATTATGTTAAATGTCTGCTTTTTGGAACATTCACCGCTACCGAAATTTGAAATGTGTCAGAGACGACTTTAAATTTCAACTGCTAACCATAGCTAATGTTTAAGTATAAGATCTATGTCCGATTTTTATAATATGGTCCGCCCAAACGTCATCTTACAATGGATATGGGTTTAAACACTTTTAATTTTATGGTTTGCGCTGGAATCTCATAGAAAAGGATTTTATTCTTCTAAATGTAAATATTTCTAGCGGGTACAATGCTTACAGTCAAACGGTTGATTCTAATCCAGTAACTATTATAATGTTGATAATACAATGTTTGTACACAATGTTTACAACTGTCTTTTTCAAAAAGATTTCATAATTAGGAATCAATTAAGCTTGTAGATAGTACGTAATATATTATTATGTTCTGTATCATAACATGACATATGAATGAATGAAAATTGAATAATTATTTAGTAATACCTACACTTTTATTCGATTAATTCTGAACTTAATATACATCTTGCCTTCTTTTATTTATTTTCACATATAAAGGATTGAATATATTTCAGTTATAAAATTTTATTAAGTAACTACTAACAAACTTTGACTTATTTCTATATCACATAAAAATATATACATAAATTTTATTTCGCTCGAGACTTATTTTGTTTTCTAGCAAAGATACCTTTTGCTAATATTCTATTCTTCATAATTTCCAACTTCAAATGTCTAATTAAAGTCAAATGTTTTCAACCTCTTTTGCATTCTTTCCAATTCCAATTTTCAAAATTATTAAAACATTTTATAAGTTTAATTTTATTTAACTTTATATTAGCTCCTGCATAATTTATGACTATTTTTATGTTTTTTTTATTTTAAAAACTTGCTTATTTATTGGTTTTCAAAATTTGTATTTCAAATAATTAAATTAGGTACTTCTTTGACATTTGTTAATTAGTTACACATCCACATAGTGGAGTGGAAGTATAGTAATCGTAAAAAAAAAATCTTTTTTTTTTTTTTTGTTGAAATAGGTTTAGAATATCATGAAATGTCGAGATTTTAAATTTGAGCGAAACAAAATTCTGTCTGTCGGTCTCTAGCTCTGTCGGTCTGTAACTTTTTTGTTGAATGATGTCTCTGGAAGGGTTTAAGAGATTGACTTGAAATTTTATACACGTATGTACTATAATGAGATCTGGAACTGGATCGTTTTTTGAACTTATCCAGTGAAGGGTTGGGGGTAAATAGGGGTAAATAGGAAAAAAATAAGTAAAGCAAGCTGGTAAGAATACAAAAATTAGGGTATATACTAGAAGTCAAGGCCTCAGATTTTTCTATAATATTTCCATCATTCCGTTGAAGGATTGGGGGGTTAAATAAGGGTAAATAGGGAAAATAAATAAAGCAGGCTGGTAAGAGTACAGAAACTTGGAATTTTGTGTATATACTAGAAGCCAAGGCCTCAGATTTTTTTTATAATATTTTTCAACTCTCCCACGACCCCAACTATATTATTAAATATTTGATAAACCTGAAACTAGATTATATTTTGAAATGATTCCGTTGAAGAGTTGGTGGTTAAATAGGGGTGAATATGGCAAAATAAGTAAAAAAAGCTGGTAAGAGTACAGAAACTTGGGATTTGGTGTATATACTAAGAGGCCAGTTTTTTATAATATTTTGAATTCCTCCCACTACCCACCCCCACTCCATTATTAAAAGCGTTAATAGAATAAAATTAGGATTTTCACTTAAATTTTGGTTCATGTATGTATTATTACGACATCCATAATTAGATTATATTTTGAGATGATTACGTTGAAGGGTTGGGAGTTAAATAGGGGTGAGTATTGGGAAATAAGTAAAACAATCTGGTAAGAGTATAGAAACTTGTAGTTTGATGTATATACTAGAAGCCAAGGCCTCAAATTCATTTATGTCATTTTTCAACCCCTCCACTACCCCCACATCATTATTAAATGGGTTGACAAAATATAATTGACATATTCACTTGAAATTTGGTACGCGTATGTATTATAACGACATCTGGAACTAGATTATATTTTGCGATGGTTCCGTTAAAGGGGGAGGGGGGTGTTTTGGAGACAATAGGTGGAGGAAGTTAATAAGAGTCCAGAAACTTCATTCTTGGGGTACATGCTAGAAACCAACATTTCAAATATTTTTATGACATCTGCCTCAAATGTTATTAAAAACCCTAGTAGCACCAATATTGCACCAATATATAATGCATATAGGACCACTATATGAATATTGGTCCTATATTGGATATATATTTTTCCTATATGGATTATATATTGGTCCAATATGTTGTGCTACTAGGGAATTTATGAAGAATTAGTTCCACATACCAGAGTGCAAATATGGTCAAAATATTTTCCTTTAAAGAGACTTCGATGGAAAATCTGGATATGGAAGTGGTGATTCCATAGGCAGCGCTTTTATTATTTCTTCTGTTAAATATTTTAGGTTAATTTGTTCTCTTCAGTAGTATAAAATCAACTAAATCTTTCAAATACTGCCAAAATAGTGACTTTTATCCAATTTTCTACTTGATTTACAGATTTCCTAAGCTAACATTCTTTTATATCGAATTTAGTCCTCTCTACAATATATCCTTATAATGACTTAATCGTTGCTTAAATTATAAATTATGCTTTCTTTTTAATTGCATCAAATACAATGTGCTTTAATTAAATTATAATTTAATAGTATATTATTATTATATGATCAATTATGATAGCTATTATTTACGAAGATGATGTTTGAGCCCACGAGCAGTAGGCGAGTGGCGCAAATCTTCTGAGTTAATAATGATCATAATTGCAAATGTAATACTATGCTTTTTCTACACATTTTAAACAGATAAATTATAGTGGCATTTGAAAACATTAATCGGTACCTACTCATAAGAAGTGGAAAACATAAACAAACAATATGGCGGTACACTTGGCTGTCACGCGAGTTGATTGTCAGTCGCGTAGCAAGAGTTGACCGCGTTCGCCGGTCGGTTTGAAATATAATTAAATCGGCGAAACATTGATTTCTGAATTTGAATTTGTGATTAGCCAGCTGCATTGAATTATGACTCGATAATTCACTATAGTAAATTATAGGTACGATTATTCACCAATAAAATAGTAATAATTGTCATATAATTAAATAGGTGTAGAAAAACATTTTTTTAAGCCGTCAAATGTAAAATTTTAAAATAAAAAATTTAAAAGGTAAATTCTATAATTATATGAAATTACTGAACAACTATCTTATAACAAATTACATAAGTATAGTTCTTATCTTAGTAGCATATAAATTAGATTTTATTTAATTTATCTCTCATTAGCAACATAAATGCCTTCATCGATACGTACCAATATTTACTAGCTTCGTGGCTTTTTAAAATCATGGTCTGCATGGCTCTTTCACCGTGTCATGTTAGGAACAATATATTACGCTATATATATATTAAGGACAGGATCGAAATGTCAAAAACTCGTAAGCTAGTACTTATGTTAATCCTAGATGGCACAGTGTGTATCTTATCTTATTTTATTGGCAAGTTTCAATATTTGTCGGAATGTTGTCCGCATTGCCACATGTACAAAAATTTCTTTAGTATAAGATATAATTAATGTTACAAATTATAATTATAAATATTACTCAATTACATAAATTGTCGTAAAATAGCTAGTATGTGGTTAGGTAAATTCTAAAATGTAGTTGTGCATAATTTATGCCATGTACAACTAATATCATATAGGGATATTGTTTAAATTTTAAAACGAAATAGTTAACCACATTATTAATTTCGAATTAAACAGCAAGAACCTTTTATCCAAATTATGGGAACGCATCAGTTTTAATTATTGAAAATGGCAAAGACAATGTGTATTTAAATTTGGCAACTGTTCATCACCTAATTTTTATTCTACCTAACAGTTGTAAATATGTCCTTGAACGTAGTGTGTGTGACAAGCGTTTAGGTACACGAAGCTTTGACCTTGCGCAAAACGTGATATCATTTATCTGACTCTTTAATATTTATTCCTTGTTCTAGCGTTCATCGTCAGCCGAGTGGCTAGCGCGTAGATAAGGTCCCGGGTTCAAACTCCTACGTCCGCTGATTTTTTTTTTCTTTAATTTTGTAATGATTAATATATTTTTTCACTAATTCGTTTCTATAATTTTTTTACGTTAGGTTAGAGGTTTTTATTCTGCTTAAAATAATGGGAGTGACTACGCAACCGCCGCGGCGGATCTTTTGCACGACTTATTGAACCGCCGCGCAGAGAAATTGAAATATTTTATGCAATTTTCTGAAAAACAAGGCGGGGGGACACCCCCGCATCCCCCGTTTTTGTCTGCGACGCTAATGCTGCCTGCGGCGCTGATAATCTATTAACAATTATTTAGCAATATAAAAATTAACCTAACTAACCCAACTACCATCACATGAAAGAGATAAATTATTATATGAAAAAAAAAGAACATAATTTCTGTCGTCAAATCCAACCAGAATTTGTGAAAAGGGATCGTTACAAAATATTTAAAAAAAAAGTTCAGTTGCCAGCAGTTGAACCCGGGACCTGTAACTTCAGGGTTTTGGGTTACACGTTGTTTCCTTTCGGTGAAGCAGTCACACATTGAAATATAAGATACTCCTTTCTGCGGAAGCATAAACGAGATAAAGTTATGGACAGTTGATTAAAATACCAATGCCATGAACCATATTCAGGGTTCGAACCTAATTTATATATTTACATTCATTGAAAATTCACCCAATTTTTGACAAAAATTAACAGAATTTATTGCATATATTATATACTTGGGATATAGTGCCATTTTAGTGCTTGAATACAGTTGCAAACTATTGACCATTTAATAATACTTTCATTGTTTAGTTTATTTAACAAATTTAAATGTGTCACTTTTCATTTCATTCATAAATCAAAATCATTACCCCCTTTCATTCATAAGGCTATTGGCGTCATCTTCTAGTTACATGCTGAACTTATTCTAAATATTCTTTACAATTATTCTGATGACTCATCGATTAGTGTTAAAAATTGATTTCATACATTACAATTTACAAAAGCAATTTTATGCAAATTTTTACACAGATAAAAGATAATGACTGTAAAACGCATCAATACGACCTAATTAAATGTACTTAAATAACTCTGATTATCTAATATAGCTACAAATGTATCGTCTGATAATTAGGCAATTTTAAAAATTTATTCCGAATTTATCGTGCACTTAAAAAAGAAACAAACAGGTCAGTCGTATTTGGCCGACTTCTGTTATAATACTGCCCACTTTAAAACTCCGTTTGAATTACTTGTAAAAATGTTATTTATGAAATACCAAGTGTCGATTTGATGGAATTTTAATGATTATTAGGCAACCACATATACATTTTTTGACATTTCGATCCCGACCTTAAATGAAAATAATCTATTAAAATATTTAATGCCACTTAAAATATTAATTTTCAAATATAAGATCTCCAGTGAATATTAAGGTAAGATCTAGATATACCATCTTGAAAAGAAACAATTTCATAACATAAAACTTATATCTAATAGCCAGAAACTAAAGTTATTGAAATATATGTTCTATAATTAAATGCAAATGCAAATCCCCTACAATGCAAGAGTAATCTAAAATAGAATTGAGGAAATGAATATATTGCTAGCAAAAAATACTCGTAATTATTTCAAACTCTTACTAAAGACTTTTCATAGATAAGTACAAAACATGTATCTTTCTAAACAAAATGCTTTGCTGGCTATATGCCACGAACAACATTGAATTAAAAGAAAGAAATATGCACATTACGTACAGGTAAATGTCACAATAATGTTAATTTTACTTTTAAATTATCCTCTTCAACAAAACCAAAAAACAACTAAGTGTTTTTGTGTTTAGTTCTCTTTCCATATATAGTCTCAATGATTTCTTAACTTAGATCTAAGTATAATCCTTGCATCCGGAAAACAAAATTTACAATCGGAATTAATTCCTGCATCTATGCTATTCTTGGCTAGATAATCAACATGTTCGTTGTCTTTTAATCCTATGTGTGCCTTTACCCATACAAAATATACCTCTTTTCCTTCGTTAAAGACATTTTTAACTAAGTTTTCATTATGTATAATAAAGGGATTATCATTAATTTTAAAAGTAGTAGTGTTTTCTAACGCCTGCAGAACTGAGAATGAATCAGATAGTAACAGTTTTCGGACATTCTGAGGTATGTATAAACTTGAGGACTTCATAGATGGTTGTCGCTTCGTCTGTAAGAATAGAGCACTCTTGCAAAAGTTTCATTTTGGTCTCAATATTATTGGAAGGCATATAATGTGCACACCTTGTTCCACTAGAAGATTTGGAATCATCTGTGTGGAATGTGGAATTTTCCCGACTGTTATATTAAGAGATTTTATGCTCATTCTCAGATTCTCGCTGTATTGTAGTACACATACCGTCAGATCGATAAAAAGAGAGAAGTAATTAAAGTTATTGAAGTAGTTAGTATCATATTCAATGATTGGGACTAAATGAGAGCATTCACGGAATACTCCATTTTCAATACACGTACCTATATGCTTGTTTTCAATGATGATTTACGATCTCCTCTTGCGCTGAAACTTTATCAATAGTAAAATATACAAAGTACAAAGCAGATATGATAGGTAGCAGTACATTATTTGAGTTTCTAATTGTGTCAAAATATTCTACCGAAATATACCTAAAATGTAAAACTATTGTAAAATAAATTGTAGTAATAATAATACGTGATATACTTATATCTAATGTAATGAAATCCGATACAAAGTCTTTTTTCTTGTAAATGTTATGGTTCTAATAAAGCAAAACATGATAAAATAAAACAATTTTCATTTACAACGCGAAAAATTACAGAACACATAAATAAAAACGTCTATAAATTATCACTGTATTATGAGTATTGATAATAGTACTTTTTTGAATATTGTTTAACGCTATTTACTATTTATCAATACTAAATTATAGAAAGTGTGGTACTAGATAGAACACATTGTTTATCTTAATATGTCCATTCTATTATTATTATTATTTTAGAACATATAGTTTTGTACTACGCTAAATGACATAAATGCAAAGAATTGCAAATAAAAATACATATAAAATTACCTCTCGTATACTTGAAAACAAGACCATAATAAAGTATATAAAATTTCTTTTAATCATTGGCTGATAAAGACATGCATCATTTCTGTCCGCTTGTACATCCCGGGCGATGACTATAAAACGTCGTCACCAAGAAGTTTCCATCGACCACACGCGCGGACGAATAAAAATAACCCGGCTATGTTTCTTGGACCCTTACAACGATGTTGGCTGTCCGAACAGAGTAATGTCATACGTGGAGCACTCACGGGACCGGACAGTTATTCTTTGCCTTTTTCAGATAAATCAGGATTGAATTTCAGGCCGTTTGCCTTCACAATTTTACAGGCCATCCTATCTCCACCGAATCTGTTAGGAAGGATGGGCTTAATTAGGTGAAGTTTCTTCACCGGTACGGTGAGTGACTCCAGAGGAATCACATAATGACGTTTGGCCCTTATTACAATTATTAAGGTTGCAGATTGTAAATTTTAGGGAGGCTACAAGCTTTCTTGAAATTATATACAAACGAGATGTGCTGGCATATTTTTGTTATTCTTGAATATTGTCTCTATTATTTTAGATTTGTTCGTATTTTATGGTGTTTGTAATAAAAATGAAAATTAATTAAATATTTTAAAAAATATCCAGCCATAAATCCAATCGACAATTTTTTAATACAAACAGAATAATTCAGCTAGAGTTATTTAAAAACTTGTAGGCACGTAATCTACACATGTGTATACAGGGTGTCCCAAATTTAGAGAAAGATAGTGTAGTGGTAGGTTGACCATATTTAGTATTTAGAGCTCAAAACACTCACAAACTTACCCTTGAATGATAATCGTTTTACAATTCTTGACGAGAGTTTTATTTCGCCATATTGTTGGAAGAGCCCCGTACATATTTGTATAAAATTTGGTACATTTTAGTCCAATCAAGAACATAATTAATATGGGAAAATACTGGATTGATGTCAAAAGTTAAACATTCAAAATGGCGAATCCAATAGTACTACCCTAATTACATAACCCTTGCTACTAAAAAGGAGACAAGGATGAAAATGTATTCTAAATTAGTAACACAATGGTAAATTATTTCGTCCAGTGGCAGAACATGAATGTGTTTCCAGATTTCATCGATGGGAAGAAAAAGTACTTATTAGGGCGCGTTTATACAGAGAGGAACTGGAGACGGAATCGCGACAACAACTAGAGTTGCTATGTGACAGCCCACAGGGTTGAATGTTTCTGTTAATTATAACAACACCTCGTTGTGTGGACGTTAACCTGGAGGTTAATGACGAAACAAAAAGGTGTTATAATTAACACAAACACTCAACCCTGGCGCCCAACGTGGGGTCAGTGTAACATCTCCTTTTTGTTTCGTCATTAACAATACCAATATTTCATCATCAACCTTCGGGTTAACGTCGAAGGTGTTGTTACACGTTTTTATGCTGCATTAAATTATAAATTTAACTAATTGATCAATTTTCCAAGGCACGCAAAATTTCTTAAATCTAGCAATATTCGATTTCCTTACTAAAGCGGCTTTTCTCTCAGATGACAGGATATAGTTCCAGGTTGTAAATTACAAATCAATTATTACTTATGCTCAACTAAAAGAAGTTAAACAAATCTGATATCTGACAACTTGGAAAGAAACTTAAAACTATCCATAACTGTAGAAAAATATTAGTGAGAGCTTCTGCATGTACACAGGGTTTGACAAGAAGTATGCAATATTATAGTAATTACCTAAAAGCACCGAAAATCATAGCGCGAACGCTACATTATACTGTGACAGTTGGAGAGCAACAGTAGCGCGACCAACGAGCAACCCAGCAACTAAACTTTTTATGACATGCTGTAAACTTGTCACCCATCGGGCTTTAGCTGCTGACATTGTTTCATTATACTAAGTTATATTTCTTCAAATAATAGCATCAGAGTACCAGAGAAACATCAAATTCGCTGGGAGCCAAATTCAAAAAGAAGTTAAAAGTACTTTTACTTATTCGAAAATAATTTGAAAAATTGTAATAACTTCCCAAATCTTTTACTCTAAGCCACTGATTATGGCGCATGTGTATAACATTGTGTGGGTGAACTTCGTAACGTCTACGTGAACGTCGCCAGACTCTTCTGCATAGTGTATACTACAACAACTTCCTCATCTGAGGATGGGATACTGAAAACTCTGCAGAAATTACAACGTCCCCTTAAGAGGACGATCACCCACAAACTGAACTTTGGTATACATAACTTTCTAAACCTATCAGTTTCCGTGGGGTTTCCGCCACCAGTTGCTCTCTGTATAAATGCGCTCTTGTTCGAAATAATCTGTTTATACAGGGTGTCCGGAAACAAAGTAGAAAAAAATTAACTGAAGATTCCTTAGCCCAAATTAATGGGAGTTCTTCATATAACATTTTTCAAAATACCCCTTCGTTGTCAAGTTACAGCCCCTTTAAAGGGGTAATTTAAAAACTGTTATGATTTTTTTACTCAAAAAATAAAATTTCAACAAACACAATATTTGGCGTATCTACTACATTTATTAAAAGGCATCTTGTGAATTTTTTTCACCCCCTTGAGTGTCTCACCAAGGGGTAGAATGGGCAACCCCTAATATATTTTTAAAAATATTTTAAAATCTATTCATTTTACATTTCAGAATAAAATATTTTTTGAATCCCTTGTTCATTCTAAAAGTTTTTTATCTCTTTAAAAAATGCCGTAGTACCAACCGTTTTCGTGATAAAAAATAAAATTTATGTTAATGCAATGGAGTTCATTTCAATCATTACTGAACGATAATGTTTTAAAACTTTTAGTAGGCTGCTAGTAGGCTATAATCGAATAATCTAAATATTCATTAACAAATTCTATGTAATAATAAACGTACATATTTTTTAATCAAATTGACAAATACTATATTTATTAATGGAATAATTTATGAAATACAAACAATAATATTAAAAAAAGTGAAACAATTTTGACAAACAAGAACATTTCATATGCCCCCAGAAGTAAAAATCTAATGGATTCAAATCCGGGGACCGGGGGGGCCATTTAATTGTAGCTTCTTGTCCTCTTCCAATCCAACGATTTCTAAAATATTGCGAAAGCCATTCCCGAACTTGTACGGAATAATGGGGACCCGCTCCGTCTTGCATATACCACATATCTTGGCGTAATTCAATGGGTAAGTCATCGAAAAGCGGAAACAAGTCATTCTGTAAAAAATGCAAGTACGATATCCCATTTAATCTGTGAGGTAACACAACTGGTCCAATTAAATAATCGCCTATAATTCCAGCCCAAATATTAATAGAGAAGTTGTACTGACATCGTTTAGCTACCACAGCGTGCGGATTTTCATCGTTCCATAGGTGCTGATTACGAAAATTTATAATCCCATGACGAGTAAAACAACACTCGTCAGTGAACAATACTTTTTTTGTGAATTCTAATGGTTTCCTTAAAATAGTTGTACAAAAAGCCTTCCTTACTGGAAAATCACGCGGGAGCAATTCCTGAACCCTTTGCAGATGGTAAGGGTGCAGTCCTTGCCGCTTCAAAATCTTCCATATTTTCCATCTACTTACATTAAAATGAAGAGCAGCCCGTCTAATACTCATTTCAGGATTCTCTCCAAAATATTCTAATATCTGTTCTTCTAAGACAGGTGCCACTTCTACTTCACGACCAGTATCTCGATTCCTTTTTTCAAAAGAACCCCTTTCTCTGAGCCGTATGTGGATATTGGTAAAAGTCGCCACATTAGGTGTAACACGGTTAGGAAACCTCAGGTTGTATTTTCTTTGGACTGCTAGAGAGTTTCCTTTGCATTCACCATAAATGAAATGCATATCAGCATATTCTTCACTACTATAAATATGTCTAGGCATTTTAAAAGCTTACGACATAGAAAAAATAATGGTTTTAAGTAAGAAATAAACTATGTAATTATTTAAAATAATTGACATGAGCCTACTAGATGTGGTAGACCAATTCCAATAAATACTTAAATGTTAATACTACTGTCAAATTGAAACTTGAAGGCAGCCTACTAAAAGTTTTAAAACATTATCGTTCAGTAATGATTGAAATGAACTCCATTGCATGAACATAAATTTTATTTTTTATCACGAAAACGGTTGGTACTACGGCATTTTTTAAAGAGATAAAAAAGTTTTAGAATGAACAAGGGATTCAAAAAATATTTTATTCTGAAATGTAAAATGAATAGATTTTAAAATATTTTTAAAAATATATTAGGGGTTGCCCATTCTACCCCTTGGTGAGGCACTCAAGGGGGTGAAAAAAATTCACAAGATGCCTTTTAATAAATGTAGTAGATACGCCAAATATTGTGTTTGTTGAAATTTTATTTTTTGAGTAAAAAAATCATAACAGTTTTTAAATTACCCCTTTAAAGGGGCTGTAACTTGACAACGAAGGGGTATTTTGAAAAATGTTATATGAAGAACTCCCATTAATTTGGGCTAAGGAATCTTCAGTTAATTTTTTTCTACTTTGTTTCCGGACACCCTGTATATACAGATTGTAGATTATTTAAGGGGTTTCTCTGTTCTATAACTCTTCACCTCAACCTGAAAGATCTATTGTGAATTACCCTATAATTAGTTGTTGCCGTGAACTCCCAAAATTTTACCCCTTCACCTTTACCCTTATCTTTAAGATGGACAATGACTCGCTAGAACGTCTATCGTTAGCTTTAAGTCAGACTTTTCAAGCTCTAACAGGTTTGTGCATTCTTTGTCGTATAAGATAACATTTTTCGCTTATCTTAATCCAGTAAAACTTCTGGACTTCTGTTATTTTTCCAATTTTAGTATAAGACAGGGCACTTCCTTGCACTTGCACCGTAAATGGATATTTATCTGTGGAACGGCTAATAAATAGAAGCTCATTGCGGCAAGCATGTATGTCTTGGCAGACAAACGAAGTGGACACACTGATGCAAGACGTTAAAACGGAAACAAAGATTTCTGGGAAACATTAAACCATATATGGACACAAGCGAGCAGAAGGAGGTGCACATACATAGATTCATAAACATAAGAAACAGTAAACCTAGAAAAAGAATAAATAAGGAGATGATGATAGATGGAAACTTAAAAGAAGCATGGAAACAAAAAAGAAGCATCTCGCAAACGCCTACATTTCCTATCCTATATTCCCACCCCATGCATTGTGTCCCTTGCTGTTGGCAACAAGCACCATGTCCCATGTCCCAATTCAGCATATGCTGCCGGTTCGGCGGTATATAAAGGCATCCAAGGTTTGTTCCGGCACGCGGTTCGGACATCCGTAGGGCGGCATGACATGAATATATCACAGCGAGTGATGGATGCAATAATGGACGATTGGATTTGGTCGTTCGGAAGGCGATCGAGTTGCGTGTTGGAATGAACCTCCAGATTGGATGCCCGGAATCTGCAGCAATGCCCAACTTACGCTGGCAAATAAATCAATCAACTTCCGTTATGCATTCCTTAGATAAGTTACGAAACTGTGTGTGTTATATTTGATAAAATATAAAAAAATAAGAGTGTGAAAAGAAATAAGAGAAGGAGATATAAGAAAACAGTGAAGGAATAATCGGGGTGATAGAATATTTATGGTTTTGGACAGGAGAGACATTTATTATTCACCAAAATATAACATTATTATTCCAACCAAACCTCCATAGCAATTTCAACAAAACTATCTTCATTACAAAACACAATATTGCACATATAGAAGTACATATGTTTCTTTATCTTTTTAAATAAGTTATTATGTCACATACATTTTATTGTCTCTGTGTTTTTTTATGGTCCTAAACAAATAGAATCCGGATCTACTAAAATTGGGTACACCTGTGTGATTATTATTGCAAGAATCCTGTGCAAACATGATATCATAGAATGGCATTCATTTAAACGAAACGTATATGTTCCCAACCATTAATTGCATTTACTCATTTTCTAAATTTGAAATTTCTCTTTCGTCAAGAACGCCACCCCTCATTATTACAACTACACCCTAAGTGTGGCAAGCCTGCTACTTACTGTAATTTTTCATGCTGGCAAATGTTACATAAAATAGCTGATGATTGTTGATTATGTTTTCTATCATTGTAGGCGAATCTGCCTGGGATTTTTCCAAAAAATTTTCTATACCATTTGAGTTAGCCACCGATTCTTATAGAAAAAATTCCGCTGAACAAGATTTTCTTATGAAAGATTTTCCTAAACCGCGAGCTTCATGGTCAAATAATTGTTTAAACAAAATTTCTTCCGTTCTTATTTAATAAAATGAAAACGGTTTGACGGATCCGAAAAAATCTTGATTCAATCGCAACTCATTTTGTCAACCCGTTCATTTGTTATAGACAAAATAAATTTCAAAATTAACAAATTGATTACTCCGAAACCAATGAGGTCAGGATATTCTTTTTTTTCAAAAAATATGCCCTTTATACAAAAGAGTGTACCATATTTTTTTTAGACCGATATTTTCAATATTTTTTGATTGTTTAAATAATTGGCATAATTTGTTAATGAGCAAATAACTTTTTTTTTGAAAGTCTGATCGACTTCAAACCAACTTTAAATGATAAATATTGATGTCGGACATAACCCCCATAGAAGTCTGCACGAATGCAACTTTTTGCTTTTGCTTATTTAAAGTTTAAATTAATTCTGCAAATTAACTAATGGAATATCTCGGCTCTGGGTAAGCATATCGAAATGGGGTTTTATGCATATGAAAGTGCTTGGAAAAAGGAAAATTTTGAGGCTAGAAACAACTTGATCGAATAACCGGAACCGGATATAAAAGTGAAATTGCGTGAGAAGCTTTAATTCGTTTATTAACCACTTCTTGGACACGAGGTTTGGCAAAAATGAGAGCTAACGAGTTTTTCCATCAACAACAAAAAGTTCTACAATAAATATTCAATCCCTGAAGAGTTATACGCATTTTCGACCCTTAAAGAAATCGCGCAATGGGGTGGCGGGTTCGATCCTCGGTGTGGGCAAATTTTTTTTTCGTCAAATTTGTTTTTTATTCATGTAACGACGTATTTTTTTTTGCTTTCTGAGAAATTTTTAAAAACCTCATAAATAACTATTTTTTGCAATTTCCATTAAGTAAATTTCTATCTTGCAACAAACATATGATGGCTCTTGTCGAACGAGGATTTGTCCGTAGATTTTGGTTTTTTTTTTACTACTTTCTGTGAAAGAGAAGGCTTGTTTTACTTTATTTGAGGGGGGTTCCATGATTTCAACTATAAGCAAAGTAGAGCATACGCAGGTGCACAGCATCAGCTCGAAAGTTACGGATGTAACGGAGTTCTCAAGAATAAATAATTGTTTATAGCGTTTTGAATTTGACAACAAAAAAAAATTGACCACACCGAGGATCGAAGCCGCCACCCTATTGCGCATCAAATCTTACTATTTTCACGTTGCGGGAGAGATTTTTTTAAGGGTCAAAAACGCGTATAACTCTTTAGGAATTGAATATTTTTTGTAGAACTTTTTGCAATATCACTTTTATTTCTGGTTCCGGTTATTCGAAATTGTTTCTGACTTCAAAATTTTCCTTTTTTCAAGCACTTTCATATGTACAAAACCCCATTTCGATACGCTTATCCAGAGCTGAGATATTCCATTCGTTAATTCGTAAAATTAATTTAAACTTCAAATAAACAAAAGCAAAAAGTTGTATTCGTACAGACTTTTATGGGGGTTACGCCCGACATCAATATTTATCGTTTAAAGTTGGTTTGAAGTCGATCAAACTTTCGAAAAAAAAGTTATACATATGCTAATTAACAAATTATGCCAATTGTTTAAGCAATTAAAAAATGTTGAAGATATCGGGCTAAAGAAAAATATGGTATATTCTTTTGTATAAATGGCATGTTTTTTGAAAAAAAGGAATGTCGACCTCATTAGTTTCGGAATAATTGCTAACTCAAATGGTATACAAAATTTCTGAAATCACCTCTTTTTTTACCCCAGGCAGACTCGCCTATTGAGGGTGTGTGTAAGTTGGCAATGGTAAAGTTGGTAATATGTTTTTGTCATATAAGTTTAATAAGTAATAAGTAATTACACCAACGGAATTGTAGAGAATTAAACGATTCTCCTCAAATTCGGTACCCGAGACTTGTCGAGGTCACCGATTACGAATATGAGACTAACGTGATGCGCCGTGTGCATCATTCTTAAATTGGAGAAATCATATGAAAACGAATTAAATAAATATTAAATATTTAATAGTCGTTAACAAAGTATAGTATTCTACTCTCATCATTATACGTGCAGTGCAATCCTATGCCCCGAAACATAAAAGAAGAACAGCAATTAATAAATTTCAATGTTAATATTATGTGGTGCAAGTGAGGAAAAAGTGCAGAAGTTTGCATGAGGGTTTCTTTAGTGCTCCAAAATTTCTGAAAAGGTTATTGTTGAGATCGGATTATGTTTAGTGACGTTATGGCACACAACTTAGTACTCTTTTCGGCTTCAAAGATCCACCGTGGGGGGGTTCCAACCGCTTCCAGTAGCTGCCGATTTTTTAACTTCCCAAAAAAAAATTTTTTGTAGAGGTTACTTTTTTCTTCAAAGTGAAATTCGACCCGAAAAAATGGCACGAAATGGAATACGGAACTCATCCATTTGGATTGGCGATCAGCGACCAAAAAATCCCCTAGAGCTCATTCTCGTGGAAAAGCATTCATATTTAATTTTGTTCTGAAAAAATGAAATTTTTCAAGACACGTACTCCAGACTGGAAATAGAATTGCTCATTTTGGACCTCGGAATCGTGATCTGCGACGAAAAAAACCCCTAGAGCACACTTCCGCAGCAAAATATTAATATTTAATTCATTTAATAAAATCTAGAACTATAAACATAAAAAAGGTGTGCCACAAGGATGTATCCTTGGTCCTTTGTTATATATTTTATATGCTAATGAATTACCAGCAATTGCGCAACATGATGTAATTTTATGTGCTGATGATACTTCTCTGATCATTAGTGAAAAGAGCAGAGAAGTGGCCAGCAGGGAACTCACAAATACTAATGTTCAAAAGACCCATATTTTAAACTTTGGGGCTCGAGGCAACCATAGTATGGAAATTGAGGTAAACGGAACTTTGGTAACAACAGTAAATACCGATTCATTCCTGGGAACCAAAATAGATCAAAAACTTGATTGCAAACCACATATTGATACTCTTTCACAAGATATAGCAAAGTATTGTTATGCCTTAAGAATATTGACTGATAGCTTAGGTGTAATAGCAGCTCTGAACTCATATCATGCATATATTGTATCAAAAATTCGATATGGAATCATATTTTGGGGCAATTCAGTGGATGTACAGAGAGTGCTAATTTTGCAGAAGAGATGTTTACGAACTGTATTTAAGTCGCAAAAAACAGATAGCTGCCGAGTGGTATTCAAAGAGAGAGGTTTACTCACGACAACTTCTTTGTATTTATACGAGGCAATAAAATTTATAGCCCAGAACAAAGGTTTATTTACTGAGAGTCAAAGGACACATAATTATGACACAAAAACAAAAGAAAACCTTTTAACTGATAAAACCAAATATAGTTATATTCAAAAAAATGTTCATAATGTTTTGATTAAAATATGGTACCCTTGCAAATAAGAAGTTTGCCAGAAAGAGTTATTTTAAAGAGGTTGAAAAACCATTTACTGAGCAACGCTTTTTATAGCCTGATTGAATATTTTAACAATGAAATTCTATAATATCTGTTATATTTATTATCTTAAGTACCTATACATAAATGAAGCTAGTTTATACATCATTGAAATGTCTTTTTTTTCTCGCTTTTTTATATCGTAAAGTAGATCTATATTGTGTGCTTACTTTTTGTGTTAAGTGTATATTGTTAGTTTTATAATGTTGACATGTTCTATATCCATTGAGGGGTTGTTTGTAAAGGATCCAATAAAGCAATATCCTATTCTATTCTATTCTATTTAAGTTTCCGCCCGTAAAAGTGCATTTTCATCAAATATGATATGAATTCCATACTGGAATATAGAATTCTTCAATTTGGACCTCGGATTCGTGATCAGTGACCCAAAATGGCTCCTACAGCCCATTTCTGAGGCGAAAAATTAATTTTGTACATTTTTTTATGATATCTACTTTTTGGGGCCCTCAAACGCCCCTAACTTCCTCATTATCAGAGGTAGTGCAGGGGTTAGTACTGATGAATGTTTCTGGTGGTCTAGAGAACACGTGAAAAAAGGAATGTTCAAATTAATTAAGATTAAATATATTGAGCGAGGTGTCGGTATATATTATTAAGATCATATTGAATCAACTCGACTAATAACAAAAATTACATATGGAGCCGATCTGAAGACCACCAGGGAGGAAACAAAATGTGCGGTTGGTTCTTCCAACTAACGATGGCTTGCAATCTCTTTTTACAGATATTTAAAATAAATCTCGCCTTTTAATATGACGTTTGATTCTATTAATCATTAATACCACTAAACAAAGCAGATAATAAATGACACATGTTGCTAAAATAAGTCATTCTCGAATCGAACAACGTATGTTGGACTAGACAATAAAAAATTAATGATGTTAACACCTCTAATACAATGCAGTTCTAAGCCTGACCACAATACGATATGAAAATTCAATCAATCAAAGGCAGATCGCGTGGAATTCGTGCACCTGCCAAGATGCAGTGGCGCGGGGAGAATCTTAAGTAAGAAGGAAATATGTTTTTGGAATTTATTGCATTCATTGCTTTTTGTAATGTAATCTTCCAAAAATTCAATATTGCAATTTCAACGTTGATTTTCGATTTTGTATCTTCTTATCGATGTTACCGTAGCCGTCGTTTTATCTGGTATCTCATGGTGGCAGCGGCAGCAGTAGGCAGGTGATAATCTCAAGAGGACAGATGTGATTCTACGGAAACCTCATCTAGACAACCTCGGATGCTTTATAATATTAACCAAGCTAACCATTATACTCTTCACCAATTTACTGCACTTTTTGTATCATCTTTTCACATTCTATAGGATACTCTTCGCAGTCCTTTTGTAAATAATGTTACTTTTAAACATTTTTGTATCATTACAAAACAAACAAAATTAAAGAAATTAATAACTTTATTTATTTATTAATCGATTTTGTTCAATAACAATGGGGTTCTTCCTATAGCTAACACTAACTTACTGTCCAAACTTCAATATAATCGAACTTTTCATTCTTAAGTTATCGTGCTTGCAAGAAACGTGATGGATGGACGGACAGACGGATGGACATTTTGAAAATTGTTCAGAATTCGATCACCAACATATGAAACATTTTTTCTCTACGAGCGATATAACCAGTTTTAGAAATGTGCCGATTGAATGCAATGTACCCTTCGTTTTGTATTTGCGAAGAGAATGATAATACAGCCCATGCCACTAAATAGGAATCTGTAAAAGACGTAAGTAATATTTCCAAGTAGTAAGTAAAATCAAGTAGAGCAGTAAATACTGCCAAAGCCGAAGCCAATGCCATCTTCATCGAATTTACTACCTATTTGCCAGCTCGGTGGCGCAATGCTGAAGGTGTTTGGCTTGCGACCACGGAGTCCCGAGTTCGAATCCTGGCCAGGGTATGGATGTTAGTGGCGTTTTTTCATGTGTTACCGAGACGGTAGCAGTGACCTAGACCACTGTTGGGTGGCACAACATGTCTAGTCGCTGTTATCTCTCCTGAGTTCGAGTCTCAGCTGCGGTAGATGGCAATATCGCAGGGAATGGTTGTTGTGTTGATGTCTATGTGTGTACGTGTCCTGGTTGAGTGGTAGAGCAGCAATAGTTGAACTCCGCCAGGACGTTAATATAAATAAGGTATTAAAATTAAAAAAAATAAAATAAAATAAAATAAAATATTTAATAACAAATATTTTATCAGCCATCGCCATAATTCTTTGAAATTAAAAAAAGTAGCTGAGAAAAATAAGATAAGAGTATTACTTACCTGGGTCTAATATAGGGCACAATTTAAAAAACTGTTCTAACCAAGTGCTTCTTAAGTGTAAATGGGAGGAACTAATTGAAAAATAATATAAAATTACTTTTATTCGTAGTTTTAAATGTGTTTTATAACATCTTTGTTTTTTGGAAGAGAAGGTAAGTAAGAGAAAGGAATTATTAACCAATATAATTAAGTGTAAAGAAAATAACCCCCATGAAAGACAAATTTTTTACAAATTTTTCATTAAGATCAAGTGTATTTGGTATTTTTTTCATTCCTGGGCTTGTAGCTTGTAGAATGTAGCTTATCTAGCGATAATATGAAGCTATACCCTGGACAACCCAAATCGTATAGGTAGAGCTTCAGACTCTTGTGTTGAGCTGCGTTCGAGGAAAATATATCTTCCATAGGGGAACACATCTGTATTCAGATGCACGTAAGCTATGCTCACTTCATAAATATGATATTTTCTATCCTCAAAATATTGATTTCATTTTCCTTTTAGTTATTTTCATGTGTTTCAATTTTTTTGATTTTTAATTGTGTATTATTATTTCCTCCTTTTCAGAATATGTTTTAGTCCTATGCACTTTATCTTAAAGAGAAGATGCCATCTTATTTTTAAGGTCATTATTCTGATCCATTCATGAATTATTGTAATTTTTTGGTAATTTTTATTTAAAATGTATTTGTCCCGTTCTGATTCATCTTGGAAGTGGCACCTTAGCACATAATCAATCAATCTAAAACGCATGTAAGAAATGTTTTATTATGTTTTTATTGACAATGTGAATGGTGTTTATTCAATTTAAATTTTAATACCCATTGTTAATTTAATTGTGCAATTTTGTTGCCCATGCAATAAACTTTAAATATTGTAATTTTATGAACTTTATTTATTGTTCGTTTTTGTAGGCTTTGTATTCTGTTATTTAAAAATTTCCAAAATTTTTAATCTCAAACTACAGTTTACAGTTGTGAAAGCAACCCCAATAATTTCAATAGTAATGAAATAAACATTACTTATTTATTTTGAATCCAAAATATATGTTCCCAATTATTTTCTATAATTATTTTTTCCAATATGAAAGACATTCCTATTTAATTACGTTTTGATTATCAAAAATTTGTTATGTCTTTATTGTAATTTAGTGGATAAATTAATAATAATTTACTGATGTTACATTAATGATAATTTTTTCAAAATGTCACCATATTGCCAATATATTTAGGGACGATCGGTACGTACGTTACAAATCGGTGTCCAACTGGAACTTTCAACACTTCTTTGTAGACAATATTAATAGCCTAAGAGCTGGATACGGAAATTAAAAACGATAAGGTGCAGTGAAAATCTTTATGTAAAAACCCTCTTTACTAGCTGAAAAGTACATAGCTGTGCAGCCATAAGTCCATTCCGGGGAGGGATGCGTGTGCGGCGGTCAAACACATTAATTTTTAATCAAAATAAAATCTTTGAGTGTATCTCTGAAATTTTGTATAGTTATAGTTGTTAACTGTAGAAATTGCGTAAAATTATTGCCAGAAATCTATAAGACTAAACATTGTCAAAAGTCGGTAGAGTTGTAAGAAAATTTTTCAAATTATTAAAATTTGACATTTGTCAAGGTGCAGTTCTGGCGATTTTGTTTTTATATTTAAAATCTCCATATTCTTTCGAGTTTTCCGGTTATTAACGTACCAGTGTGGTGATTTTATAGGTTTTATTACCAGTCCTGGTTTATTTAAAAAAATATATTCCTGGTAAACACAGATTTAAAATAGTTATTAAAATATGATAAAAAGCCCCTCCAAGTCAATTTGATTTATTCTAATATTTTCCGGTTCCTCATTGTCTTTGAAAATCGCGCCGCTTATGGGAGCGACAAATAACGCTCTCGAATACAATCACAATCCAAGCGACAGGCGTCTATGACTGGGGTGGGAAGGTAACAAGTTCAAGCCTACTTTCATTTGTTTGAATACTTCTACTAAGTATTGCTTTTAGTTGAGTGTTTTCTGTGGGTTTTTACGTGATTCGTGGTTGTATGCCGATTGTTCGTTGAGTGTTAGAATATTTACGTTAATATGGCAACTATAAGTCAACTTCGTTGCAAGATATTTGGTCACTCTAAAATACTAAGTGACCTTGTGTTACCTACTCATAAGGTCTTTACTTTAATTATTTATTTGTTTGGAATGGTCTAAAATATAAATATGCTGGGAGAGATATAAGTGTTCATGAAATACTCAAAAATATTGTACCGAAAATTTAAGGGATTTGGCAAAGTACATCAATTCCTACCGTTTTTTACTTCTGGGATAAACTAAAAAAATTTCATGGACGTTATAAGGAAAATCAGAAGAATTTAGAATCTAGAAAAAATACTGTGACCCTGGAAACCAAGAAAATGAAAATGACAGAAGAAAGGAAAGCAATGCCAGCATCCATAGCATTGAAGAACATGCAGAAGCTTCACCGTTATTAAAGATGCACCACCTGTCATCTGTTCAGCTTTACTAGATGTATGAAATTAATGATGAAAAGGAAGATGATGTCTAACGTGTCTTCACGGCACAAACCGTTAAGACAACAGCTACACGACAATTTAGTATACCTAATACATTTTGAGGCCAAACATTACTGGGAATTAAGTTCTTGGAATGACGTAAATGTTTCTGAGCTGCCGATGACTGCTAATATGGAAATGTGTGTTATCAAAGCGTTAGACATAAGTTTTTCTGATTTTTCATAGTGTTTGCAATACCGAAGCTGTAGAACGATTCGTGCGCGTCTTGCAAATAAGGCATCACCAGCTGTCTGTGGCCAAGAAAGTCAAACTGGCTTCATTCAAGCCTGTATAAAATCAAGACAAATATTGCCATAATTTAAAACGAAATTAGATTACTCTAAAAATGGATAATAACTGAAATATTAAACATGTTCTGTTTTTGTTTGTTTTTCCATGTCTATTTGTGTGTTTTTTTAAATAAAACTGATTTTACTTGGTGTTCATTCATCCTTTTATAGTTATTGAATATAGAGAAAAAAATAATAAATACGATTCGATCAATAAGTTATGTTTTTGGAAGAAATAGCTTAGAAGAGCATATTTTGACATCCTTGAGGAAACTGAAGTGTGGATAATAGCATTTAAACATGTTGCACAGTGATCTATGGTACATTAAGACACCTTTTGGTGACTATGGCATTATGAATATCCAAAGACTGGAAAAATAACTAAGAAAAAATAAATGGTCTAATGAGAGCTCTTTTCCAATATTTTGAACCCATTGAGGAATCTGAAGATAACAAAGTACCGTTTTCAATTTTTGCACAGTTATTAATAACCACTAAATGCACCTTTTGATAACTATGTGGTAATAATTCTCGAAAAAAATTTGAAAATGTCGTTTTTCGTTCCACCCTATTGCACATACGTCTGTCGTTAATTGAATCCTTAATTAATTTATAAATACAAGCAATATAAGTAAATTCATTAAAATCTCTTAACCGAGAATCTTGATTGGTTGATTAGCCAACGTACGGTAGGCATTGCTCCCACTTTCGGAGATTCAATCTGGATATTTTTATATACCGCCGGACTGGCTACATTCGCCGGATTGGATAGGGGACATGCTTGTTGCCAGTAATCATGTATAGTGTATGAATATAGGATGGGAAGTGTACGTGTTTGTGAGGTGCTTCTTTTAAGTTTCCATCTATAATCATCTCCTTGCCTATTCTTCGTTCGTCTATGATCCGTTCCTAGTTTGTTCATAATCCTCTCGATTTTTGTTATCCATGTCTATCATGAGTTGGATTCGGGACATGCTTATTTATTGTCAGCAGTGAGACCCACATGACGCATGGAATAAAGGATGGAAAGTGTAGGTGCTCGTGAGATGCTTCTTTTAAGTTTGCGTCTATCGTCATCTCCTTGCCTATTCCTCTTCTGAGTCGTCTGTTTCTATTGTTTCTGTATCTAGCCGTGTATATATCCTTGATATTTCCTTATTGTATTCCTTTTGAGTTCTTCGTTCTGCAGTTGAAAGATGTTTCAGGTCTCATTGCTGTTTTACTGTATCCTTTACATACTTCCGGTTTCTTTGTTCTAGTTTTCCATACAGTACTTTATGGTCTATATCGATTTTTGTTGTCCTTTATACCTTAGTACTTTTAATCATGTCCCTTTTTTTTCCATTAGAATATTTGATAGTTAAGATTTCCGTTACTCCACGTATCACGGCAGGTTTGAATCTTGGTCTATGTGTTTCATTTTGCCAGATCGAATAGTTTCTTAGCGAACTTTTCGTTTGACTATATGTGGAGTAAGCTTTTCCCTATGCTGTTCTTATCCTCATGTGCTTGGTATGTGTTGTTGGTTTTTTCCGGCCATCACCTTGTTTAGTTTTTCGTATTCATTGAGTGCTCATGCGGTGATTCCTTCCGCATCAAAGTTTTCTTCGTCGCCATATTTAGGTTTGAACTGATTGTTGACCAGTTAAGTTCTTCCCCTGTTAATTGTTTCCCATTTCCTCCTGATGTTTCTATTCTTAGGTTTGGCTCTCGCTCCATGAGTTTCTTATTGTCCTATCGCTGTTTGCCAAGTGTTTAGCTGGTTTCCATTTTATTTTCACGATTTCTGTGGTAAGGATTTTCCAATGATGTTCTTATCTGTATTAGCTTGATTGTCTTCTCTTACGCATTGAAGTCGCCTAACACTCAAACGAGAATCGTATCATCAAACTTATAATTTAAATTTTGTGATGTGGAAATAACAAAACATGAATATGTCTTCCTAATAAATATTTATCTCTATAGATAAAACATAATGTGTCTTTGTCGGAAAATAAAACTAACTTCCCGATGTTCTGGAAAGTCGAAATTTGTTATAACATTAGTTGCTTCTCTCGAATTGTTGAGAAAAATCCAAAACTAAAATCTTCAATGCTGAGAAAAAGTTAGGGCGGACATATGTACACTTCGGCAAAAGTTTTACAGAACCTTTGATACTTCAGGTATCATGTGGTTAAACTAATATTTGAATGTTTATTTATATCGTATATACGAGCCTGGAAGTTTTTGTTTTTCTGTGTGGACTAAAGGTAGACTTCTATGAAAGTATTTAGAATCTATACGATAAATACTAATAGAATGACATATGTTTATTTTCACGAAATATTTGGCATGGGTGTTCTTTAGTAGACGTTATTTGAGTTTTGCAAGTTTCATCAAAAACAATTAGTATGAAAATTTCACACCACCATTTTTAAGCAATCAGAGGCTTGTTTCTGTTAAGCATAGCAACCTAAAAACCCAGAAGTTTTTATCCTCCCCTGAACGAAATTAATAAGTGGAAATTTTGGCACTTGATTTTACATCAAAATACATAGTTAGGTGTGAAATTCTCTCACCGAAGATTCCACGAGCTTAAAGGGATATTGTTGGTGAAAATTAAGTTATAAAAATAAACTTTCAGTTAATTCATAATGAGTAAAATAATTATTGCAAATGACGTGGTATGTGAATAATATTACATCATCTTTATAGTCTAGTACCTAAATGAAATTGATTTGATGAAGTTTTAAAACTTTTTAACTTATGATTTATAGACTGAATTGTTTTGGTCAGTAGTATATGCACATGCAGCGTTCTCAGAAATACTGGACTATATCGTACTTTGGTTCTGTAATACTTAAAGTACCTTTGCAGTGTGACTATGTAAGCGACTGATGAAAGACGCCACGAATGAGTAACCAACAAATAAGAAACTGTAAGAGAACTTGTCATATTATATAAAAAGAGACAGGAAATAATTTCACTTTTGGTAATACGTACAGTTGGTCCCATCCTCCTCTTCGCTACGCCTCTGACAACGGTAATCACATAATCAAATACAAGGATAACTCGATAACAATATGGGCATTTAGTTGGAACCATGATCCCTGCGGCTCGCCCAGATACAATGGTCGTTAATGGACGGACTTCACACTGTTTTAGAAATGTGCCCATTCATTCGAGGCTGTTCATCAGCATTGTTTGCTGTATTAAATGGTCTAGTGTTTCATTATGTCCTTTCTCTAAGTCGTCGGTGTCAGAATTTTTGGAATTTTTGCTTCAAGATCGACGTGGATTCGAGATTGCCACGGGTATTGAAATGACTTGCTTAAAATATTTAAAATTCTCTGTAACGATTGCATTTGAAGTGTAAATTCATTATACTAATGTCCGTCACTTTTATCTAAGATTTATGCCGAATAAATTAAGAATAAAAAACCGTAATTTGATACATTTGTTTTATTTCTCTTTTTGGAACTTTCTGTCACAAATGTCTTCACTTCTATATAAAGTCGGAGTCGGAGAATAATAGAAATATACAGTGTATTACTGATAAATAGCCTGTACGCCTGTGACATTTACGTTAAGGGCACACTTAGAGGATGTTTTTCTAACATATGATATGAATATGATAAAGCTAACCATTGTACTCTTCGCCGATTTACTACGCTTATATAATTATTGCACATTCTATAGGATAATCTTCGCACTTCTTTTCTTGTAAGTGATATTAGTTTCAAACACATTTTGTTTAATTACAAAATAAACAAAAAATTTTTCATTTAAAAAATTAATAACTTTTATATTTATTGATCGATTTGGTTAAAAAACAAATAGAGTTCTTTCTCTAGCTAACATTAACTTACTGTCTAAATTTCAATACAATCGGACTTTTTGTTCTAAAGTTATCGTGCTTACCAGAAACGTGACGGACGGTCGGACGGACGGACGGACGGACAGACGGACGAACATTTTAAAAGTTGTTCAGAATTCGATCACCAACATAGTGATATGATTTTTTTTCTCTACGAGCAACATTACCGGTTTTAGAAATGTGCCGATCGAATGCAATATACTCTTCGTTTTGTATTTGGGAAGAGTATCATAGGTGTATAAAAATAAAATATTTTGCTGATGTATGGGAATCTAATTGTAGTAATAACAATAATAAAATGTCCTCATTTCAGAAAATGCATAAACATACATTTCAATTTAAATACGCGAAGTATAGCCAGTTGCTGCTTCAACATTTAATCTATATTTACTTACATATATTTAAATACCTAGGAACATTCTTTTAAAATAAAAAAAAAAACGAATGAGAAAAATAAAAACCGCTGCCTAAGGAATCACTACTTCCACATCCAGATTCTTCATCCAAGTCGTTTTAAAGGAAACATCTTGACTATATTTGCACTCTAGTATGTGGAAATTATTGGTCATAGAATTTTAATAATATTTGGGGCAGATGTCATAGAAAAGTTTGAGGAGTTGGTTTCTACCATATACGTTAAAAATGAAGTTTTTAGTTCACCCTACTTATTTTCTACTATTCACCTCCCACCGCTTCAATGGAGGCATCTCAATCAGATGTCACTACAATACATACGTGTACTAATCTCAAGTGAATATCTCAATTTGATGTTATCAATCCCATTAATAATGAAGCGGAGGTGGTGGAGTTTGAAAAATATTAGAAAGAAATCTGAGGCCTTGGTTTCTAGTATATACACCGAATCCCAAATTTCTGTACTCTTATCACCTTGATTTACTTATTTTCCCCTAGTCACTCCTATTAACCCTAACCCTTCTACGGAATCATCCCAAAATATAATCTAGTTCCAGATGTCGTTATAATACATACGTCTACCAAATTACAAGTGAATATCTCAATTTTATTTTATCAACCCCTTTAATAATGTAGTAAGGGTAGTGGAAGGGTTGAAACATATTGTTAAAAAATTTGAGGTCTTGGCTTCTAGGACATACAGCGAATTTCAAGTTGCAATACTCTTACCAGCTTGCTTTACTTATTTTTCCTTATTTACCTCTACTTACCCCCACTCCTTCAACGCAATCATGTCAAAATATAATCTAGTTTCAGATATAATTATAATATATAAATGTACCAAATTTCAAGTGAGAATTTAAATTTAATTTTATCAACTCTTAATAAGGTGGTGGGGAGAAATAGAAAATACTAATAAAAAACCTGAGACCTTCGCTTCTAGTACATACACCGAATATCAAGTTTCTGTAGTCTTACCAGCTTGCTTTACTTATTTTCCCCTATTTACCCCTATTTAACCTCCAACCCTTCAACGGAATCATCTCAAAATATAATCTAGTTCCAGATGTCGTTATGATACATATGCGTACTTAATTTCATGTGAATATCTCAATTTTATTTTATCAACCCCTTGAAAAATAGAGTAGGGGTGGTGGGGGCTGAAATAAATTATCAAAAAATCTGGGGCCTTTGCCTCTTGTACATACACCGACTTTCAAGTTTCTGTAGTCATACCTGCTTGCTTTACTTATTTCCCTCTATTTACCCCTAAATAACCCCGAACCCTTCAAAGGAATCATCTCAAAGAATAATCTAGTTCCAGATGTCGTTATAATTCATACGTGTATCAAATTTCAAATGAATATCTCAATTTTATTTTATCAACCCTTGTAATAATGAAGTAGGGGTGGTGGGGGTTGAAAAATATTATAAATAATCTGAGACCTTGGCTTCTAGTATATACACCGAATTTAAAGTTTCTGTAGTCTTACCAGCTTGCTTTACTTATTTTCCCCTATTTACTCCTATTTAACCCCCAACCCTTCAACGGAATCATCTCAAATTATAATCTAGTTCCAGATGTCATTATAATACATACGTGTACCAAATTTCAAATGAATATCTCAATTTTATTTAATCAACACTTTTCATATTGTAGTAGGGGTGGTGGGGGTTGAAAAATATTATAAAAAAATCTGACGCTTTGGCTTCTAGTACATACACCGAATTTCAAGTTTCTGTGGTCTTACCAGCTTGCTTTACTTATTTTCCCCTATTTACCCATATTTAACCCCCAACTCTTCAACGGAATCATCTCAAATTATAATCTAGTTCCAGATGTCGTCATAATACATACGTGTACCAAACTTCAAATGAATATCTCAATTTTATTTAATCAACCCTTTTCATATTGGAGTAGGGGTGGTGGGGGTTGAAAAATATTATAAAAAAATCTTACTCCTTGGCTTCTAGTACGTATACCGAATTTCAAGTTTCTGTACTCTTACCAACTTGTTTTACTTATATTCTCCTATTTACCCCAAATTAACCCCCAACCCTTCAACGGAATCATCTCAAAATATAATCTAATTTCAGACGTCGTTATAATACATACGTGTACGAAATTTCAAATGAAAATCTCAACTTTATTTTATCAACCCCATTAATGGGGTAGGGGTGGTGGGGGGTTGAAAGATGTTATAAAAAAATCTTAGGCCTTAACTTCTAGTACATACACCAAATTTCAAGTGTCTGTTCTCTTACAAGCTTGCTTTACTTATTTTTCCCTATTTTCCTCTATTTAACCCCCAACCCTTCACCGGATTTCCTCAAAAAACAATCCAGTTCCAGATCTCGTCATAATATATCCGTGTACAAAATTTCAAGTCAATATCTCAAACCGTTCCGGAGAAAACGTGCAGACAAAAAAAAAGTTACAGACAGACCGACAGACAGACAGAAATTTTTTTTTCGCTCAAATTTAAAATCTCGACGTTTCATGACATTCTAAACCTATTTCACGAATAAAAATTTTTGAAATTTTTTTTGCGATTACTATACTTCCAATCCACTACGTGGATGTGGAAGTAAAAATACAGAAAATATAAAATAAACCACTGCCAAAGGAATCACTACTTCCGTATCCAGATTTTCCATCCAAGTCTTTTTAAAAGAAAACATCTTGACTATATTTGCACTCTAGTATGTGGAAATAATTAGTCATAGAATTTTAATAATATTTGATGCGAATATAATTAAAAAAAATTGAGGCGCTGGTTTCTAGCATACACTCCAAAAATTAGGTTACTAAACTCTTATTAGCTTGCTCTACTTATTTTCCCCAATTTACACCCCTCCCCACACCTTCAACGGAATCATCTCGATCAGATGTCATTACAATACATACGTGTTAGAAATTTTAAGTCAATATCTCAAACTCTCTAATAAGGCAGTAGAGGTGGTTGGGGTGTTTAAAATATTATAAAGAAATTTGAGGCCTTGCATGATCTCTAGTATATCACCAAATTTCAAGTTTCTGTACTTTTACCAGCTTGCCTTACTCATTTTCCCCTATATACTTCTACTTACCCACACCCCTTCTACGGAATCATCTCACAATGAAATCTGATTACAGATGCCGTTATAATACATTCGTATATGTATCAAATTTCAAGTAAAATCTTAATTTAATTTTATCAGCTCCTTTAATAAAGGAGTGGGGGTGATAGAGGGCTTGAAAAATGTTATAAAAAAATCTGAGGCCTTCACTTCTAGTATATACACCAAATCTCAAGTATCTGTACTCTTACCAGCTTGCTTTACTCATTCTCCCCTATTTACCCCCCAACCCTTCACCGGATTTGTCCAAAAAACAATTCAGTTTCTGATCTCGTTATAATACATAGGTGTACAAAATTTTAAGTCAATATCTTAAACTTTTTCAGAGAAAACATGCGCACAAAAAAGTTACAGGCGGACCGTCAGGCAGACAGACAGACAGACAGACCCACCGACAGAGAGACAGGCAGACATACAGAATTCTTTCTTCGCTTAAATTTAAAATCTCGACGTTTCATGATATTTTAAACCTATGTCGACAAACACTTTTTTTTCGAGTGCTATACGTCCACTCCGCTACGATGTGGAAATAATAAAGGATAAAATGAGACAAAGAAATATAAAAAAGTTTTAAAAAAATACATCATTGGTACAAGAAGATAAAATTTAGTAGAAATATGAAGTATATTAGATGAATTAAGTTAAAATAACTGTTATAATTACCATCAAAGTCATTACTCCAATAAGGAAAACAATACCATTACTTTATTAAGGACCGTAATATTTTGCGTATAAATCGAAAGCGTGTCGGTGCTCTTACCTCACTACTCTTATGGAAAGGAAGTGATAATACCAATAGATTATTATAATTAATTTGATTCACTTTATGTTTATGAGTGTTTAATAAGATATTAATGATGAAAATGACATGTTATTTGTTGATAGCGTTATTTTGTAGCGCGCTACTGTAAAATTCAAACGTAAGCAAATTCTCTGAATTCAAAAATAAGCTATTTGTAAGTTTATGTTCTCGGCTGAGGCACCCGCATTCCTGATGAAGACTTCTCGGCAAACACGAGATTTTATCGCAGCATGTAATTCTTCCAGTACTGAAGTAAGCTTATTTGTCTAGGTGCATTTTAATGTGTGAGATCGGAGATAATTTTGAAGCTTTATTGCCATTACATCGTATATTTGTTTGAATGTGCACTCTGGCTATTTATTTATTGATTTATTGTCGACCAACAAACGTTATTCAAATTTCAATTTATTCTTACGTTATAAATTTGTCTCTGCCAATTTGACGTTTCTTGTTTCCTTGCGGTCATGTTTAAATGTGTAAATATTATATTTAAATCATAATTTGACACTATATCGCACCTTGATTTTGATAGTTTATAATAAATAGTAGCTTAGCTGTACATAACTCAATTGAAGATATAAATAGGACATTCAATTATTCCAAAACACCGGCTGTTTTGTACTCTCTGAGTATACTTTTTTCCCAAATTTTTGACCCGCCATAATTTCTTTAACCTAGTATTGTGGTGATCAAGTTTAAATGATATAATATTTTAGAAAATACACAGCTGAACTGGAAAAAATTATGTTTTTGTCAAAGCAATTATTAATTATTTTTATATGGATTCGGGAACAACTTAAATTAATAATAGTACAGGAACCAGTATACAATTGCCTGATACATTAGTGACCAACAGAGACACGATAAACCCTTTGTCCTAGAGCATAGCAAACAAGAATGGCAATATAAGAATTTTTCTTAGAGGTAGACACTTAATTTATAAATAATATTAATTATTTAAAAATATCACCATGATAGTTATCAATCTTGCCTTAAAGTTAAACACCTTGCAGGTTTGATATGCCACTGTAGCTCTAATAACCTGGTTGTAGTTTACCCCTGGACCTCGACTAACCGGGATGTATGCAGATCATGTTTTTGTAATAAATGAGGTAATTAATCAATAAAATAGAAATTACAGTGATACTTGGGAACAGCGGGAAGCCTCCCTCGGAGGGGGATTTTGTATCAGTTAGTATTATGCTAGCATCATGCGCAGACGTAGACTGAATTTGTGTGAGTGCGTGATGTCATGGGAGCAGTGGCGTTTGATGCTAGTATGGCGCTATAATATTTGCGAACATTATTCGTGAAGCGGTTGAGTTTTGTTTGATTATAAATTGTATAATTTTAAATATCTGTTGAGTTTTTGTGTCTACGGGCAGGTGTTTCGGGTATGACGGGTATTAGCTGTGAAGGCTTATGAGTTATATTATTGCGACCATAAAACCATTCCTCCAATTTCGATGAGAGAGGACGAAAATTCAAACTAACGAAACTGTGCGTGAAGTATCTGAATGTCTATTTGTACACTTGACTGATGTATAACAAACGCAACAACGCCACAATATTCAAAGCATATTTTCTATATAGGACTCAGCATCTCTTGATGGCAGGAAGCTGCAGACTAAACAGAGGAAACAAAAAAAATTGATGTGCATGGTCGTCATGCCGGCCAGTCGGTATGGCCAGGTATGAGGTTATAGTAACATGTCGGCCACGACAATTGCAGAACGAAGGTCCTTTCCCAAAATATGAACTATTTAATTCTTCATTAATTTTTTCTTCATTTTGTTTTGTCCTTTTTTGTTTTCAAACTACTCACTCAAAGTGATAGTTTTACAAAATTATTTAAAAGAATCAATCAACTAGAAATTCTATTATCAATTTAGCGGCTCGGCATAGACACTCTTTGTCGTGAGAAAATATGTTATTAAAATTATGAAACAAAATTCCGTTTAGTCACTAGGGTAATTAGATCTTATTACTTAATACTTACATTGAGTTCTGCTAGAAATACGTAAATTGCATTTTTATGCGGGACAATATACGCATTGTGAAATAAAAGGCAGTTGCTTATATTTATACTTAAAGGAAGTTACTTTTAAAATTTTTAAAATAATCAGGAAGAGAGTTATAAACTTTGCAAATTTGATATGAGAAAGACCATTTCAAAAATTCTGTACGATATACAGGAGGAGTTAGCAAGCCTCTAAATCTAAAATTAAGGGTGAGGTTAGGTTAGGTTAATATGTGAGTGGGCTACTGTCAGACCCTACACTGCGACCATCAGGTCTGTTGTGGCTCACTTCTAGTTCTAGTTCACCCAACAGATTCAGCTTTTTAATAAAGCTGATAATCTTGTTGTGTGAGAACCCGTCCAGGTCTTATGGCTCCAGTTGTCCTTTGCCAAACAGTGAGAACCTGGTTCTTTCTGCAGTAGGACAGGTACATAAAACGTGCTCTGCCGTTTCATCATCCTCCAGACACAGAAGGGATTCGGAGTTTTCGACCAGTCCAATTCTGTGTAGGTGATGATTTAGTCTGCAGTGCCCAGTGTATAGAAGAATTAGAGTTCTCAGGTGTAACCTATTTAACCCTAATAGCTTCAAGGGGTATGTAATAAACTCCGTTGAGTGAACTACTCCTGGTAGTTCCTGCTTGTGCTGGATTGTTTTCAATTCAGCCCAGAGTAGGATAGCAGCCTTGGCAGAGTTTGAGGACATGCCAAGTGCCGGTTCTGGACCTATAAATTTGGTTGCTGCTCCTTTTATGGCCAAGGAATCCGTAACTTCGTTGCCATCCATACCAGAGTGGTCAAGTATCCAGATCAGAGTCAGTTTGTTGTTTTTGCCCAGTCGGGCAAGAGCTTCCTGGTAATTCCTAACCGTTTTAGAGTTACAACGGTAGGATCCAAGGGGTTTAAGAGCCCCTTAGCTGTTTCGAAATATTTTTGTTGATCTGTATCTAGGATGTGCCTGTTCTAGCCTCCATACACACAGCTCAATGACATGGATTTCTGCCCGAAATATAGTCGCATTGTCATCAAGGCTTGAAATTATCCTTACCTTTGGTTTGCGACTATATACACCAGCTCCAGTTCCCTCAGGAGTTTTTGAGCGGTCTGTGAACCAGCAACTGTCTGACCTTTGTAAGTCGGATTTGTTGCGATCCCATTCATCTCTTCCAGGAAACAGGACTTTAAAGGGCAGTTCATGGTTGATCAAGGTAGGCATCACATCTGAAGGCATTTCCAAGATGTTGTGACAGTTTAAGTCGTCCAACAGCCTGCTGTGCTCCATGATGCTAGCCTGCGGCATATTAGTTACCGGATTCTATATGTTGCCCATCTCTCCAGGTAAATATGGAGACGAGGTAGTTCGAGGAGCATTTCCAGAGCAGCTGACGGTGTGGTGCTTATTACACCAGTTTTTGCCAAGCATGCTTGTCTCTGCAATCCGAAGTATTTGGCTTTGGTTCTTTGTTGCAGCCCTTTCGACCACCTATTGAGGCATACGCTATCACGGTCTGATGACCGTAACGTATATCCAATATATTTGTTGGGGAGCAATGCCCCAAGATTTTCCACAAATTCTTTAACATGTTCACAGGGACAGTCTCGCTTTGTAAATTATCTTTTTCAAGTATGAATTCTAGTTGAGTGACTTATCTAGGGTAACGTCTAGGTATTTAACATCTACCGCAAATGGAATAATTTTACCTGAAAGGTGGTTCTAGGTTGTCCAGCTTCCTTTTATTGGTGACGGGTATAATTATCATTTTGTGGGGGTTAACGGACATCTGCTCCCTTTCACACCAGATGTGAATTGCATCTAGTACCTTTTGAAGGGCATTTGAAAGCACCTTTTCAGATTTTCCTCTAACCAGAATGACTAGATCGTCAGCATATGCCTGAATCTCGACTTTCCACAGGGTCGTAATGACAAGCAGGTCGTCCACAATCAATGACCACAAGAGTGAGCAGAGGACCCCGCCTTGTGGGCATCTCCTTGCGCCTCTAAAGCTCACCGCTTCCCACTTTAGAGATGTCGTGATGATTCTGTTTTCTAGCATAGCTCGAATCCAATCACGTATGGTTGGCTCGACTCCTCTAGCAGCTGCTGCTGTATATAAAGAGTCGGGCAGTGCATCGTCAAATGATCCTTCAATATCGAGAAATCCTGCCACCGCCTGTAGAGATTGGGTGATTTTCCCAATCAGGTCATTTAGTGCCAGTTCTGTTGATATGCCCGGTTGATAAGCATATCGATGGACACTCAGATGACGTATAGTCGTAGTATGTGGCCATCTAGTACCTTCTCTTTTCAACAGAAATGATGACAGGCTAATGGGCCTAAGCGATTTTAGGTCAGGTTCTGTCCGGTCCATTTTTGGTATATATACCACTTTAGTCGCCGCCCAACTAGATGGATTATAATTCTATACCTGTATAATCTGATGAGGAAAGGTAGCAATACCTCCAGTCCGTTTTGTAGTAGCGCTAGAAATATGCCATCCTCACCAAACGATTTGAATGGTTGGAACAATCTAATAGCCCATTCTACCGCTGAGGCTGTGATAACCTTTTTTGCCACCTGCCAATCGTTTTTGTGTGGACGTTTTAGTCGTCCCCCCCCCCGATGGTGGCGGCAGTTGGCTATCCAGCAGAATCGAACTTCCTGAGAAGTGGTTCAGTATAAGAATTTCTAGGATTTCCTTTCCAGATTCGGTAAACGAGCAATTCAGTTGTTTTTCCATACCAAATACTTAAGTCGGTTCTCTGGAAATGATCTTGTGGATGCTAGTGCTGCCAGGTAAGTCAGTAATACCCCTCGCAGAACTTCCTCTAAGATTCCCATCTTGCTTTCCTGATTTCTTTATTATAATCTATTAGTAAATTAAGGGAGTGAACATCAGTTCGAAATTGCATTCTTCGATATAAATATGGGGGACAATTATTAATAACTATGATATGAGCAAGCTGTGTGCAGCAATCTATACGACGCTCCATGTTTAAACCACCCCATTTCGCCCAGTTTAAGAGAAATTCTTTCACGCCTACGAATGTCATAGATTATGTTGAGTTAAGACGGCATAATTTAATATAGAGAGCACTAAACTCTCGCACAATAGCATGTTTATTTTCTGTGGTAGAAAGCGTCTATTACCATATAATAGTTTAATGGTTCCATATGTTTTCGAGTTAGTGTATTAATGTAACCCTCGAATCCTCGAACCAGTGAATTATAACTCTTAGACTTATCTTTTTCTACTATTTCAAGTTCATTACCATCAATGTTTATTTTGGCGATGTCTTTAATATTGCTTCGAATTCTTCTGGATCCAAAACCATCACATTTGACTTGATAGCATTAATAATTAAACTGTGATCTCTGAGTCGACAAATAATTTTAGATCTTCATTTACATGGTAACATGCGCTGTCAACAGCAGGGACTAAGTGCGGAAATGGAGAATTGTTTTGGAGGACATATTTCCTGAAGAATAGACTTGGGTAACGATTTCGTGATAAGCATCATTACGTTATTTATGTATATCGTATATGGTTCGTGTCTCAAGGTGGAAAATCTAGAGAAAGTCTGCAGTGCAAATCATTTAGTGTAGTCTTAGATATTCACTAATTTACAAGATTAATGTTTCTGTGTAGAAGAAAAATTATTACAGGAATAAATACTAATTCATATCGCTATTGAACTCTTATTAATACCTTTCAAAGTCGACATATTTCTATTATATAGGGTAATCGCCGATGCCAGGAGACAACTTCATAAGTACTTATGTAAACAAAAGCAGCCCTAATTTGGCAATTTTAAGAATCCCCTGGAGTAGGAATTACTAACGTGCTCAAATCACAATTATGCAACTTTAGTTTAATTTTCAAAGATGATGAAGTGAATATGGTTTGCCAGGAAATTATGTTGTCTCTATTGTTATATTTATTTAAATAATAGATCATTTAAGGATAATAAATAGAATCCAAGAAAAATAAGAAAATTTGTTATTATTTATTTTGCATCTGCCACCACAGGTGTGTTTACTTGTATTTGCAGCACGATTCCATTAGTTTAACAATTCGTTGATGCGTTAAAATCCAATAAACTTACTAATTGACTAATTGTCAATCGAAAAACTATCATTAATTACGATAAAAACATTTAATTAATCAATGAAGCCAGTCCGAATAAAAATTCTAAAATATGTGAGGCATTTCTTTTATAAGGTGGCTATGAAGGTACGTGTGGGTAGTTAGAATCGAAAAACACAGCAGGAATTCGTCACGGTATCTTTTAATCGACCGTGTAAACTATAGGCACGTATTGTGTGATATTATTAATGATTCTGTAACAGCTTGTATCAAAACTTCAAATACAATTTTTATTTTGTTATTATAATGTGTGAATTATTAAAAATAAAGCCTATGATTTTCACGTAATTTACCTGATTGTTTGACTTATGAAGAGGGATAGACCCCCATAATTTAGATATTATGACCATATGTACTAATTAAAACATTTCCGATTATATATTTTGTATTCATTTCACTTTTATATCTGTTTAAATTTTTTTGAGTTAATATTGATTTATGCGTTAAACATAAACGGCAACTAAAAAAATTCAATACTAAAGAAATCCTTTCCACTTGTATATTGCAGATTGTATAAACGGTCGCCCGCTAAAATGTTTGTGCAAATTACCCTCCAATTGGTTGTTGCCCAGAATTCCTAATTTTATTACATATCTTGTGATTATTATGGGAGCGAATTTCCCTTCCTCTGTTCGTTAATTCCACCTTTTCTAGGTACTTTACGGATATGAATTAACATCATTCCTTTCCAAAGTATATGTTCTGCAGTCTCTGTTGCAGGATCACACACAATACCTGCATTTATTATATTCTGCTTTGTTCATTTTCTTAAGTCGATGTCTGAAGGGAAAATGACCTCTAAGAAAGTCGTCTTAGGTGAAACTTCTCGAGTTCTATTATAAGCTGTGATGACGTGAGACATTCCTTGCCGAATATGTTATGAATTATTTGCATTATCTTTGAGCTGCAATCACTTTTTCTGTTACATTTTCCATTTTCGGATTTCTTTCGTTATGTGTGTTTAGTCCTCGAACGTCTTTGTTGTTGCATCCCTGGGCACATATATCTTCAGCATAGATTTCTGCCTGGCAGATGGTTGGGGTCCTACATAGGCCTCTGGATAGTCTGCGCACCAGAGTACTTCAACCCTGTTCGTTTGATCAGCACATCGAGGAGATAACCGAAATAACTGTTGGCTGGGATTGAGTCAGTGGATTTGGTTATGGATTCGAATTGAATTAGCTTTAAACTCCAACTAAATCGTGTGGTTTAAATATAAGTACCTTCTTCAGCTTCAGGGCTGTTTTCTTCCTCACATATAGGTCTAGAGGAAATCGGTCTAATATTGCTTTCATAGTCGCTGTACAATATTTTTTTCATTTATGAACCGATGGTTGCCGAAATTTTGACGTCACGTGCTTAGTGAGGTTATGTAATACTCTCTATATGAGGTAAGCCTTTTAATGTGAGTTTTATCTCGTAAGAGTTCTTATTTGTTGAAATTATTACGGAAGGTTTGAACAGGCGTATGTTTGGATAGGCCTATGCTTGGGTCAGGCTATGTTTGGACAGGTCTATGTGTGGGTCAAGCAATTTAGCAGTTTATGTAAGAGCCCAGCTGTTTGGTGCTGTAATTTTGGGTATGTGGAGCCTAGTATTTGGAGGAGTAATAGGAGGAAGTTTATTACTCAGATATTTGGTTATGTATGGTTCTAGCCGACATTTAGAGAACTGTTGGCTTGGGGAGTTGTTCGCAGCAGTCTCCAAAAGTTTTAATGCAGGGAGTCTGGTGTCCGGCATGCATTTATGGTACAACGGCTGGAATGTGCAGGAAGTGGTGACAGGTCACGCTGCAGTAGTCAAGGAAAATGCCAAGGCTCTTTTTCTTGTTTCATTTTGGTTGTATATTTTTGAAGAAATTATTATAGACTTATTCAATGATTTTCTTGTTCATGTATTAAAGCAAATCATACTAGCATTTTTGCAATCATAGTTTAACGCTAAGCGAAATATTGAAATGATTTAAGGTCCTACTGTATAGACAACGCATGGTACCATGTGAGGTTAGTATGCCTTTTTTATTTATTTATTTATTGTTGTTATACAAGTTCTTATTATTTGCACTAGTGCACCTGATATTTGCTAAATTTAGAGATTTTATAGTAAAGTGTAAATTTTGACATTATTAGTTAACTTGAATATTTCCATTGCTCGATAGGTAGAAATTTAATCTTATTCCTTGGCTGGCAAGATTATATAGTCACATTTTATTAACAGCCCAGTGGCGCCCTTTGAGTGTCCACACTCCTAATCAACACCCCTAAGCTCTCCTCCGAAGAACTAGCTGCCGTTGGCACAGGTGAAACACTTTTTAGTATTTAGGTATTAAAACTGTTGCAAACTTACTCCAAACTATTGTCTATTAATTCCCATTCCCTGTCTTCCATGTCCAGTTCGTTACCTAGCCATACTTGAGTTTGGTAGTAGATACGATATAAATGTTGATAAGCAGCAGCAGATATTGGAGGAGGACAGGATGACTGTACTCTTTTATTGTTCCGTGTATTTCTTACAAAACTTAAATATCTATACTTGTCTATAGATTCAATTTGTTTTGAGTTCCATTGATAGCAAGAAGAAAACGCATTTCATTTGAGATGATAACGTATGGAGTAGTGTGGAGACTTAATCTTTGTAAATACCTATGCGCAACCATTAAAATCATGACGTTTTCCAAACAATTTAAATACTATTGTTTTACCTCTGTTGAAAAATGCTGATGTAGTATCGCAGCCATTTATTTGTATTTGAGATTCCCAGATTTTAAGAAGTAAATAATCTTTTCAATTGAAGTTCATGCAGTCAGTAGTATTAACAAATCAGCATCTTCACCAACAACGATAGTTTTGTTTGCATTGAATTGTTCTATTGCTGCTTCAATTATGGGGACATCAGCGTCATTATCAGCTTGTTTTACAAAAATATCAGCAGCTGTAAATTTTTCATATAGCATTGAAATGAAGCGAGACTATGAGTGTTAGCAAGAAATTGCTGTTGGTTTGTTGGAACTGTCATAAATCGATCAAAAAGCCATCAGAAGATGAAGATATTTTTGTAGCCCGACGTTGTTCTACAGCTTTAATACTTTTCTTATAATTAGTATAACCATCAAATACTATAGTGATGTTGTCACCAAAATGTCTAGGTACATACTGAACGTATTTATCCAACAGTGTATCCAGAATCGTATAATTTGTATGAATTTTAGTGTGTGAGTCACACACAAACCAATATTTTCATATTTTTACTTATACTAAACGTCCGATGACGTGTACAGGCATATCAGCAGTTTCAATGTTTGAAAAACAGTTCTTGTAGATAATTGCACGATCTACAAACTTTGTATGGCCCATTTTTACGATAACATCTTTGAACTTGAATAAAATTTTTAGCTAACATAGGATCAGTGGGAACATTTGACATTCATATGTAATAGTGTGTTTAAGGTCTGTACCAATTTTCAGCTCTATGCGAATTATTATGAAGTTTTAACTTTTTCCTCTCTATTTTGACTGCATTAGTTAATTTAAAGTCCCAAACTATTGTTATAAAAGAAAATATTCATTATATTTTATATTATATAAGTATTGGTGCCTGTTAGGCAACCAACCGCGATAGATGGCGTGATACTGTTAGCACTACCATATAGCGAAGGAGGACCAACTAGAACCATATATGAATCAGAAAAATATATATACAGAATGAATTTAATCCGCCTACAAATAAAATATTATGATGATAGGCTTTACAAAATTAATATTTGTCGTTGCTCCTCAGAACCAAAATATTCAGTTGAATGCCACTGAAATGATATAATTATAATAAGGTAAATTTCCACTACATACCAATGCAATAACTTGCAAAACTAATATCCTTATAACAATTTGTTTATACAACATGCAGTTCTTGCAAAAATTTATTGCATAGGTGGCGCTAATTAGTGAGCCGTTCTTAGCCAGTCTGCCAATGTAAAAAGATACTTTATTGTGCATACAAGTACGTTTTCTTGCTTCTCAAAGATATGCAAATATTATAATGAATTTAATTGCTTTAGTGTGGTACACCTTTGTAGATAACCATTAGATAGCCGTGTGGACGTGGCATAAGTTAGGGTAAACATAAAAAACTCTGATAAGTTAGGTTACATCATAATTTTCATGTTGCACCAATCATCGGCAAAGCAGAGATAACGCGAGAGCTGTCGGTGTGTGTGGCAGTGCTTTATGGACATACAGAGTGCCATGATTTAAGGCCGCGAACGTTTTATGTTCGGCCCACGCGTACCATCTTCGTAGCCTTATTTATGGGCAGCTTTAGTTGTTTTAAAATTGTCAAGTCTCGGCCAGCTCATTCAGAGCCATCACCGCAATTTTTATTCTTTTTGGCCACTTTGTCATATTTGATAAAAGAATTGCAGCTGTCTCGTATTAACGTAAATCATAAGGAATGAGTGATGAAAGGAAGCTTTATGCGTTACGTAGAATCTTTTTTGAATGATTACGTTTACGACTAAATAATCTAACTAACCATAATTTAATTTATACTCGACGACTAACTATGCAGGATCGCGATGAAAACTTTAATGGCTCCGAAGCCGTGAATGGTTTAAAAACAGAAATAACAATATTGTTCGTGTGCGCTCTTTCTCTGATCTCTGCGCAAATCACTTGATCTCTGTAAATTTCAATAACAAATAGTTTTCGATATTTGAAAAATCATCAAATATCGAATTGTATGACCAGTTCGTTTTGTTTTCGGCTAATTTCAAGAAACAAAATGTCTGCTTATGTGCAACGTCGCCAAACATTTCAGGTTCCTAGCATTAGTTGACTTAGCTTATTGTATGGTGTGTCTCACAGCAACACGCCGTTCGTCTTGGTTGTCTGCTAGGCGTACGGTCCTTCTAAAGCTTTTTCAAGGAAGTGAGGATCGTTTTCTTGGTCAACTCAATGCTTAGATAGGTCTGTTATGGCTCACTCCTAGTTATATTTCAAACAGCGAGTTCAACTTTTTGTTAAAATCGTTAATTTTATTGGATGAGAAACGATTCGAATTCTTTGACACTAGTTGTCCTTCGCCAAATAATGAAAACAGCATTCTCTTTGCAGCGTGACTGATACCTAGATTGTGCTCTGTCACTTAGAATTTTTAAATATAACACATTTATTTATTTAACTCTAATATTTTTTTTAGTTCTTGACCCCAAAAGATATATAATGAACTCCCTTGAATGAACTGGTAGTGCCGAAGTATCTTCCTCATAGTCCAAGCCAACTAAGTGCTAGTTCCGCTTCTCTAAATATCGATGTTGCCTCTTCTTTTGAGAAAGAGTCGGCAATTTCATTTCCTCCCATGTCCAAATAAGTTAATCTTTCTAGCAGTTTCAAAACGTTTTAGAGCAATAGCCATAAGATCAAAGAGCTTTAAGAGATGCTTGGCTTCTTGAAAAAATTAATGAGGTGCAAACTCCGACTCCAATTCCTTCAGGAGTTTTGGAGCCGTCTGCGAACCAACCATTATACGTTCATTATAGGTTGATCTTGTTCTGATTCCATTCACATTTCCCTGGAAAGGCTGTTGCAAGACAGCTCGTGATTGTTCCGAACGCATCCCCCAGAATGTTCTGACTGTATGTCATCTAACAGCCGATTGCGTTCCATGATGATAGATCTGAGGCTTATTAATCGCCGTTAGTGGAGTTTATATGATGACCTCTTTCTCCAGGAAAATGTGAAAAAAGGCAAGATTTCCAAGGATTTCCAGAGTATCTGATGGTGTGAAACTTATTTCATAACTTATTGTCAATATGGGTATTTGAGTTATCACTGAATTTGGCTTTGACTTTGGACGTTTGCTTTATCTCCTTCAACTGCCAAATTATTGAGGCATACCTTATCATTGGATTTCTCATTTTGGAGAACGTATCTGTTGGAGGATTGAGCTGTTGGTGTGATGAGAAGTTCATGGAATTCGAATTAAATGTCTGCAAACCCACCTCACAAAAAGCTTGTATAATCATACTTCTGTGAGCTCTTTCTCAATTTCTATAGTAGAGTGTTATCATTTGCAAAGGAGGAGGGTCAATAGGGCCTGATCTCAGGCCACTTTTAATTTGGAAAAATATCGTTGGGAACTTAATTGTAAACATAAATATACGTTTTTAAAAAGATTCCAGCCACCCAGCCACCTTCTCCAAGTCATTTTCACCCTCCTCGCCTATTTTCATATCTCTACGTTTCTATGTTAAATCGCACCGTATGTATCACCTTAAGTACACTCCAAGCTTCTTAAGGCTCGAAATACATCTGCTGCTTGTTACTGGCCCACATCACTTCCTCCGCTTACCTCACATTTACAGCGCTTCGTACGAGTGAATTCACCTTATTAGAGTTCAATCTGTACTTTATATTTAAATCTAAGTTCTGAACATATCTACACTTAGTGCTACCCAGGAACAGCAACGTGGACGCGGTGGTGGAGGTGGTGGTTGGCACACCACCACCACCACCATCACTAATCTGTATTTCATATTTGAATATGTCCTGAACATACCTACACTCAGAGCTACCCAAAAACAACACGTGGACGTGGTGGTGGTGGTGGTGGTGGTGGTGGTGGTGATGGTGGTGATGACGGTGGGCCAGTAACAAGCAGCACATGTATTTCGAGCCATAAGAAGGACTCGTGCGTGTACTTGAGGTGACAGTTAAGGTACGATCGATCATAGAAGAGTAGAAACATGAAAATGGGTGGGAAGGGCGAAAATGACTTTGAGATGGTGGGAGTCTCCGTTTAGGTTAGAAATTTTTTGGAAACGTATATTTATGTTTACAATTAATTTTTTTATTGATTTTTTTTTAATTAAAAGGGGCCTGAAAGCAGGTCTTATTAACCCTCTTTCTTTCTCATATGATAGTTTCTCCATAAAACACACAATCATAATTTTTATCAAATAAGATACGAAATATCAAACAGTAACAATGTTGTCGATCTAGGAACAAGTCTAGACACATAACAGCTATCTCCTATATACATACTTTGATTGATCCCAACATAATCACGTTATATAGGCAAAAAAAAGGAGAGACATCACAACATTCCCAAGGCAACAGTGGCGGGTATATGTAGACGGGTAAATCTTTTTATCAAAATGAATTGCAATTCTTGCATTACCTTTATACAACAATGTGATGTATAAGCATGTAAAAGTACAGTAAGATAATGCTTGATATATTTAAAATTGTATTAGCCTAAACTTTTAAATACGACATTTGTCACAAATGTATAAAATGTCTCATCATTCATAAAAATTACATTTCTCTAATCTTTCTGAAAGTTTATATATAATAAGAGGGTAAGTTATACATATTCACAAGGCTAAATTGTTGATATTGAGTGTTGGTCATTATAATTTATTATATTTCTGCACTACTGAATGGCATATTTTTAATAAACACACCACAAATACGACACACCTCAAATTCAATATCAAGATTGTCTGGGAGTGAGTTATATATTTCAAATAGGACAGACATGCATTCGTTACTAACCAATATCCCATGCAGAAGAAATAGAATTTGAATCCAGTTATTGTGAGACAATGGTATAAAATATGTTACCCATAACACCCTTTAACTCACCGAGTTATCAAGTCAAATTTTCACAGCCACCAGATGTACAGAAAGTTAGAGAAAATAATAATTCTATTGTAGAAAAGCATCTTTATTTACATAACTATACCAAAACAAAAAATTATTGATTTTTAAATACTTACTACAGTTTTTGCCAAAATACTCCTTAATCTGGTTCCTCCTACAGCTTTTAATTTTCTGGTTTCATAATGAATTCTGATACAAAAGTATTAGTTTTATAATTTCCGTCCGGTGATATTGTAATTGGTCAGTAGTCCTAAAATATATTATGCCACTAGGCTTTATTATAGAATCTGATCTGAGCATATCGAGCTGTTGTTGGTGATGTTAATATTTTCCTTTCCCAAAATACAATACCACAGTTCTCTTATATTAGCATTCTTCGGGAACCTATAAAGTAATGTTAAATTGAGTAGCGTTAAGCTAAACTTTCCTAAATATTGGGAATAGTCATTGTGTTCTGTTTATATATTAATTAGCACAGCAAAAACATATATTATTTGCTTTACTGTCCAACAAAATAAATATGTAGTTATTAAAATAATGACTATATTGTACCTATTTTATGTAATAATTGTTGATTAAATTTTCATAAATTTCTAGGTTTCAGATTTAACAAATATAATAGTCGGGGAGCTGGCGTCCAAAACGTGCAAGAGTTTTCTCAATGCTAATTTTTTGAGATTAGGTTACTTTTCTGTGATGGAAAGTAACTGTAGAGTCAGCACTGGCACTGGGATGCTCGCAAAGGTGTAATATCAATTAACGTCTCTAAACTGTTTTATCAAAGCTCAAAATTTATAGAATACGAGCAAATATATTGTTAAACAAGAATACAACAGTCAGACAGCAAAATATAGGGACACGTGGCGTCAGCGTTACTTCATATCTGTCAAAAAATGACGTGTGTCAAAGTGATTTCTCAAGGCTGAAATTCTCCAAAACATTAATCAAAACTATGAAGTTAATAAAGGAGACCAGTTAGACTCATCTATGATAGGACCACGTCAGTCAGCAGTCGATAGATGTGAGAACGGTAAGTGCGCCGCATTAGTATGCCTATTCTCAATAGATATATATAATTCATTTTATAGAAAAGAATAATTTTAATTGTTTCTGTTTCTGAAATTCTAAAGACATCTGTTACCATTAATGGCGGACACGTGAATAGAGATATTCGTCATTATGGTAAACGAACCCGCACCGATCATTTTCAAAGACGTTACGGATTTTTGACATAAAGCCGCGACTAGCCAATCAAGATCTTTGGGAATGTTTACAACTGAAGTCCCATAGACGTTGATTACCTCAGCGATAAACAAAAGAATACACATTATGCATCTAGGGATAAGTTCTTTGATTGGAGGTTGTCATAGTATCTCACTTACAGCCTACAGCGTAAGAGTAATTACTGCTCTTCCTTCTTTATCAACCTGTTTAACGGTTTACCTTTGGGTCACCCTGTAGGTAAAGTGGTCAACATCTATTTCCATGTGCCTATCTATATTTGACAAATGTGTATTATTATAACTTATATTATTCCGTTAATTTGTGGACAACATTTGGTGTATCATCGGTTATCAGATGTAGCCACTGAGATATTTCGAGTAAACTTCGTTTTACTTTTATAACGTGGGCGAACCAGAATGTTTTTACTGCAAATTAAAAATTTAATATGATAAAATGCCGGTTTGAACACGTGCTATATCTTCGCTCTTATTATTATTTTATCGCAATAAATTATAAGGAGGAATGTGAATTTTAATCAATCAAGATAAAATTATCTGGTCATTAAAATTATACTTTCTTTACGCGATTCGATGTAAATAAATGATGTGTTAAGAAAGCGCAAAGTAAACTAATACTACGCATTTTGTGTTTATAGCCAATATGATTAAAATATTTTTTAATTGTTTTATTCCCTTTAAAATTGTTCTGAATACAAAATTGCGATTTAAAATATTGTGAGCCAAAATGCATAATTTTCAAATACAATAGACCTATAGAAGGCAACAAATTTTGCAAAATCTGTTATTATTATAATCTTCGCAAATACAAAACGAAGAGTATATTGTATTCGATTGGCACATTTCTAAGACCGGTGATATCGCCCGTAAAGAAAAATTTTTCATAAATTCTGTGTTGGTGGTCGAATTCTGAACAACTTTCAAAATGTCCGCCCGCCCCTCTGTCCGTCTGTCCGTCCATCCGCCCGCGTCCGTCACGTTTCTTGTACACACGATAACTTAAGAACGAAAAGTTCAATTATATTGAAATTTGGACAGTAAGCTTTGAACAAATTTGATCCATAAATAAACAAGTTATTAATTATTTAAAATTTGAAAAATCTATTTTCTTGTTTTGTAAGTAATTAAACAAAAAAATTCTAAAACTAATATTATTTACAAAAAAAACTGCGAAAAGTATCCTATAGAATGTGCGACAACTATATAAAAAACGCAGTAAATCGACGAAGAGTATAATGGTTGTTTTTCCTTCTTCAATTCTTTGGGACTTCCTGCCACATGTATGTTTTCTTTTTAAGCGGTGCTCGGGGAATCTACAAAATATCACAATTAACCAGTATGTTACTGGTAAATAACCTCTACACCTGTGACTTTTACGTCAAAGGATCAGTTAAAGGTTGGTTTTTTTAAATAAACAACACAAATAAGTACAAAAACTTGAAATTAAATATTTCGCCGACGTTTTGGAAATCTATTCTGTTTCCTTTTTCAAGGCTTTTTTTGAAAAATCTTTTTTGCTGTGTATGATAAATACACAGCTCTAAGAATGTTTGTTATATTCAATATCCATAGATACTTACTATTTACATAGAATTGTTGATATAGTTAACAGTTTTTTTAGTTTTTATACAATGTTCAGTTTGTGAAGTTCTTCTTTTAACATTGGCAACCAAGTTGTACAGACACCTACGGAACAATTCGACACACACACATCTATCCTTGAAAAAGGAAACAGAATAGATTTCCGAAACGTCGGCGAAATATTTAATTTCAAGTTTTTATACTTATTTGTGTTGTTTATTTAAAAAAACCAACCTTTAACTGATCCTTTGACGTAAAAGTCACAGGCGTAGAGGTTATTTACCAGTAACATACTGGTTAATTGTGATATTTTGTAGATTCCCGAGCACCGCTTAAAAAGAAAACATACATGTGGCAGGAAGTCCCGAAGAATTGAAGAAGGAAAAACATTAAGATAATGCCACAAATAACATTTAGACAATATTGAGTATAATGGTTGGCTTGTTATTAATTACATTTGCGTAAAAGGAAAATATTTTTCTTGTTTTTGCTTACCTTATATGAAATATAGCTTGATTAAACTTTAATAACGCCACCGTTGATCCATACTCTACAGTTTACAAAATATTTCAGATATATCCCTTTTTCCTCTCTAGAGTACTGATCGAACAGGCATAAAAAGAAACATACCTACGGGTCGAACTGGAAACTTTTCTTTTAATTTTTTTTTAAACCAATTATAAACATACTTTTTTACAGATTTGTCCCCTTTTTCATGTTCCATATACTTAGGTATCTTTGTCGAGAATGCACTGTTTCCAAGAAAAAATAAAAAATATTACACTTAGTGCCCAACTTTTGTCACAGATTATCGATATTGTGAAACTGTTAAGATATGAACTGGTAAGTACGTTACTTACGAACGTGTCTTGAAAGGAATTCAGCCATTTTTCGCTTATTCTGAATTAGATTCGTCAAACTCGATATTTCACTCAAAGATGCTTGAACCAATAGAGATAGACATATATTTCTTATTATTCGTAGTAAAGTTGAAGTAAGTCTATGTATCATTAAGACATCTGTTAGTAATGAGACAGGGGTAATGATTCTTCCTTGCTTATATTAAATATTATGTCAAGACATCGTACAATCAGTACTAACCCAAGGAACTAATCTTTTACGATACAGTGTAACTAAAACAATGGCAGATATCGGAAACGTTTTGGCATACCTAATGCAAATGTCATTAAAGATAATAAATCGTGTTTATTACGTTGAAAAGGAAATTAGCAACCAGTATATACAATTGGATATATCGAAAGATTTATTAGTTTATTGACATTAAACTCAAAATTGAATAGAAGCAACGCATTATAATGTTTTGCTGTTTGAAGATTATACGCACCAGGACGACTTTTAAAACGAAAAAGTTCACAAAGTGCAAGGGAGTAACTGCCACTCAAAATGCAAAAAACTACCACCTCGCGGAAGTTCCTTGGATTTTCCCATGGCATCATTTGTCATATCAAAAATATTTGTTTATTGAAAACATTCCATATAAAATTTCTATATAAATTACCCTGAGTGGCGATCGCTTCACATACCTTATCAAAGTGAGGCCTACGAATATTCATAGTGTATAGGACTAAACTAAACGTTACGGCATCATTCACAGCATGAGTTAAATGGTTTCCCCAACAGGACTAATCCACTGAAGCTCTTGATATGATTATTCAATATCAACGCCAGCAGTGCCTATATCAAAATTCCTACAATTCTCTCTATGACAATTTCTGCAGATATTTGTGCAATGCCACACCGCTTTTGCAAGCCACAGCGCTTACCGCAGTTTTCTTTATAATAATAGGGAACTTGCACTTTTTTTTTATTGTATAATGTTCAAATATATAAGAAAATAAGATATGGAAAATATGACGCTTTAAATGTAAATAATTAATTTGCTAAAAATAATTAAAGTTTTACGCGTCAGCGAATCATTTAGAACAGTTCAGATGAGTGTGACGTCACATCGCATGTAGAAGGCAACACACAGTAGGTCAGAATCTAAAATTTCTGGTCAAAATTCTGAAACTCTGCAAATGTACTTAGTGTGCATAGGCCATTAAGGGAAAAATAGTAAAACAAATTGACACTGTCAGGGGGTGAGATATTGGGATTGAAAATATTAACAGCCTTCAATATTTTTGAAACTCACTTTACGTACTTTTGATACCTAAATTTTTATGAGAAAAATAAGGGAAAAAAATTAACAACCCCTGGGGGTGAATTCTAAGGCATGCGTGTTGATTTCGCTTAGGTATTTATGAGAAAAATATTTTTAAAATACCTTCTCGTCCTGGAAGTAATATGTAAGAGTTCAAAAAATTGTTTAATCAGTGTTTTTAGAAAATGATTCAAAAAAATTATATATTGTTAACATTGTGGAATAAAAAGAGACAATATGCATTCAAAAGATAAATGTATTATAGATTTTTGAACAGAAATAATAAATAAAGTAAGACCTGTCAAAAATACACACGTGTTTACTTAATTACTACTGTCCTGGCCACTACTGGTTTCGGAGGTGCTTTCCTGTGGTGTTTATGCCGTCGAAGCCGCTGAAGGTTTGGGTACTTCTGGTCTTACTAATAGACTTAATACTTCGGAAGGTAACGTTGTTTACTTCTTTTGGGGCAATTTTGGGGCAAGTCCTGTGATGAACGTGTTGGACGAAATTAACAGGCAATGAAGAGGATCCTTGTTCTGACTCCCGAGCTTCTTCTGAGAGTTGACTGATTGGTAACATCGCAGACTCAACTATTTCAGCTCCATGTACGAAGATTTTGTGCGCAGATGCCGTCATGTAATACCATGTGTAATTGGTGACAAATAGATTCGCCGTCTCTTTTGCATAGTTACAGAGGGTCAGATTTAAAAATTCTTGGCTACAATTCTGAAACTCATGGAAACGCCCCAATATCAGCTGGCAATTGCAGGATAAATAATTTAAAAAATTCATCAATAAATGGGGGTGGAAATTGAAATGATTGTATGACATTCTGAAATTTAGGATTCGAATAAAATATTACCTCCAAATTGAAGGAATAGCTGTAAAAAACTTTCACTGATAAATCGGGCTTGGTTTCAGGTTGTGCAAATCGAAAGTCATTGATAAAATGTAGAAACTTAGGATACTTACTAAAAGAATTTCACCTCAAAAAAAACTTTTAATATTTTGCAAAAAAGGATTACAATGTTAAAAATAAATTTAATCGTTGATTAATAGTCACTTTCGTAGTCACTTTGTGGTTCACTCGAATTGCTTTGGCTTTGAGATGTGTGTGACTCTTCACAATCAGCTGAGATTTCTATTTCTATATTTATAAAAGGATCCGATGAAACCAGGAAAGTATACGCTACAAATCCTCGTTGATCACAATTCTTTATTGACATTTCTCTTTGGAATTTTCAGATTTTCTCTCCAAATCTTGAATAAATTAAGTCGCTTGGGTTTATAAGATGGGAACTAGGACCTGAAAGAAGCGCAAAAGAGGAGGTATTACAATGTTTGTCAATTTCATCTGCTTACTTGTCTAAAATAGGGGTTGGAAAGTATAGGTTGGTATATATTAGAGATGTTGTGTATTGAGAGTAAATTTCACTTTGGAGTAGTGATTAGTGAACAAATTGAATGAAATCAGCGACTGCAGTATCAGTAGTAATTATTATTACGTTTGAAATTTATTATTTTTCGCCTGTATCAACGTGTTCAAAATGCCTTAACTCAAAACATGGCAGCTAAAGGCAGTTGCAATTCACAGGACATGTTGGACACTGCATTCAATGTCATAAAGAAACAATGCGGAAGCTTAGGGAAGTAAAGCGTAACAGATAGGTAAAGTTTCATTTTCATCAAAATTTACGGCAAAACCCGCTTATTAGATAAAAGACTATAACTTAGGTACCAAATTGCAAACAAAATCAATTAACTGCATACAATAAAGCTCTTACCTTGTTGTGTATCAGGCATTGCCGATTCATTCAATTCAAGACAAAGAAACAAAAAATTCGCTGTTCGAAAAACAATAAATATTCACTGCACAAATTTAACACATTACGCATGTTTCGTTCTCGAGCCGTAGAACGCAAATGAAGCAGGTACTGGGTTCGAGGTCTTCTGTTCCCCTAAGTATAACAATCACCCTTACCTAGAAGCCTGTTTATTACCCACTTCTGGGAGAAATCTTAAAATCGGTTGATTTGAGTTTTGGCCAGAAATGCCTGAATTTGACCCACTGTGAACGATGCGAGACTGGAATGGCGACCGTAGTAATGCGGTGTGACGTCACGGCCGTAGGTAGTGTTTTCTTAGCGCGATATAAAATTTAAATTTTACAACAGTTTCAATTGTTTATAAGTAACGCGCTGAATTAGAAAATATATTTTTGTGAAATATAAGTTTTATTATACTATTACCTTATGTTTCTTAGTATTATTTCCCTATTTAAATTTTATCCAAGTTCCTATTGCAGGTTATCACTAATAATCTAATAATCTGATATAAGCTAGAGGCGGTATTTATGTAATGTATACAGATAATAGGGGTTATTAATTTTCCTTCAATCCCAGGAAATGTTTGCAAAAATTATCCGCACCTTGCTTGAACTTGGATGTAAGTAAACCGGGAGTGATGGTGTGCTGCATCTGATGTGAAAGACAGATTCGACAAAGCTATCTATGTTGCTATTCGCTTGGTTGACGATATTGTTGACAGAGATAAATATCTGCTAACTTTCAATCAAAATTTCGACTAATTCTCATTAAGCTAGAACTCTAAAATGTTGCACACGTATATAAGTCCGGTGACAAAGCAATATGGTATACCTACTATCGTTCTAAATCCAATATGGTGGACGTTCCAAGATGGCGGATCAGCTGTTTCTTCACAATCCCCTTTAGGTATCAAATGAAAGGGATTCACAAGTAAAGTCGAGAACTATGTGTCACTCTTAATTCAATATGTCGGACACCCTCGGATGACGAATTTTCTTTATCCTTACAGCCCATTCGACGTGGGTATCAAATGAGAGGGTTTTGTCTGTCTGTAAAATAAGTAACTACTAAAAAGTAAAAAATAATATATGTAAAAAAAATAACATGAAACAGCTTTCATTGAAACAAACGCACTAAAAAATGTTTTTTCTTATTCTCGTATCTGGGAACCAAGAGCTTTGGCACGATCATATAACACTGTTGCACATTAAAAAACAAAAGCAATTAAAATCTTGTTTAATTTTGAAAAAAGCATGATTAATTTTATTCATAAATAAGTATTGCCATGAAATTCTTAGTAACATTTGTTACGTATCAATATTGAATGGTCAGACTTAGCGTATAGACGTTTCATTGCTGGTTTTCGAAATTTCAAAGTATAGTTAAAAGTGCGAAATAATAAGTGTGGGTGAATTTTTCATTTCTGAAACTCCTTCGCAACTGGTGGAGGCAGTAAATACTGCCTCATTAGATTTATTGCCAAAGAAAATCGAAAGAAAAATACGAATATGCATAAAATCGTTTCTTGGACTATCGCAAGAACAAAAATGCGAGTTCTTTCTCGGAAAATGTTGTAATTGCATACTTCTTAGAGCTTTGTTCAAAGATGAAATCTTCAACTTTATGGGCCAATTATTCAAGTCAACCCTTGCAAGTAAACATGATGTAGATATATCTAAATATCCAGAACTGCGTTCATTATTGAAATGGCAAGCTGAAGGTTATAAGCAAAAAAAAAAAGATTTTGACGAAAGAGGAAATCAACATATTCATCCAGGAAACTTCAGATATAGAATATTTAATAATTAGGGTAAGTTACAAAACTTGATTTTTTTTATTCAGACTACACATTTATATAAATGTCACCGTCAATGACAGATTGTGTCCTGCAATTAGTGTCGCCATTTTGAATTTTTCAATTCTGTTATCATATTCATTATCAGCTACTCTAATAACCTCTAAATACCGAGTTTCAGCTGAATCGTTTGGCAATTAAGAAAGTTACAGTAAATAATGGATATTAGGCTATGGAGACGCCGCAATTTTAATTTTTTCAATTTCGACGTCATATTCACAATCAGTAACTTCTTACTTTTTTAGGTTATTTTAATATTTGGTAGTTCTGGAGCCTGTAGAATGGATGAGTTAGTTAAATTGGCCCTACAAGATGTAGAAGACCTACAATCTTAGCTCTTGATTAGCATATCTGACTCTAAAACTACAAAAACCAAGACCTAAAATTATGACATATCGGAACTTTAGACACTACAATCATAGTGACTTTTTAAAAGATTTGAACAATATCCAATGGGATAACATATTCTACATACATAATATAGATCATAAACTTGTATTTTTAACAGAAAATATTTTATCTTTGTTTAATAAACATGCTCCCTTCGTTACGTCACGCATTACTAAACCCTACTCTCCTTGGTTGACAGATATTATCAGAGAGATGATGAAACAACGCGACAAGGCACTGTCAATATAAAAAAACAAAACCGTAGAAAACGGGAATTATTATAAACAGCTACGTAATTTTACCGTGCAGTCTATCAGACGTGAAAAAAGTGCATATTTGACATATTATCAAAATAGACTCGATAGTAAACATCTATGGAAAGCCTTACAAAAATTAAACATAAAACAAAACCACACCACTGACATTCCACATAATTTAAAAACGTTGACGATATCAACACTTATTTCACATCTGTTTATAGTTCCCCTAACAACTGTCCAGCAACAGTAAATCAATATTTGTCCAATAAATTTAACGACGAAATTTCATATAACTTTCAACTAGCCACGGTACATGACATAAATGAAATAATTCATAATCTAAAGTCAAATGCGTACGGTAGTGACAATGTAAATGCTTACATGCTACAATTATGTTCACCAGTTATAAGCAAACATATTACCCACATAATTAACTCCTGTTTGGAATATAGCTATTTTCCCAATTCGTGGAAAATAACTATAATTTCCCCCTTGCCAAAAGTTAGTACCCCTAAGGAATACTCAGATTTAAGGCCAATTTGTATCATAACGACACTATCAAAAATTTTAGAAAAATTCATCCAGCCCCAAATTTATGAATATGTCACAAGTAATAATATAATTTCCCATCTACACTCTGGATTCCGAAAGGGTCATAGTACTGTTAGTGTATTAGCAAATATTACCGATGATATTTTAAAATCTCTTGATAGCGGTCTTGCATCATTGTTAGTACTTTTGGATTTTTCAAAAGCATTTGACACTCTAGATCATACTTTGTTATGTGCCAAGCTTATCTACTTCGGATTTAATGAAAATTGTGATCAGTTTTTCAGGTCCTACTTGAGCGATAGATACCAAACTGTCAAAATGAATGATGCCTTTTCAAACATCACCAAAATTACCTCAGGTGTTTTCCAGGGCTCTGCCCTAGGGCCTATTCTATTTTTAATATACACAGCTGACATTTTCAATAGTGTAAACTACACACAAATTCAATGTTATGCAGATGACACACAATTAACATGCTCTTTTGACCCAAATAATATAAGAAACACATCTGCTAACATAAATCAAGATCTAACTTCTATCGAGCGTTATTCGAATTCGCATAATTTAAAATTAAATATTGGGAAATGTGCGGTAATATGTTTTGCAAATAAAAAAAATATAAGTTTTGTCAAGCAAAATATAAAACTCAAGATATCAGATAGAGCCCTACTGTTGTAAACAAAGTAAAAGGTTTAGGTTTAACTTATGACGAAAATCTAAGATTTAAAAAACACGTAAACATATTAGTCAAAAAAGCGTATCTAGCATTAAAGCTACTTTATAATAATATATATATTATTAATTTTAAATTAAGAAAAAAGCTATGTGAATCGTTGGTCTTACCTATATTACATTATTGCAATGTCGTATATTATAGCTGCTTGGACCAACTATCAAAAAACCGTCTGCAAAAAATACAGAACAGTTGTTGTCGATTTGTTTACCGCATTCGGAAATACCAGCGCACTTACTCAAAAATAAATGAACTTGGTTGGCTACGAGTGGAAAGTGTTTATAAATATTATATGTCCGTATTTACTCACCGTATCCTATGCACCTCCTCGACATCGTATCTTCGTAAAAAATTGATACCTAGGAATAACATCCACAATTTCAATTTGAGACATATGCACAAGTTATCATTGCCAACTTATCGTCTTACCCTGTTTCGTAGATCTTTTTCTTACAACTCTGTCACAATTTATAACAACATAAATGATACCCTCAAATTTCTAAATGTAGACAGTTTTCGCAAAAAAGTGAAAATGAAATTCTTTTCTATGCAGTAATTTTATCTGCATCTTACGTATGTGGCTCATTCGTTGTCTGACACTACTAAACTGATAAATACTAATGCTGATAATGCTGCTCATTCTTTTATTGGCGATTTCTTTTTCCACATGTTTTTAGGTTAGATAAGGTTAAGTTGAATAGCTTTGGCTAGACTCCGCCTTAGCGATTGGATGTATTGTATGTACATGCTTTCCTAATAAAGACTTTATTATTATTATTATTATTAAAACTAACAAACCAAGATCATCTGTCGTTAATCAAATGCATTTAAATGTTTACCGCAAGTATATTGCATTCAGATCACAAAACATGAATAGCGTCCGATTTTTCTTTCAATATCGGAACGAAAAAGGTTGGAGACAGGTAGTAGGAATACATCATTTTAGAAAAATGCCTAAGATAGTTGCTACATATTTGAATTTGCCTAATCCGACAGAATATGCCGGTCACTGCTTTCGTCTTTCTTCTGCGACGATGTTGGTTGATTCTGGTGGAGATATTACTAGTTTAAAGAGGCTAGGCGGACGGAAGTCATCAAACGTTGCTGAGGGATATATTGAAGAGTCTCTTAACAATAAGGTTGATGTGGTAAACAAAATTTTCACAGCAGAAAGTATTGAACAAAGTAACCATGCTAGTTCCAATGTTTCTCCAATACTTAAATACTGTATTAATTATTGTCAAACAAACAAAATTTTTACTGTGGATGTGGAAAATATTCAACAAAATAACCCTACTAGTTCGCATGTTCCTCCAATGTTTAACAATTGTACTAATTGTCAAATTACTGTAAATATAACAAACAACTAATTTCAGAATGTATTCCATAATGTATTAAGATTGTTAAATATAAAACTGTTCTGAAAAACGTGTTTTAATCATTTTCGTAGTACATGAATAATAACTGTAAGGAAATAATATTTCCTTACAGTACAAAAATGAATAATTCCTAACAGTTATTTTGCGTTGCCTGGCAACGACCAAATGTAAGAAAATATTAACTTTTGCTTCTAAAAATTTTGTCAGAAATGTCAATATTTTCGGAAAAAATATTTTTTACTTTCTAGCAAATTTATTTGATTGATTGATTAATTTGCCAGCGTAAGGTGGGCATTGCTGTCAATTCCGGTGCATGGAGATTTGTTCCACCACGCAGCCCGATCGCCCGCCGAACGTCCATCTGCAGTCGCCCAGTCATCTATTACATATTCATGCGGCTCCACCCGACCAACCAACGGATCATTCCACCGTGTGCCGGAACAAACCCCCGGTGCTTTTATATACCGCCGGACCGGCTGCATACGCTGGATTGGACATTGGACATGCTTGTTGTCAGCAGCGAGAGCCGCATGATGCATGTGATACAAGTATAGGATGGAGCGTGTAGGTATTTGTGAGATGTATCTTCTTGTTTTCCTTCTGTCTTCATCGGATGGAAAGTGTAGGCGTTTGTGAGATGCTTCTTTTAGGTTTTCGTGCGTCTTTTTACTTTCAGGTTTTTTGTGAGATGCGTCTTTTTAGTTTCTGTCTGTGATCATCTTATCTCCTATTCTACTTCTGAGTTTTCTGTTTCTTCTGTTTCTGAGTCTGGCAGTGTGTATATCCTTGATATTTCTTTATTGTATTCCGTTTTTTGTTGGGCCGATTTTTTTCAGTGTGTATAATCCTTTGCTAGCTTATTTATAATCCTCTCGATTGTTGTTATCCATGTGTAGCATGGCCTCCCTATTTTCAGTTTGTTGCTGTTCAGTCGCAGCGCTTTCTTTAGTAGGTGTGTCGCGTCTCGTCTTTGTACGTGTCCCCAGTATTTCATTGCGTATGATTCTATTCTTTTGATTATTGTTCTTCCCTCTAGTAATGTTGACGTTTTCTGTCGTTTTTGTGGTTTTCCTGTTTTTGCTAGCAGTTGGATAATGTCCCTTTCAGCTCTTCTCAGACTTCGTCTGTTGGCCTTTGTCGTTGCTGCGTTTTTGACTTCATATATCATCATAGGCATTATGATGGTCGTGTATTTCTTTTTGGTTAGGCACCATTGTGGTTTATTATCTTCAATGAAGGGTAGTAGAGCTCTTGTGACTCTGTAGGCTGTTTTGATTCTTTCCCTTACTGTTTCTAGGTATTTCATTATATTTGTGGTTCTGTAGTCTCGTATTTTGTATTCTTCCCCACTTGTTGGACTTATTTTTGTCAATGGGTCTCGGGCCATTATTAGGCTCATCTTGAAGTTTATTTTCATTTCAGAGGAATCCAGATGTGGTGTCATGTTTCTTAGAAATTTAATGATGTCTTGTTCTTCCTCGGCGATGATGAGTATATCGTCGGCGTATGCAAGTATGATGGGGGGCTTTATCGTTCCATCGTTTCCATGGAAATTCTGGTTCTCCTTTATTGTGCTTTCTATCACTTGGTCCAGGACTGTGGTGAATAATCGGGGGGGGGATAGGGGACATCTTTGTTTGACTCCCATGTTCTTCATTTTTGATTCCGTCGACTGACCAAACCATTGTATTGCAGTGTTTTCGTGTCATTGTTGACAAATTTAGTTCCTTTCCTGTTAATTGTTTTTCTATCTCCTCCTGGTATTTCTTTTTGATTTCTTTGTTCTGTAGCAAGGACATGTGTCATTTGCTGTTTTGTTGTATCTTTTCTTTGTGCTTTTTAATTATTACTAGTGTTCCATATATTTTGTGATCTGTTTTGTCGTTTGTTGCTTATTTTGCCTTAATGTTTTAACCCTGTCCCTTATTTTTCTATCCTCTAGGATATGGTCTATTTGAGAGTTGATGTTTCCTTTACTCCAGGTATAAAGGCAGGTTAGGTTCTTGCTCCATGTGTTTCTAACTGTTAGATCGAACAGATGTGCCAAGTTTTTTGGCGAGCTTCCATTATCGTTTGTCCATGTGTGGAGTAAGGTTTTTCCTATGATATTCTTGTCTTCATGTTTTTGGTCGTCCTTTCCTATATGCGCGTTGAAGTCTCCTAGTATTATGTTCATTTTTCTATTTCTATTTCTTCTAGTCTCTTGGGTGATCTGTGTGAATACTCGTCCTGCCCGTTTGTCGGAAGGCACATGTACTCCTAATATGCATATGTTTTCCTTTCCAATTTGTAAGTCTACCGTGGTTATGTTTTCGTTTACTTTTTTTGTCTTTATCTGGATAGGGGTGTTCCGTCTTATTGCCCATGCGACTCCTCTGCTGATTTTTTCTTTGTCTTCTCCACTTAGATGCCATTTGTAGTTTTGAGTAACTACGGTTCCGTCTATCATGTGTGTCTCTTGTATGCATGCAACGTGTATGTGTTCCATCATAAGAGGCTTATCGATTTTTTCTCCCTTTCTCTCTTTATGGAGCCTCTGGCATTTCATGTTGCCAGAATGATGTCATCGTGTTGTAATTCTTGACTATTGGCTTCTTCTGTTCTTTGTGATATTTGGTACATGTTTATGTGCATTGCTTCCTCTAATTCTGGGCGGGGTGTTATTGTCCCAGTTCGAGCGTATGTTTCTTCTGGTTGTTCTTCTTCATGTTTTTCTTGTGCAATAATCACGCTATCGTAGTGATTTCTTTCGTTTCCGTGCTTCCTGTATACTATCTAAATAAAAACTTTTTTTTATTATTTTTTTTTAAATTTTTTTCTGAAAACTAGCCACCTTGCGCGTATAATTTCCAAACAGCAAAACAATGTATTTTGCCGTTTAAATATCTAATAGACTATATGCTTACTAATGGGAACAGACATTGATTTTTGGTCCTTGAGTTACAGTGGTATTTAATTTATTTACTGTACGCACCCTAATAAACGAGTAAAACAAATTGAATACGAGTAATATATTTATGTTGTATATTAAATACTTTTGTGTTATTTGTACTACATAAGTACATACATAATGCTTAAACCATTCGTAATCCATCGAATTACAGCGATATTATTAATGTATATGGGGATTCTTTTCCAAACGAAATTGAATTTAATAAATAATTGTAACTGATTTGTAAAAAAAGATAATAGGTCTGCTAAAATAGTATCGTCTCTGGACGAGCAATACAATTTATCACAGTGTGGGGGTCCCGCTTATTAGATTAACTTAATCTGTTATAGTCCGCGGGTATTTTAACAACGATACCATCTTCAGCTCTTTACCAATTATGTACCTACTGAGATTGAATCTGTAATCGGAAGAACAATGCTGTCTTCATCGACTACTAAACATATATCTGATTGTAAATGCCGTTCTTATCAAAGCCGACTTGTCTACAAATAAATATTTCAAATATGCTTTTCATTATAGGGTTATTGATGGACGTAATGACATCAATAGTATTGATGGAGGTGTTATAAAGATATTTCTTTTTTGAACGATTAGCGGTAATGCCTGACCACTCTAAAACCAGTAAAACATGTTTTCACAAATATGATGAAATAGAGCAGAAATATTTTCTACTTTTGACAAAATTTGTAAAAATCAACTGAAGAAGTTTGTACATATTCTAATATATTTGAGTACTAAACTCGAATACTAAATACGACTAAACGAACATTTCATCGACAATGTTGGCATCATCAGAAAGTGGAGATGAGTTTTAATTATCTATTGGTGACGATGACGTACTGTGTGCAGGCTATAAATCAACTATATTGTTGGTGCTAGTAGGGAAAAATTTTTTTGGTTTCCTGCATTTTTTATATCATTACTTACTCTATTCCAAAGAATGATTCCCACGTAACATAGATTTGATTAATGTAGTTGTAGTGTATAGATGTCGTGCAGTAAATTCTGTCACTGACGACTTGAATAATGAAAATGTACATTTTGAAAATTGAATTTAAGATTTTAATATTCCGAATATGTATGGATATGTTAGTGTTTAATAATTTTTATCTAATGAAGGTAGATTTACATAGATTATCTCTATCACTATGTTATATAAATATAACAATTAAACTTAACAAAATTATTTATTTAAAAAAATACAAAGCGTATCTTAGTCTGCCGTGAGAAGGAAAAGGGCAGTAAGTGACATTTATAGCCAAAAATGGATTTTAATTTTATAACACATAGCACCAAGTGCTGCATCTTTTGTATAGATCTTGGTGGAAATATTTCGGTTAAAAATACCAAAACTTACTGGAGAAACGGGCAGTAACTAACAAAATAACCTCAAATGTGACTGCAAAGGCAGTATCCAACTTCTTAATTAGATACTGCCTTTTGCCTCCACATTAATTAATTAAAATAATACTGTATGTAAAAAAATATGTTTAGCCTGGCTACAATGACAAAAATGATAAATTTATAACAACAATGCTAAAAAATGCCTCACTGGAAGCAATGATAATACCAACGTCAGACAGATGAGGTTTAGCGGAGCCGGAAAATAAATGTAATCATGAACGTCAACATATATTATCAATTCATCGATGTGTAAGTCATTCTACGCGAAAACATGCTCCTAATCATTTATATCCCCGAAGTGACGTCACAATTAGAAGTATGCATATGGATTACACTAATCAGTACCCTAGTAAAAAAGTGAGCTACTACACATACCGAAAAGTGGTCTCCGACATGAACATTAGCTTCACAAAATTAGGATACAAAGAATACGGTACGTATATGAAGCATATCCAGCATTTAAAATCACATAATGAGGTCGTGGAAATCGAAGAGGATTCTGACCACGATCACAATCCTGTAGTATCTTCTAGTAGATATCAAGCTACTTTTTTACCTTGTAAAGACTGGGTGAATCATTTTGAAAAAACTAAAATAAGCAGAACTGCATATAGAAAAGATTCAACACTTGGAACGTCCACAAGTAGTAAGAAGTGTCGACTTACAAAATGTGATAACGTTGCCTCGTATACCAGAGGGTAAACAGGCACGTTTTACTAGGAGAATTGTGGTTTTTCGTTTGAAATTTGCTGCCATGGAAGATCCGGAACTCAAGAAAAATCTATTCTGTTGTATGAAGCCGTAACAGGGAGAAAGGCAGAAGAAATTGCCTCTGCATATTATAAAGCATTGCTCCAGGAAAAAGATTCTAGTAACTTCACCTGGACTAACAACTGTTCTGCCCAAAATAAAAATTGGTGTTTGTTAACTAAGTTAGCCATTATGATAAATTCCAGTCTAATCGCTGCACCTGAAATAACTTTGGAGTATTTCGAGAATGGGCACACACGGGCATTCATGAGTGCCAATTCGGTGCATCATGGTGTGGAACTTTCTATCAAGAATGTGCCACAAGGAAATAATAATTAATAATTTTGTTAAAGAGGTAGAAACTTCAAATGGATCAAGAATTACTGTGGTACATCTTCAAATGGGGACGTTTTACATTGGATAGTGGGTGATTCAAAGGCGAAATCCAGAAAACCAGATAGGTCGTTAATTTGCGATGTATCTGCCGTTGAGTTTAGACGAGGCAGCCACTACCTTTTTTATGATGAATGATGATAATTTTAAAGAATTTAATTTTGTTAAAGATGAATTTCCATTAACGATTCCAGAAAAATTAAGAAAAAATCCTAGAGGAATTCAACCACAAAAAAACAGGAATGATTTCAGGGTTATGTCCATTTATGCCTCACAACAGACCATAGTTTTGGTTAACGCCGACTAAAAGTGATGTGGAAGATTTAATTGACAACGTTGAATAATTTTATTTATTTCTGTTAGTTCTTATTGATATTTAAAGTTTTGTGTACTTCGTTTTTTATTTTTCTTTGACATTCATGCTCTTTGATAAATATACTTATTTTCCACTTCCTGAGTCGTTGTTTCTTTTTCAAGTTTAATATTATCATTAGCGACTCCCCAAAATATTAAAGCAAAATAATGATTACTATTGAAGCAAACAGCACTAAGCGATAAAAAAACAACAAAAAAAAAACGATCAATGCTAAATTTAATATATTGCAAAAATAAAAGAGCCTTTTTGATTAAATGTACACATTTGGTATTAAATGTTTAAGTTGACAGGCATACACATTTTTTTTTGTATTCAATCTTTTGACGAGACCACTCTACCCTTATGTATCTTGAGCCGCTGAATCCAATTCTGGCGGTAGAATTGTGCCTACACCCACGAGTTTCTTTTTATGGTTTAAAAATAGTCCAAAAATGGGTTCAAAAAGGAAAAGGAAAAATAATTTGTTAAAGTACAGAAAAAAAAATTCCCAGCAACGGAGTAACTGTAAGCGAGCTATTTTTTACACTCAATACCCATATTATAGTAAAACAACCCCTTACAGATTATAAAACCCCCCTGATTGATAGAATCTCATGTATCACGTTAAAAAAATATGATTTTTTTATGAGTGGATTTTTTTGGACTTTTAATTTGATCAAGATCTCCCCTGGAGTATTGTAAAACTACCCCCAGAAAAAGAAATCATATAGAAATAAGTACAAATAAAGTCCTGCGATTTTCACCACATTCTGTATATTATTTAAGTAAATTTTAAGACACTTGATTACAAAAGGAATATGAAAAAATCGGTAAAGTTATTTACACAGAACTACCCTCTTTATTTGTGCATGGCGGTAAGTCTAAAAAATTATTTATTATGAAATGACATTGGGGAGAGTAATCAGAATATAGTTATCATTATCATTATAAAGAAAACTTGATAACTTTTGGTCAAGAAAATATACAGAGTGGTCATCCGACAGCAAAAATTCAATACTAAATAACAGGTGCCAAATATGGAAGGCTTGTGCAAATGCCTTTACAAATATCCACCATGGTTGAATTAGTTCTTGGGGTGACCACCCTGTATATTTTACAATAAAACTATAATAGGTGCATATGCCAAATATTATTGCCACCCGTCACATTTTTAGTTCCACATTCACACATTCACGTAGTTTAGTGGAAGTGGCGTAGTGATTAAAGAAATTCATTTTTTTTTGTAGGTTTGGAATGTTATACCAATTTTTTTTATGTATTCTAGTGGTGAAAATATTTTCAACATTTTTTTTTCGAATTAAATTATTTAAATTTTTTTCTTGAAACAGGTTTGAAACGTGGAAAGTTTAAATTTGAGCAAAAACATTTTTTTTCCGTCATCTATTTTGTATAGTTGGCAAAAATCTTCAAATTTTTAGTTTTTGGAATGGGCTTAGAATGTCATGAAACATCGAAATATTAAATCTGAACAAAGAGAAAACGTTTTTCCATATATTCCAGTGGTAAAATATTTTGGTAAAAAGTTTTGAAATCTGTTTTTTCTGAAATAGGTTTAGAATATTGTCTGTAATTGTTTATTTGTGGCACATAGGTTTAGAATGTCGCGAAACGTGAAAATTTGAAATTTGAGCAAAAAAAAATTTTTCCATCTATTCCAGTGGTAAAAACTTTTTCAAAATGTTGGCAAACAAACGTTCTATTATTATTTTTTTTAAACAGGGTTAGAATGTCGTGAAACATAGAAATTTTAAATAATTCGAACAAATCTCGGAGGATGATTTTTTCTCGAATACAATACATCCCTTCGGCATGCGAGAGAAGTAAAAATAAACCACTCTTAAGGAGGGATATAACCACCCCCAATTAAAGTAAGTATATCCATTGCTTTTCAAAACTAAAGCAAATGTTTTGTTAATTTTCTTGAACATTAAGTTAGCGTGTGCCGATAGTATGAGGATATTTACTATTAACTTGCTCAAAAACAACCCTTAATTTTTCCATAAAATCAAAAATAAAAAATTTCTCTATTTCAGAAAATGTTATTTTTGTTTCTTCTACTCTAACGAATTTTTTTTTATTTTCGAAGGACCTACGTAGTAGTAACCTTCGTTTTTTTGCTTTTTCTAGATCTCTGTTTAGCATGCAAACATAGTCAGCCATCATATTAATGCTCCAATTTTCCTGATACCTTGCTTCCATAGCTTATAAATCTTTGTGAAATATTTCTCCTTGTTCTTTACTCAAATCTACAAGATTTTCCGGAAACTGGTCTATGTGGCTATGAAAAAAAATAAGTTTCAAATTCATATTGCACTCCAATTTACCAAAGTTACTGACCATTTTTTTTCTTCTTATAATTTTCACTTTTAATCAAAGTTACTTAAGTAATATACATAATGTGCTGCGAATCGCAGGACATTATTTTTCCTTATTTCCACATACTCTTTTTTCTGGTGGCAGTTTTACAACACCCTAGGGGTGGATTGTGATCAAATTAAAAGTCCAAAAAAATCCACTGGAATGAAAAATTATTACAGATTTCTTAGTGCGATACATGGGATTTTATCATATGGGGGGGGGGATACAAGATGTAAGGGGTGGTTTTACTATAATATGGGTATCGAGTGTAAAAAATAGCCTACTTACAGTTACTTGGTTGCTTGGGAATTTTCTTTCTGTACTTTGACTAATTATTAGAAAGCCATACAAAATGTAAAAGTAGCAAAATAGCTATGTGTCACGTTATTTATTCTTCTTCTGAGTCTTCTGTTTCTAAATCTAGCAGTGTGCACGTAATCCTGCCCGCTTCCATATGGTTTCATGTACATCAGTGCGTCCATTCCGCCTGCTTGCCAAGACCTTCATTAGCCCGCTGTAAGAAGCCTATATTTATTAACAGTTCCACAGGTAAATAGACATTTCCAGTGGGAGCGCAAGGAAGAGCCCCGAGTGAACCTTTGAGACACCCTCTATACCGATCTGCCAAGGAAGAGCAAAACAAAAAGTAAAATCCGCAAAAAATTAAAAAAGAGATCTAGGAGAACATTTGGGACGCTCTGTGTATCAAGCAGATCACAAGTACTTTAACCTGAGAAATATTTCTGTATTCGTAAACAAGTCCAATATATGGAACATGTAACAGCTGCCAGTTGAAACGCTCTTGTTGTGGCACCTGCCTTATGTTTAATAAATGTTTAATTTTAAGAAATTTAGTTAGAATCAATAATTAATAAGGATTGATAAACTAATACTACCAATAGAACTTATCTTTTTCGTCCGTGTGTGTTTACAGCTTCCCTCTCTGTTCTGTAGGATTCCCACATTACTTGCACTCGTTGTTACACCATTCTCAGAAACCAGCCTGCTGCTGTTCTTAGATAACTTTATGGTGCACAGTTTATATTATATTGCTAGATGTTTGTGTCCCTTTTTCAAGTTGTTTATATATGACTTTAGGTGACGCTATATTCAATAATAATATCTTAATCACATATCACCTATATGCGATAGCCAGACTCATGCTAATTTACATCAATTAATGTCGAATTGTCCACGCTTTAATTCAACATAATTTCGTACGATTTCTCACCAGTTTAACCTAGTTTACTCGAGATTTCGTAGGAGCTACAAAAACGCGCCTGCATTCGACGCCATCCTCGCACTCACTCCAAATTTAATTTAAAGGAAGCATTGAGGATATACTGACTGATGATTAGAAAGTAAAATTTAACACAGATAAACCTTTCAATAGTGTATTAACATTGTTTACTAACAGAAATTCTGATATGAGCAAAAATATCTAACAGGCCGATATCTCAAAATCTGTGATATTTTATACACTGACATATGTCAATATAGGTTCTAAATAACCTCCCTATCACCCACTTATAGATTTCTATCGATATACCAAACACTCTGTGTTTATTACCAGTTTTGAAACTATCTCTGATCAAAAAAATTTTCAGGTTTTAATAAACTAGATAAGCTCTTTATAAATGGTCGTATCCGAAGCAGTTTCTACAAGGTATACAAACTCTGTAGAATAGCTAATGCTAAATTTAAAATAGGTTCTGAATATTTCAGACTCGCTTGGTATAATCTTGAATCGGCTTTATCGCATGTGTTGTCTATGTTTGTAGTAAAGCTCTAAAAGTTATAGACAGGTTTGGAGACCACCAAGTGGAAGAATTAAAATCAATAAAATTATTTTATAACCTTTGCTACTTTTACTTCACGTTGTCGTTTACAATGTTTGTCTTTTAATGGAATTGAATATAAACTCATTCGGGCTGAGCAGTTAAGTTGATAAGTGTGTAGGCGACACAAGGAACGTGTATCTGAAAAGAAGACCGATAATGACACCAAAAATCGTCACCTTATATTCACCTGTTGAGTGTTGAACTTTAGAATGTAAATTTATTCCATCATTTCTCCAACTATGTGTAAAATAAGGTATTGCTTCTAATGTTCTTTGGTTTTTTATTGCGTAATATCAATTCTATCATCTTTGCTAAGGAGAGAAAGTAATTTATAAAAATTAAAACATAATGATCTTTATTAGGGGCAAAATTAAGAGGTATAGATAGATAGATATTTTATTTAACCAAGTTACATAGTACAACATTTTTGGCAAGTCAAAAGGAAAAGAATATAATATAATTTTACTCTCTATAGAGTTATTGAATGCATACTATGAAGGCATACAGTTGTAAACAAATTAAAATGAAAAAACAGGCGTACAAAAAGTAGGTAGGTATACGAACACTACAAACAATTTGTAAAGACTCAAACAATTATCAGTTTATAAAATTGTGATGACGGTAAGCATTTCTCAATATATGATTATATATAAATATTTAACTAATTAATAGGGGATATAGTTTCAAAAGGCGTTTGCATATACTCCTTAACTGTATAAAAACAATGCATAAGCAAATGAGTTTTGATTATCGCCTTAAAGGGTCTATCACATAGATGATTTGCCCAAGAAACCAAATCCAACGATATGTGTGCTGTTATGTAGCTTAGTGAAGGAGTAAATAAAATATGTAGGTATTTTCTCGAAATCTTTGCATTTCGCCGAGTTATAAAAAATACCTAAAAATAAAGCTTTGTTCAAACTTTTTTCTTGTGAACTATAATAGATAAGGACGAAATCAAAGGGATATCTTTTGGAATGTTTAGTACTTTATTACATATTTTTTCCATTTTAAATTAACAATAAATACTATTTTTAAAACACGAAATAAAATTTCATTCGCTATTTTCAGATAGTTATATAAGAGTAACCACTTTCGGATTACTCTCAATAAAGAGCTAGTGAATAGTTCTTTTATTACTCAAAATTAGATCAAATTCAATCAAACTGGCGGAACATACTGAAAAAAAAAAACGTATTTGGTGGTACCCATGTTTTATTTTTACCATTATAACTGCATACGAAGAGTTACCCCACAACAATGTACATATCTAATATATGAATCGAATAGCACAAAATAGCTGATTCTCAGACTCTCTCCATTGATAACGTTCTTGTTAGTTTCTGACTTAGTTGTGCGACGTGAGAAGAACGATTTAGTCTGTCGTCAATACTGACACTGAACAGTTTTGCGTTTTGCGTTATTTACTTTAGTTATATTATGACTGGTAGAAAAGACTAGATTTTGAGTCTTTTCTTTCAAATTATTAAACCGTTCTTTTGCTTGAGAAAAGGTGTCGTCACTTTTAGGTATGAGATCATTCATGTCTCGACTAGAATTTATTATGGTTGTATCATCAGCAAATACAACACAGGTGTTGGGGAATATGTTATGGAAGTCATTGGAATATATAATTAGCAACAGAGGTTCCAAAACTGAATTTTGGGGTACTGGGTGTTTAACTGACCTATAATAGGAAAAAACATTTTTTGGATAAAAATCTTTACTCAATTTTTACTTCCCTCGCATACCGAAGGGAAGTATTGTAGTCGAGAAAAAATCACCCTCCGAGATTTTTTAGGATTCTGACGTTTCAGATCACGGAGATTACGAAAATATAGGTTTTTCAATTCCGTCAGTCTGTCTGTCTGTCTGTCGGTGCATTTACTAAAAAACTACTTGACGGAGAGCAGTCAAATTTGGTAGGTAGTTCACCGTACTGTCAGCGAAGAAATGGTAGAACTTTCACCGGAAAATATACAGACAGGGTGGATCGTCTAAAGGGAATAAATAATGAAAACAATTTTTTTTTGCTCAAATTTAAAATTTCCACGTTTCATGACACGCTAAACCTATTTCAAAATTTTTTTCACCATTTTTGAAAAATTTTTTACCACTAAAAAAATTTTTGTGTCTGTTCAAATTTAAAATTTCCACGTTTCATGACATTCCAAACCTATTTCGGAAAAGAAAATTTGCAAATTTTTTTTTACCATTTTGGAAAAAATTACCACTAGAATAGACGGAAATTTTTTTTTCCTCAAAATTAAAATTTTCACGTTTGACACGACTGACATTCTAAACCTATTTGAGAAAAAAAAATTTTTTTCACCAACATTTTTGAAAAAATTTTTATCACTAAAATAGATGGACATTTTTTTCTTTGCTCAAATTTAAAATTTTCACGTTTCATGGCATTCTAAACCAATTCCAAAAAAAAATACCACTGTAGAATAGAAGGAAACTTTCCTTTTTGCTCAAGTTTAAAATTTCCACATGTCATGGCATTCTAAATCTATTTCAGAAAAAAAAAATTTTGAAAATTTTTTTAAAAACATTTTTGAAAAATTGAAAAAAAAATGAAATTTTTTAACCACCACTATGCTTCCACTCCACTACGTGATGTGGAATTAAAAATGTGACAGATGGCAATAATATTAGGCACATGCACCTATTATACTATTATTCAAAAATGTACAGGGTGGTCATCCCAAGAAATAATTCAGTCATGGTGGACATTTATAAAGGTATTTGCCCAAGCCTTCCATATTTGGCACCTGTTATTTAGTATTGAAATTTTGCTGTTGGATGAGCACTCTGTATATTTTTTTGACCAAAACTTATCAGGTGTTCTTTGTAATAATAGTGATAACTATATTCCGATTATTATTTTCAATGTCACTTCGTAATTATTAATTTTTTAGAGTGACCGCCATGCACAAATAAAGAGGGAAGTTCTGTGTAAATACCTTTACCGATTTTTTCCAAAGTACTTCCTTCTCCCTGAAGAAATAAATAAAAAAAAATATTTTTTTTGTAATTTTTTTACGGGAAAAGGACTTTGAAGAAAAAGTCGGAGGAGCAAAAGTTCATTATTTTTACCTAAAGAATATGCCTGAATATTTTGGGATCTTTCAGAAGTAGAAAAAAATAAAAATGTAGGGAAATTCTTGGCCGAAATTAATTTTTTCTAAAAAATTCTGAAACTCGGTAGGCGTGTTCTTTGAACAAAAATAATCAACTTTTGCCCACAACCAACTTTTTCTTCAAAGTGCTTCCTTTAGCCGTAAAAAAATTACAAAAAAATTTATTTTTTTTGTTTGTTATTTTTTTCCGGGAGAAAGAAACACTCTGAAAAATAATACCAAGAGACAAAATATGCTTATTTTTGTCAAAAAAATGAGCCTGTATATTTTCAGAATTCTTACAGAACATTTAAATAGCCCTTCGCAGATTTTCACTGTTTCAATCACTTATAGATCAAAAAATCGAATTCGGTCGGACTGGTGGCCAAGGAGAATTTTAATCAGGGGGCCCAGGAGAACACTTTCCCGAAGTTTCAAAACGATCGACTGAAACCCATTTTCCTATCAAAAACTGCGGGGTATTTTATCATTCCTCGCATTTTTTGTAAAGTTACATGTTTCTTATACAATAAACAGATTTGAATTTGATTAAACTCAGTCAATATTTATGTTGTTCTCCCTGTATCATTCTTCTGCGAGGATAGGATTATGCACTACATCGTTTACATTTTCTATAGGTAACTACTGATGCCAATTGCAAATCAACTCATTATCCAACAGTTTAACAGTAAATTCCTAATCGTGGCTGAATGGGCCTAGCTCAAAGCCAAAGAACTGTAAACGAATCAGTAGTATCCCAACAATGCTTGAATACATTGTTTTGAGTTTTGATTTATTTAACGAAAATAGCAATTACAAGTTTGATTCGCTAAGAAATCAATAAGGAACTTACTTAATCGAATTTAAGTTTTGAGGCCTTTGTAACAGGGTTTGACAAAATCATGAGCATAGAAGAAAACATTTTTTTTTAATTTAAAACTGTTTTATTTCATTAATTTTTTTTAAATGAAATTCATGGAATAATTATAATTTGGTTGATTGATTGATCGATTTGACAGAGTAAGGTAGGCATTGCTGCCACATCAGGACATCTAGATGTTTTTATAACCACCGGACCGGCTGCATACGCTGGATTGGGTATGGGACATACTTAGTCAGCAACGAGAGCCGCATGACGTAGAAAGATAGGTGTCTGTGAGATGCTTTTTTTAAGTTTCAATGCTTCTTCTAAGTTTCCATCTATCATCATCTCCTTATTTATTCTTCTTCTGAGTCTTCTGTTTTCTCTGTTTCTGAATCTAGCACAGTGCACATCCTCCTGCCCACTTGCGTCCACATATCCACATATGGTTTCATGTTTCTCAGATATCTGTGTTATCTTTCAACATCCTGCATCAGTGCGTCTACTTCGTTTGTCTGCCAAGACATGCATTCAATGGCCACAAGAAGCTTTTATTTATTAACCGTCCACAGTTAAATAGCCATTCACAGTGGAAGTGCAAGGTAGAGCCTCGAGAGAACATTTGAAACACCCTGTATACCGATCCTCCAAGGTAAAGCAAAATAAAAAGTAAAATTTCCAAAAATTGATAAATAGATCTAGGAAAATATTTGAAAAGCTCTGTATATCAAACAGCCCCTACCTCCCTTGACCTGAGAGACATTTTTGTATTCTTAAGTAAGACCAATGTGACAAAGATTAATAAACCAATACATAGAATTTATCTTTTCATCCGTGTGCCTATGTTGGCAGATTCCCTCTCTCTTCTACAGGATTCCTACACTACTTGCACTCGTTGCTTCATCTCTCTTAGAAACCAGCCCGTTACCCTTCACTGAAAGGATAAGGTTATGGTGTATGGCTTATATTATATTGCCAGATGTTTGTGTCCCTTTTTCAAGTTGTTTATATACGCTTTGAGGTGATGCCACACTCAATCAATATATCTTAATTAAATATCAACTACACGAAATAGCCAGACTCATGCTGATATATCAATCAATGTAAAATTGTCCATGCTTCAATCCATCATAACTTTGCACGATTTCTCACAACTTTAACCGAGTTTATTCGAGATTTCGTAGGAGCTACACAGGCGTGCCTACCTCCGGCGCCATCTGAAACTGAACCCATGATATAATTACAATTTATAAATGAAAGTGAAATATATGATTATCATTACATATATGTATATGTATATCAAGTACCAAGTTGTCCCATAGGAGTTCCATTTAAAAAAATATATATTATTTGTCGAAAATTAATATTGTGCTTTCAGACCGATCTATATCAATTTTTACCCAGTCGCGGCTTTTTATGGTTAAAACTAATAATAAAAAAAGAACTTTTGAAAATCAAAATAATATCTGAGGATTGGATCATATATATTTTGGCCAACAGGGTGCAAATATGGAAACATTTACAGGTTGTCCCAATTAAAATTACTGATGTAAATTGCACCGAAACAGCATTTTCGTTCCTTACATCACATAACTGATAATTTTTCTTATATTTACAGAAAATAAATCAATTGGCTCGTTCAACAATTACAAGAGTATCCCTATGCACTGGGCCAGCAGGTAAATTATTTACATTTATTAACAAGAATCATTACATATTTCTTTAAAACAACAAATCTCCTGCCTGTTTGCCACGACGCACGGGCATTGAACTATAAGAAATCAAAGAACCAGGAAAGTAGTTGTTTTAAGAGGGATCTGTCATTGTGTCGAACTTGCTTATGAGAAGTGCTTGCGTAACTATCAAGGTCTATTTAACAAAAACTAAGGCACACCCACTAATGTGGAAAAAAATCAAATGTAAATGGTAATTTACAGCTCTTGCTTTTTCAAATATTTCTTTCTTGCATAAACTGTATGCATAAATGCAATGTAATCTGTTAAAATAAGTATATTTTGGCTAGACTTTTTCAGTATACCCCACAGCGCAGAGTTCAATTTTATTCTTAAAAGAGATCTCTTCCTTCTACATGGAAAACCCCGTACTTTAATCTCAAAACATTTTTGTTATTATCCATTTTATTTATCCTTCCTGTATAAACACTGTCTGACACAACGACAACTTAAACTCGATTCAGAACTCTATTTCACTTGAATTTGCTGCACGATGAGCATTACCATTACAGACTGGGTTTGGTAGAAGCCATAAATTTAGATTTTTTTCTCAAATCCATGTTTATTTTATGAATGGGTATTCAACGCTAGGAAATAGTTATAACCATAAATTTTAATAATAATGCTGATATTTGTGCGTGTTTTGTGGTATGAACTTTAAATCCATTTAAGAATTTCTTCAAGCGGTATTGTTGATTTAATGTGTATACATCAGTTGATGCATTTTGTTTAAACTTGATATTTTATTGTATTATTGGAATTTACTAGACTACTTAAACACATTATGTTAATTACAACTAATTTAAAAGCAATACTGAATTTGATTTTATTCACGTACTAAATAGAGTTACAGCAAACTGATAAAGGGTGGAAAAATGCATTACTCAAGCTTTTGCGGGTAGTTTTAAATCTAATTATGAAGAAGCTAATATGACCAATTATGATAAAATAATGAAACCAAATTCAAGCTAGAGAGATGGAAGTTTAAAATGGAAGAAAACTTTGTTACACTCTAACTTAAAACTTCAAGGCATGGTATGTGTATTCTAAGTATATTAATAAAGAAGCCAAGCATAAAAGGTGAAAAAATGTATTACTCAAGCTTTTGCGGGTATTTTTAAATTTGGTAATGAAAAGGTTAACATGACAAATCATGATGAAATAATGAAACAAAATCCAAACTAGAACGATGGAAGTTCAAAGTGGAAGAAAACCTTGTTACTCTCTAAATTAAAACTTCAAAGCATAGTATGTGCATTCTATATATTACTAATAAAAACGGTAAGCATTTTGTTTGTGGTATATATTAGTGCAGAATAGACTGGACATTCCGGTAGACTAGTAAGTTGAAGCATCGCATTGGCTTTCCACCTTGACTTGGTGCTTGCCCTGGCTTGAGGTATGATAGGGTAACTTTGCTCTGGGGCTGGCGGTGTGTTTAGTTTATGTTATCTTAGTAAATTATTTTATTTGTACTTTTTCGTTGTTTTGTATTATGTGTGTGTTGGCTCTTTTGTCTGCTTGTATGGCTCTTCTGGTTCATTGCCTTGGCTGAAGACGATGTTATACAATGTTTTTTTTAATGTTTTCTTTGACACTATTTTACAATGTTTTATTGGGGGTCTGGGGTGTAGACATAGCTGAGGGATGGATGTTTGGGTGCGTGTGCGATTTTAGTAGTCAGTTTCTATGAGGATAATTACTTACACATCCACATAGTGAAGTGGAAGTAGGTATAGTGATTGTAAAGAATATTTCAATTTTTTTCTTTATTGAAGTAGGTTCAGAATGTCATAAAATGTCGAGATTTTTAAATTTTAAATTTTAGCAATAAAAATTTGCCAGCCTGTCTGTAACTTTATTTGTGTGCACGTTTTCTCTGAAGCGGTTCAAGATATTGACTTGAAATTGGTGCACGTATGTACCCGAACGAGATCTGAAACTAGATTATATTTTAAACTTATTCTGCTGAAGGGTTGAAAGGTAACTAGGGAAAAATCAGTAAGCTAATAAGAATACAGGGATCTGGTGTATATACTAGAAGCAGAGATCTCAATTTTTGCTATGACATCGGCCACCCTACACCACCACCCCAAACGAAATGAAATTAAAATATTCACTTGAAACTTGGTACACGTATGTATTATGACGACATATGGAACTAAATGATGTTTTGAGCTTATTTCATTGAAGGGCTGAAGGATAAATAGGGGTAAATTAATAAAACAAGCTAGTAAGTGTCCATACATTTTTTGGGAATTGGTGCATATACCAGAAGCCAAAGTTTCAAATCTATTTATGACACCTGCCCTCCGCCACCAACCTCACTCCAATATTAAAATAAAATTGAGATATTCACATGAAATTTGGAATCATAACGACATCCGGAAAAAGATGATATTTTCAGCTGATTCTGTTGAAAGGTTAGGGGATCAGCAGGGGTAAATAGGAGAAAATAAGAGTCCAGAAACTTGAAATTTTTTATATATGCTATAAAACAAAGTTTCTGTAACTTCTGCAACACTCACCACCACTGCACTCCATTATTAAAGAAGTAAAGAAAATAAAATTAAGATATTGACTTGAAATTTGGTACAAATATGTAGGTATTATAACGAGATCTGGAATTAGATTATATTTTGAGATTGAGCAATCATATCCACATACACATTTCCCAAATAATTATTTACCAATATGTCAATATACAAGTAGAAGGTAAATCGTATTTTTGAATCCTCATTCAAGAAGAATCGATCTACTAACCTCTTCATAGATTCACTCTTTTTATATACTTATGGATCATTCTAAAGGATACACTTAGCTTTTTGTAAATAATATTAGTTTTAGACATCTTTTGGTTAATTACAAAACATTGAAAATGATATATTTTTTTAAATTTAAATAATTAACAGCTTTCTTGTTTATTGATTAATTTTGTTCAAACACAAGATTCTACCTCAGACTTCGAGAGTCGCTGGCGTCGAAGGTGAGTGTACCGTGAGACGCTCCCGAAGAAAACGCAAAAAGAATCAGTTAAAACTCCCTTAAACTCAATACAATTAAAGTCATCGGTAAGTCAAAAAATTCTGAGTAAAGTTAAGTGTAATAATAGAAGATCAAAGCACATAACGAATTAATAATAGAAAATTACTGGTAAAGCGTTTTTTAATAGTACTAAAAATGAAGTAAACACGTGCTTAGTACAGTGATCCATACATTTATACCTGCGGATCCTTTCAATTGGATGATTATTAGTAAAAACATAAAGCCATATAGACATTCTAGCTGTGTTGTGACTTAAGAATAATAAAACTCCAACTAGAAATGTTCTTGGAAAGTGGAGTGTGGGAATCCTACAGAACAGAAACAGGCAAAAAGATGAGTTTTAATTAGTAGTATTAGTTTTTTAGTGTATTAGTTTATTAAACCTTATTAATCGTTAAATAGAGGGCGTCCCAAACTTTCTCCTAGGTCTCTTTCTTACTTTTTGCAGAGTTCACTTTTTATTTTGTTTTACCTGCGCAGATATGTATACAGGGTGTCTTAAAAGTTATCTCGGATCTCTTCCTTGCACTTCCACTGTGAATGACTGTTTACCTGTGGAACGATTAATAAAGGGGATCTTCTTACAATGAGCTAATATATGTCTTGGCAAGACAAAATGGACACACTAATGCGCGACGTTGATGCGAGTACACATGTTTCTGGGAAGCATGAAATCATATGTGGACGCAAGCGGGTGGGAGATAATACACATTGCTAAATGCAGAAATAAAGAAACAGAAGACTTAAAAATAGATTTAAAGAAGCATGAAAACTTAAAAGAGGCATCTTACAAACACCTACATTCTCCATCTGATGATGATAGATGGAAACTTAAAAGAAGCATTGAAGCATCAAATAAGCATCTCAAAACGCCTACACTTCCATCCTATATACAACAAGCATGTCCCATATCCAATCTCTTGGCAAACGGACAAAATGGACGCATTGATGCGGGACGTTGAAGCGAAAATACAAGTTTCTAGGAAGCATGAAACCATATCTAGACGCTAGCGGCGGGAGGGAATGCACACTGTTAGATGCAGAAACAGAAGACTCAGAAAAAGAATTAAAGAAAGCATGGAAACTTAAAAGAAGCATCTCGCAAACACCTATTCTCATCAACATGCCCCATATCCAATCCAGCGTATGGACAGTAGGGCGGTATATAAAAATATCCAGAATGGATATCCCGGGAGCGGCAGCAACACCTACCATACGCTGGCTAATAAATCAGACAATCAACACAACAAGATTCTTCCTTCAGCTTACACCAAGTTACTCTCTAAATTTCAATATAATTAAACTTATGATTTTTAAGCGAGCGCACTTTATGATGTCCAGTTTTTAGTCGTCCTAAGAAAAAATTGTTTCTTATCATTTTGGTGATACTATTACACGAAAGGTACAAATATTATCTATTGCGGCTAATATGGAACCTCAGAAAAAAAGTTTACAACAATATAACTATTTTTTTATACTTTATCGTGAGTCCTAACTTTTATAATTCTACATTGCTTAAGGCACAAACAACCTACGGCAAACTTGCACCAAGAATGTTCTTACAAATCCCACTAAAGGTATAAGGAACTAAAATTTTACATTGTCTATAAAATATCAAAGCTACTTAATTTTCAAACACAATGATTGCTGATGCTAAATAAATCATTTTTAATAACTTGGGCTATTTCTAGTTTTAGCAATAAAATACCTATAAAAATATAAATATAAAACATTTGCCTCCACATCTTATCAGGGAAGAATAAATTAAACATTCCTCGTCCGAAACAACTCTGGCCATTTTATGTTGTGTTAAAGTTTATTTTTATTATTTGTCGTAAATTAGAGTGATTTGTGAAATTATTACCAAGATAATGAAAAGTATTAAATTTCTTTAATATCCAGACTTGCCACCTTATCGAGTTTTAAAATCTACAGATAAAAAGACGATAAAAACAGTAGCTGTGTTGCATGGCACCAGAGTCTGTCACATAAATTTGCAAAAGGGCCTAAAATGTCAGTAACTCTATATCCCGAACCACCCATCCACTGCCAGTCGAGAACCGCAAATGAGGATGAAGTAAACTTTCTAAAATCCTTAAATCAACTAAAAAGCATTAAATAAAAACATGAAATGTTAACAGATGTCTGAATTAATAAATTATCAGTTGAAGGGCACTCGATGATATATTATAATTCTTATTTAAGTAATGCTGTTAGACGTCGTTACTAAACAATTTTTTGTTAAATTATGGTGTTCTTTGTGTTTAATTTTTCTAATCTGCACCGATAATTATAAAAATCTAATATATTTTTAAATATAGTATAAAACAATAGTGCAGTAAAATTATATCTAAGAGTCGCATGTAATGGTTTATAGGTACTCTGAATTACAAATGGGGTAATCTCAGCACCCAAAAAGCTTAGGCATTTATATCTAGAACGACGCTATCAAATTAGGCATGAAAACGAGAGAAACATTTTTTCGTAAAAGTCTCGAAAAATATTAACTGTAGCGGAAAACATCAAGGGGGAAATTTAGAATTAATCGAATTATGCTCATTCGAGATCAACGTTCTCTCATTCGGATAAAAATTGTCTGATATAGATTGTTTTTAAATATAATGCTTTCCCTCTCTCAGAATGGATCTCTTAAAGCATAGATTACCAAGTTAAAAAAACCTACATTTTGATATGCTTTTTATCCCTGTTGGGATGATTCAGTACATTTTCAGCAGAGGGTCGCAAGATGACTCAGTACATTTACATGTTTTATTTTTCTTTATCTTTTCTTTTTGCATTGACTAAAGTAAAGGCTAACTACATTTTGCAACACAGAAAGGGCATCGGTTCTATTTTTATTTAGTAAATGAAAATAAGGAAATGAATGATGATATTTTAAATATTTTGCACCTATATCGCACGGAGAATTTATCAATTTGTAATATTTTTTTAAATAATTCTATGGAATGCATTTTCGTAAATAACTCGTTTATTTTACATTTTTCGAAAAAAATTTCTTTCAGATTTTTTGTCCAAAATGGTCCGTGTCTTATACTGGTTATAGAGATTGATCGACGGAATAGTTAATTTTTTATTTTTATTAGGAAACTGTTCGGAATTTGTAGAATTTATCAAGAAAATCAAGTTTTCCAGGATCTATAGATTCGCTTTTGATTTATCAAATTTATCAAAAACGTCAACTAATAGACCTAGTCGAACCCTACAATCACCATTTTTGAAAATCAAAATCGGACCTTCAGTTCGGGAGTTATTAATTTCCTTTAAAAATCATACTCGGCCCTGGAAAAAATACTTGCGGTCAACGGATTCGGACCGCCAGCAACAGGCTTCATTTGCGGCCGTGTATCTTCGATCCCACCAAGTATGATCGAAATCGATCAATATTCTGGACAGTTATCGTGCTTCCTAGCTCGATTTCGAGAAAACCAGTTTTTTGCAAAAAAAATAATTTTCATTTGTTTTTCGACATAGTCTCTGAGAAACTTATATGTAGAGATTTGCCAGCGGCACCATTTCTTTTTTGAAGTATCTCGATCCGACTGCTCGTTACCGAGTTATTCAATTTTTCCCGAAAAACTCGAAATGTCTATATTGGGTACTTCTGGTTTCCGAACGGAGCCGAGCTTCCGGCGTTAACGTTTTGTAAAGACCTCCTATTAACCACCCAAGTTTCATCGTCCGAAAATGGATTAGGGGGGCTGGGCGTGACAGACAGACCGACAGACCGACTGACCGACGGACGGAATCTTCTAAATTCGCTATCGAATCGGCAGATATGACTTTCATTTCGATCCGATGTTTTTTTCGGGTTTCGATAGTCCACCGGAAAAATGCTAAACCTATACTACTTTTTTTTTTTAAATGTAGTAACAAGCTAAGCATCATACTATTCGCCTTGTTGTATAATTGTTGCACATTCTATAGGATACTCATCGCAGTTTTATTTGTAATTAATAATTAGTTTCAAAAATTTTTTGTTTAATTACAAAACAATTTTTTTTTCATTTCAAAATTTATTAACATTTTTACTTATTGATCGGTTTTGTTCAAATAAAATAGGGTTCTTCCTCTAGCTAACACTAACTCACTGTCCAAATTTTAATACAATCGGACTTTTCGTTCTTAAGTTATCATGCTTACACGAAACGTGATGGACGTACAGACAGACGGACAAACGCACGGACATATTGAAAGTTGTTCAGAATTCGATCACAGTGATATAAAAATTTTTTCTCTACGAGCAATATTACCGGTTTCAGAAATGTGCCGATTGAATGCAATATACTCTTCATTTTGTATTTGCGAAGAGTATAATAAACAAGCTAACCATTATACTCTTCGCCGATTTACTACACTTGTTATATAATTGTTGCACATTCTATAGGATACTCTTCGCGTTTTTTTTTTGTAACTGATATTAGGTTCAAATATATTTTGTTTAATTACAAAACAAACAAATTCTCTTCATTTAAAAAATTAACAACTTTTTTATTTACCGATCGATATTGTTAAAAAATAATAGGGTTAGTCCTCTAGCTAACGCTACCTTACTGTCCAAATTTCAATACAAGCGGACTTTTCGTTCTTAAGTTATCATGCTTACAAGAAACGTGACGGTCGGACAGACAGACAGAGATATGGACGGACGGACGGACGAACGGACGGGCGGACGGACGGACGGACGGATATTTTGAAAGTTGTTCAGAATTCGATCACCAACACAGTGATATTTTTCCCCTAGGAGCAATATTACCGGTTTTAGAAATGTGCCGATCGAATGCAATATACTCTTCGTTTTGTAGTTGCGAAGAGTATAATAATATGTGTTATTGGTTCCTCTAAACTTATGAGAGTAGAGCGTTATTAGTTTAGTAGAAATATCATCACGGTTTACTGAATTTGATTTTTTTTAATTATTAATTGTTTCAACCTAATTCGAAGTTGAAAACGATACAGGTATATTGAATTTTATTACTTAGTAGTATTAGAATTCCAGCTTTGTAGGGTATCAGGGGACTTTGGTAAAATCAAATGAGAATAAAGATTGATTCGAAATTTTTGGTTTCTCTGCATTTAGTTGGTTATTGATTTCAATTTCGACGGCATTGTTTTCGGTTTTATTCAATTATTCTTTATAGTGTTGTCAATTATTTTCCATATTATTTTGGCGCGTCTTATAACTTGACTGTAAATTCTTCTAGTTTTTGCAATGTTCTTTGTGAATTATACCATATTTGCAATAGAAATAATACTTGTAAGTGCAATGTAGATTATATAATATAATTACTTACATATAATAACTACACAAACATTCCTTTCTATATCCTCATATAAACACTACAGCTGGTGAGCTACTAGTTATTTTAGAGCACATTTAAATAATGCTTCATTGTTTTGAAACATATTCTTTATAGGATTTTGCAAACAGCAGAAAAAACAAGTATCCATAAATAAAAGAAAAACTTTGTGTTAAAATCACTAACTTTTTCCGCTGTCTGCAAAATCCTACAAAGAACATGCTTCAATACAATTATAAGCAAACAAATAATTCATATTTAAAAATGCTTCATTGTTGTATTGAACAATTCACGTTATTTTAAAATCAACAATACAAAATAAATTGATTGCAGTAAGCCTTAGCAGAAGAAAATTATCATGTGGGGCGTATGTTATACCATTCGTTTCAGGCTTTTGGCCTTCGTCGGTACGGACCAGGTATTAAGTACGTGAACAGATATATAATTTCCTCTCGGGTGCAAGTTGAGCAAGCGTGTCTACGCAACTTGCAAGTAGAAACATCTATCAACCACTTATTGTGATCAATCGACGACCAAATAGCCAAGGAAGTTTAAAATACTAAAGATACCTATAGTCCACGACAAATATGAACTGGATTTAAATAAGAATTTAAAGCTATCGAGCAAACGTACATTAATATATTTAAACCAAATACTAGAAGACAGCAGCTATTGCTCAGCAGCTTTCCATAATAATGATTTGATAGTTTGGTATACAGATTTGCCATTGGTATCAGTAGTTCTGGAGTTCCCCAGGGATCTATTCTGGGGCCCTTGTTTTTTAACATATTTATTAACGACATAGTGAACGAAATTAATTTGCCTCACCTTTTATATGCCGACGATCTAAAAATTTTCACAGTAATTGATGAAATCGATGACTGTTTTTAACTTCAGACCTCCCTTGACAAAATAAACACCTGGTGTATAGTAAATAAATTATTCATGAATCCTATTAAATGTAACGTAATGTCCTTCTCTTTAAAAACATCACCTTTTATTTTTTATTACAGGTTAGATAATGTCATACTTTAAAGACCTATAACATTTCGCGACCTCGGCGTAACTTTTGATAGTAAATTATCCTTCACTGATCATATCGATACCATTGTATCTCAAGCCTCAAAAGCCCTTGGATTCATCGTTCATACTAGTCGAGCGTTCACTAATACTGATACTCTGAAAATTCTTCATTAATCCTTCGTCAGTTCGAAACTTGAGTACGCATCGCTAATTTGGAGTTCCAGTTATGATGTTCACAAGAATAACTTGGAGGCAGCTCAACGTAGATTTCTTAAATTACGGTGGTTCAAATCCGACGGTACCTATCCAGTTAATGATTTTACGCAAAGTAACTTGCTTCAAAGATATTCTATGACTACTCTTGAGGATAGGCGTACGTATTTTTCTCAAGTATTTTTGTTTAAATTACTACACAATGTTTTTGACGCACCCAAAATAATTAGTAAGTTTAATTTTCACGTTCCCAGATTAACCTCTCGTAATCACCAAGTTTTCTATTTATCCACGCCGCGTACCAACGTACTAAATAATTCACCTTTATATACGATTTGCAGTACTTCTATCAAATTATTTAGCGACTTCGATATTTTTAATTGCAGCCTTAGTGACATAAAACAAAATGTTCTAAATTAAACAACTAGTGATTGTCTTTGTTTTTCTTAGTTTCCTTTGAATCACATATGCGTGTATATATGTATATATATAGTTTTTATATTTAAACATTTTCCATGTTATTTTTTTCTCTCTCTTCGTATCATTGGTTATTCATAGTTCGTACATTTAAGTAAATTTTTTCTTCATTTTACTTTCTTTCTATGTTGTTGTATATCTTGTAATGATTGCTTTGTATGGCTTTATTCCTGTTCTGTAATTGGGTATGTTAAAATACGTGTCAGATTTCTAGAGAGGTTATTTTTTCTTTTCTCACTTGCAATGCCAACATTCTTTTATTGTGTTTCTTAAATCTGCCAGCACCAATAACAAAAACCTCAAGGTTTAATTACAATGCTTAATTCTAACGTCCATCCTTTTATTGTAAGGCGTTAACTTTAAAACAAAGTTCACAAGCACAATAGAAATACATTTTATTGTTATGTTATTACTTTTTATTTCATGTAAAAAAATATTAGGCAACCTGAAAAAGGTGTGAATATTCCACGAATGATTTGGTGATTAATTGTTATTAAAATTATGTACCCGCCATATAATAATCGAAAACAGTGACAACATACTTTCTTCGAATCCAAAATAAAATATCTCCATATCCACCGCTTGTATCAATAACAATTAATCTACACTCGGGGACAATTTAATTGTACAGGTATCTGTAGGAAACAATCTGAAGCAATTAGTAACTGTAAAATAACAGATTTCTTTATCTGGAGCCTAATTTTGAACACCTTTAGTCTATTAGATAACTCGGTGCGCCCATAAAATGTTAAATACGGAGACCCACCCGCGAGCATGACACCTTACTCGGCCTTATCTGATAAAATGCTATCGTAAATATTGGCCGGAGTAAGTTTGCTCTTCTATACCTGGCCTGCCAATCCGAGAAAACATGAAACCGGGATTGGATACGGTGAAGGTGTTGTCCACCAGCGATTAGGAATGTGTCCACCAGCGGTTATGGAAATGCTAATAGTCTGTAACAGGTAATTAATTTGCGCTTTCAAATAACTTGTTGTTTAAGTCATACAAAGACGAGTTAGGGGGTTAGTGTCTGTTTTTATCGTCGTGCTTTATAGAGATTTAATTGTAAAAATAAAAAATAAAACATTTATATCTAGTGTGCTAAACTGTTTGTAACTATTTTTATTACTTTACCAAGAATTAATTACAGGATAAAGTAATCTTTTACTTTAATTAACAAGGTAGTAATACATACCATTTATAATAATATAACTACAGCTATTACCTGCAGTTATATTAATATGGAGAAAATACTAGATGAGCATGTCAGAAGTGAAATCTTTACACGGGCTCCGCTCCCGCACCCTATAAATCTGGCAGATTGACAGTAAATGTTCTACAAGCAGAGCTGGGCAAAGTACTTATTTAAACTACTTCAAGTACAAAGTACCAAATAGTTAGTTGGGGTATTTGTTGCACCAAGTATCAATTACTTCTCAAAAAGCAGAATACTTCAAGTATCAAGTACTTGCAATTTTAGGTTACTACTACAGTTAGTCTTTTAATTCTAACAAGTACATGTAAATACCTCAAGTATTTTCTTGTATCAAGTATCAAGTACTATTTAAAAGTAAAACACTTACAAGTACATTTAACTACTTCAAGTAGATACTTCGAATTTTTTATTTTTATCTAAACCAATCTTCATGTGTAAATATTTCTGTACATTGAGATATTTATTTTTTTTATATTTAGGATATATTTAAATATTGATACAAAATTTCTTGAATATTATAGTCTAGTAGACAGCTCGATATAAGGGGCCTGGCATATAACATGTTTATCATTGCTGTTATGTTTCAGCAAATATTTTATCTTATGTGAGTCAGACCTCCCCTCCTACCTGTTTTGGTGTTCTCCGCCCCAGAAAATATTCAATTATGGAACAGAGTATAACACTTCGGGGTTTGGTACTCGTTGAAGAGAATATCTTACCTATCAACATTGGATATATGCCGACATTTTTTCTCCGTACAATTGACAGCCTTGGCGACATCAATTATGACCAAAATTGGAATGTAGTAATAGTATAACACTTTCTGACCAGGCGAAAAATTTTAGTTGTCAATGCTCATTGCTGGAAAACCATATGCCAACATTTTCCGCTTGCCTATTTTTCAGATTATCGGTAAAACATTGGACTTTTGGCCAAAAACGTGCCAAAACTGGTGCTTTTCAAAAAGAAATGTTGTTACTTTCTTAAACTTGTAGTTTCTGTACCAAAGAATAGTCTGTGAGTGTCAACATGTTTTTCTCGATGTAAAAAAAACATTCAAATACTTTGTTATGTTAAGAAAGATAAATTCTCGGTCATTATTCGCTAAATGTGTCATTTTTGTATCCTCTTTGGCAAAATAATCGATATTTGACGGTATTTGAATGTTTTGGGGTTTTGCGAGTGGTTTGGGGGGGGGGATACATTGAGAAAAAATATTTTTCACTCACAGAGACAATTCTTTGGTACAGAAACTACAAGTTTGAGAAGGTGCCAACATTTTTTTTTTGAAAAGTACCAGTATTGGCCCGTTTATGGCCAAAAGTCCAATTTTTTGCCAAAAATCTGGAAAACAGGCAAGCAGAAAATGGCATATGGTTTTCCAGCAATGAGCATTGACAACGAAAATATTCCGCTTGGTCAGAAAGTGTTATACTATACTATGTACTAAACTGTCTAATACAAACTAAAGGTAAATGCTCTTTTTTAGCAATAACGAATATAACTCTCTGCAGGTTTCAACTGGATTGGTAATTTACTTGCAGTACCTAAGGTACTTGAAGTAGTAATCAAGTATTTTAAATACCTGAAGTAAATTGTAAAGGATTCATGTAGTGTAATTTCGTTTAGCAAGCACTAAGTACCAAGTAATATTCTAAACTATCTGCAAGTATCAAGCGTCAAGTACTCATTTCTTCGAGTATTCGAAGGAAAATATTTCAAGCTAAAAAAACAATTGAAGTACCATTTATACTACTTTTTCTTGAAGCAATGCGCAGATACAGGGTATTTACTGCAAACGAAGTGGCTATGTGTGCATTCATAGATATACAGGGTGCACTTGATAATGCCTCTTATGAATCCATTACAAAGACCCGTAGAAAAAAGACGAATGAAGAAGACCCCCCAACTATCAATTGAATACAATCCGCGCTAGGAAGCCGGATAATTGCTACAGATATGGAGAGGAGTCTGCCACGGTGATTGCGGTGAAAGGTTGTCCACAAGGTGGAGTTATATCGCCCTTGCTGTGGTCAATGTTGGTGGGTGACCTCTTCCATAAGTTGATTAATTATGGCGTCAACTAGAGAAAACACGAATGAAGAAGACCCCCCCAACTATCAATTGAATACAATCCGCGCTAGGAAGCCGGATAATTGCTACAGATATGGAGAGGAGTCTGCCACGGTGATTGCGGTGAAAAGTTGTCTACAAGGTGGAGTTATATCGCCCTTGCTGTGGTCAATGTTGGTAAGTGACCTCTTCCATCAGTTGATTAATTATGGCGTCAACTTTCAGGATTGTGCTGATGACCTGGTTATTACTGTAAGAGGCAGGTGTAATGTTATAGTCTCAAATCTCATGTAAATCGCCTTAAACATCATTGCAAACGATACTCGCTAGAGGGCCTCAGTGTTAATCCGAGCAAAACAGTTATTATTCCATTTATCAAAAGGGGAAAACTAAGTTTAAGAGCTCCTATGTTGAATAGAACAGTGCTGAAGTTTTTCAAGTGAAGTTAAATATCTGGGAATAATTCTGGACGAAAAGCTTACCTGAAATTCACATTTAGAATGAACACTTCCCAAAGCCACTGCTGACGCAGGCTTTCTTATCTTTCGGTTGTGAGACCCATGGTAACCCACGATCATGTGTGTGGTGGGCAAAAACTGAAGAAATATTAACACAGGGAAAGTTGCAGAATTTGCAACGCGTTGACTGCTTAGGGATTATAGGAGGAACGCGTCTATTTCATGGCAACTATGGAGGCAATGCTAAACCTACTTTCTGCGTATAAGGAAAGAGGCAGCTCTCAGTACCCCAAGGCTACGGCAGGTGCTCTCCTTTAAACCAGACCATCTGGTTGATCATTTGAGGATTCTGGGGTTAATTTAATTGGAATCTATGACCATACCCACTGACTCATTGCCAATCAAGCGGGACTTTGACTGTCCGTTTGATGTGCTAACTGAGAGCCGTCAGAGCCAAAGCTCTACAGTTGGAAACTCTTCTGCTACGCAGATGGATCGAAAATTGCTGAAGGGGATACCTATGCTATAGATCTATGTGCCAGGAATGTATGATTTCAGATAGCTAGGCAGCGTTAAAATTTCTCAGGTCCTACATCTTTGAGTCTAAAATTGCCTGGAAATGAAGACAACCCCTGTAGTAACTGGCAATAAACAACAAGGTTACCACCTAGCCTTTTCCAACATTTCTCTCTTGGGTTTTCAGATATCATTTTCCTGTCACTTCTCTGACGTCGCTTGTCCATCACTCTTTAGTCTGTAGCCGACCCAGGCCACAGGGTGGCTCCAGATGACCTGCTTAGCTCCACTTCACCTTAACAATGCGTTTGCTGACATCCACGACTCCAATTCTTGCTAATCGTTCCTTGGATACTTGTATATTTTTTACCGTTGAAGCTAGATTCACTCGTGATGGCATCAACAGTACCTGTAATTATCATCGATAGTCTGATGAAAATTCACATGGAACAGTAAAAACAAATATTCGCATCGCTTTTCAGTTAATGTATGGTGGGATGTGATATATAATTAATTTATTGGTCCTTTCGTTTTTGAGAATCGCTCATTGGGAGAAAATTACTTAGAGGTGTTTCAAAATCTCATGAGCTGTGACCTTCATATGCGCATGGACAAAATCCCTCTCGTGGACTCAGTTACACTTTTAAAAAATACTAGATTTATTGTTTACAATTTATCCCGAGCTCTTGTTTATGTACACAGCAAGATAGCTGTCAGTGTTTTCAAAATACACTTATAAACCCAGTACAAACTTTGCCTTTTGCGCATTTCGCGGTTCATAAAATTCTGAAATACCTCTAATATCTTAATAGAACTTTTCCAGGACGATGGACTGGTCACTGTGGTCTTACTAGTTGGAAAAATGTCTATTTTACGAATCTGATGTTTCTGATTTTATGTTTTATGGGTGATTCAACTCTAAAAAGGCAAGATTTTTTTCAAAAAAGAAATTGACGTTGAAAAAAATGATAAAAAATTATTCTTTTTTAATTTTTGAGTAAAACCAAAAATAAACGTCTCTTGAGTTCTTTTGTACAGAGTAAAATTTTTTCAATAATACTGGGTGAAAAGAATTTTCAATATTCAAATTTTGAGAATTTTTAACACCAAGACAATGCACTTCATGGAAATTTTCTACAGGACAGAAAATGCTTATAAGAGGTCAAAAAACATTATGAATTTTTTCAGAATTTTTTTATCAATTTTTGGAAATTTTAATTTTTTGATTTTTTCCTTCCATCGGAATTATTGCTAGAAATTTGCAAAAATTGATAAGGAAATTCTGAAAATTCACACTTATTCGATGACCTCTTATAAACAATTTTTGTTCTATAAATTCCTTTCATAAAGTGCGTTGTTTCGGAATTAAAAATGCTCAAAGTTTTAATATTGAAGATTTTTTTTACCCAGTTTTACTGAAGAAGGTTAACTTTCCAGAAAAATCTCAAGCGACGCTTTTTTTGTTTTTACTTAAAAACTAAGATGCCGTCGAAAACATAAAAAACAATAATTTTTTTATCATTTTCTTCAATGTCAAATATTTTTTTACATAATCTTTTTGCCTTTTTGGGCCGATTCACCCATAAGACATAAAAATTATAAATTGCATCACTCAGACTCGTAAAGCAGAACTTTTTTCCGATCTTTTCTTGCTCTGCAACAATATTTTTGTAGCTCCGAATTTTGGAGACATTTTCCCAGAAAATGTCACACCTATATGTGTAGTATACTTACACTTACAATAAATGGTTGATGGTCATCTTGTTGATTGGGTTCGTTTCTTAATTCTTGTTCCACTCTGGCAAACAACTGTCTGCTTGGATGACGTCTGTTGGGATATCGTTGCTGATACAGTTCTGCAGCTGCAGTTGAATTTTTGAGACGCTCTCCATATATCAGTAAGATATCGACCTTTTCATTTCTACTAAAATTATTCATTTTCTTTAATTTTTACTCAAAGAGATTTCCGCAACGCTTTATTTTGTATTTGTCTGAAAGCTGATATTGTTTTATTACATTCAATGGCTACTATGATTTTTCCAATGTTATTAGGTTACCAGATTTACACAGAAATGTGCCATTTTAGTTTTCAAAGCCCACTAATATATTATCTATTAGCCGCATGTTTCTAAAAGCTTGGTTGCATTGTATTTTGGCTGAAATCTCAAATATTTCTGAGCGGATTTTCAAAATTTTGGTATCATTAAATTCGTATGAAAATGAGGTATTTAAAAATGTTGGTGAACGACTAAATTCCCATTTAAAAAACCGAGTTAGTGGGTAAAAATCACATTTATAAATTTTAAACGCCTCTAGAGAATTAAGTAATGCAATCATATTGCTGATTTTATTTTTATAGTAACGTAGCACACAAAAGTATAATATATTTTGGGCACCACAGCACTCTGGATTCAGAAATAGATTTTTTAATAAAATTTTTAATGTTTATCAAAAAGTGACCAAAATGGATGTATTGTACTCAAAATTTCCTCTAGATTCCAAAAATGTAAAAATATATAGGGTGTTCTATTTAAAAATCGAAAGTTGTGGGCTTTCCGGTCAAACCGGATGTGCACCAAACTTGATTTTTTATTGAAAAGATGGCATTTTAGTCATGTAATAATTTCAATTTTCTATTCCAAATATTTTAGGAAATATCGGAGCGAGCGCAATTCGTGACTCACCCGGTATATACACTTCCGTAGTTTGGCACTTTCCTTACGACGCACCCTGTAGATTAAATATGGTGTTTAATTGGGGTGGGTTATTCCTTCAAGATCATGGAACTTAATATATCCATTAATTTACAAAATTACTATTTTGCATTATGCAGAATTTAATTTTAAAACTTCTTTATCAAAATTTATTTTTTCTGAGAAAGAAGCAAGTATTTGACTTAAGTACCATTTTTTCAAACATTTTTTTAAGAATACTAGCAGGCTAACATTTATAGTTCAGTATTGAATTAAACTAAAGGAAGTTGTTCTATTAGATTTTTGTTGTTAATCAAGCTTAGTCTCATTAGTTCTTTATCAAACTTTCGTTAATATAAATAGCACTTACTGTAATAACAAATTAACGTAAAACAGAGTCCATATTGTTATCGTCTGCACAAAGTCCTTAAACATACAGCTACGGTGCGTATCTATTTCTTGAATTATTTAGTAAAACAAAAGTTTTAAGTCGGTTTCCTTAAAGATGCTGTAACTTGAGACATTATATTATTATAACCTTTGACTTATGTTATATCTGAGTACCAGTCCACCTTTTACCTTTACCTACCCATGGTACGATTGTATCACCTACTGGTATACTGGGACGCTGTGCATTGTTGGAATTGCCAAGATTTAATCTCGCTACAAATATTCATGCCTTAAATTAAAATGTCACATATTTATCTCAGGGATGGATGATTTAATAATCATTAAAGCATGAAATTAAGCAGCCTGTTGGTTTAAACGGAAGTAAGTGAATAATTTGCAAAAATTTGTAATAAAAGATTGACTATAGTAAAAATTCTCAGATTTTTTAAACCTATAGGTTTAAGAAATCTGAGAATTTTGTTTTAGTACATTCAGAAAGGTGAAACTTAAATGTGTTCTAATTTCATAGTACACTTTCAAGTAAGATTTTTGTGAAGATTAAGTTAGTAATTAAAACAAGAAGACATATTGTATAATAGTGATACACAATAAAAAATTTAAACTCATTGGTTGCTCCGTTTTTGAGTTAGAGCAGGTTAAAGAAAAAGTAATTGCTTTTTTTTTTTTTTGAGTGATTATTATCACAAAGGAATGAAAGAATTATCGGGGTCAAACATATTTGTTTGTCATGCCCAGTGACATAGGTGTAGAATCTGCATTAATCAGGATGTATGCCAATCGTATTTTTGTATTCACTAAGTGTGAATTAATCGATAAAAAACATATTTGCTTGATACAAATACTTGTACCACTTATAAAAAAACATTTCGACTTATTTAGTGAGAGCTATTTAAAGAAATTTCCACCAAAATTTCTCATATCACTTTTCTGACATGCTCTAAGAAATAGTATTAATAATAATATATCTTATAATCTTTAACAATATGTCAGACATGTCCACGTTATCTGTTGGACTATAACTAATATACAATATTAATCCCTAATTTTTGCACTACCTACATTCTATTACTCTATGATGGCACAAGCAGGAATTTTACAGGTTTGAAAAAAATGGGTGCAGAAATATAAGTACTGGAATTTATTAGTTTTTTTTTGCGATATGTTATCTAAAAGTTTAAATATTCGTTCGCGTAAACCCGCTCCAGGACTAGTATATAGTATAAGCACAATTTTCTTTATGTTAATTATGCCATGAGAAATTCAACTTCAGTTTCAACGAGCTGACCATTACACTCTTTGCCGATTTACTCTATTTTTTATATAATTCACAGGCCAACAAAAATAAAGTCTGCGCCATGAACCAGACTATGGTTTCCTTATGTATCCTTGCGCCCTGAAACCTAATCCGACGTCAGTTTTGCGCCTCCTATACGTCAGGATTTTAGTTATGTTAATTTTTTTTGTAAAAAATTTCCGGGTTTTTGACAAGTGTGAGTTTATTAAATGACAACGTTTTTAATATTTTTCAAGAGGCTAAATCAAATTGTCGAGGTTATCCGATCCAAATAGACCATTTTCGGTTGACGTCACGCTGGTGGCGTGGAGGGCACACAACTCATCGTTTTATTTTTTAGAGATGGGGAAAAGCTGTTATTTTTTAATAACAAGCTTAAACTGCTTCTGCTAGTAACTCATCTCTAATGGTTTTCATAATATTTATATATTTTTCGAGGTGCTCAATCGATTTCTCGAGATTACCAGGCCCAAAAGCTGAAATTCAAGATGGGAATACCAATTTTTAAGGCTTCTAACCTTGAAAAATCAATTGTTCTCAGTTATAAATATTTTCCATTCAGAAACAATATTATTATTCATAAACGTTCCGAGCTACTTTTGTTAACGAAAACATTTTGTCAATTATTGGATTAAATACATTAAATACAAATATTTTCTATAACACATATTGATATATGTATATCTCAAAACGCAATGACGGGTTCTTATTGTTAGTAAGAAATTCCAAATATTTTTAATGATATTGTTATGAATTACACCCCTTGGAACTGGAGATGATACGCCTATGCCTACTAATTGTGACTGGAAGCTAGCAGAAGGAAATGGACTTTTCTGGAATGTGGTTGGATAAGATTCTTGATTGTTTCTAGATGGATCTAGAGTCAAATTCGGAGTATATAAGGCGCGATTACCAGCGCGGAAGAGGAAGTTTTATTAAGAAGGCAGTTTATAAAAGTGAACAAGTTGAAAAGTGAAAAGTGAGGTTAAATATCAAGTAAACAAAGTGAATTTGAAGTATTGTATAGTCAGTAAATTGTTAAATAAAGTGTTAGTGGTTTATCTCTTGTTGAAATTATTTAGAACCCACGGATTCATACAGGGTGTTTTCTAAAAGGTGGAAAATACGTAACAATATATATTTTAACATAACATTTATTTTCTTACTCGTAAAACTCAACCCATAATTTCGTTTTGATATACACATATATCATTATGTGTTATACAAAATATTAGTACTTATTACAATGATTCTAAAAAAAATTCAATGATTGACAAAATATTTTCGGCAACAAAATTAGCTTAGAACGTTTATGAATAAAAATATCGTTCCTTAATGGAAAATTTTTATAATTGGAAACAATTGATTTTTCAAGGTAGAAGTCTTAAACATTGGCGTTCCCTTCTTGAATTTTAGCTTCTGGGCCTGGTAACCTCGAAAGACATATATAAACATTATGTCATCTAGCAACTTTAGAGTTATTCCAAAAAACCTGTCAATTTTGACCAAAAATATGAGCATAACCTAAAGTTGGTGAACATTTGGGGCTGATAACTTCAAAAAATTGAATCAGCACCTAGAAATATATATAAGAATATCTTGTCATGAGATAAGGTCGGAATTGGCCATTTTCGGTTACCTGATTTTGACACCTGATTTTGACAATCTGGAGGGCACATAAACCTCATCCAATCACAAAGGAAATGTAAACAATTAGAGATGAGTTGCTAGCTGAAGCAGTTTAAGCTTGTTATTAAAAAGTAACCGCTTTTACCATCTCTAAAAAATAAAACGACGAGTTGTGTGCCCTCCACGCCACCAGCGTGACGTCAACCGAAAAATGGTCTATTATAAAACTGTCATTTTTGACCAACGAAACGAACATAACCTAAAATCGGTACACATTTGGGTTGGATAACCTCGAAAATTTGATTTAGCACCTTGAAAAACATTGAGAAACGTTGTCATTTAATAACATTGTCAAAAACCCGGCAATTTATTCCCAGAAATTCACAGATCTTGCGTCTTTCGCAAGTATCTTAAGCGTATTGAAAATACCAGATGCAAATATACTGCTCTTGGAGTCCAAGGATGGATGGCTATTATGATAGGTATTTTCAGCATTTGCATTAGGTACTATTAGCAATCAGTGATAAAATAAAAAAATAAAAACATTTATAAAATTTAATAATACCACTTGGGTTCATTGTAATTGGACCCGTGTTCATTGATAATTTTTTTTAGATTACCCAGCTATCGCCTGTCAAATTTTGTCATAAAGCTTTTAGAACACCCTGTACTTTTTTATATTATACTTGGATGTGTTTGATAATTTTATTTACATAATTTTAAATATATTTATCAATACGATCGAATTAAGCTAGTCCATGGTTTATTGGATTATTTTGTTTTTTTAATGTTAATTTGAAAGTGACGGTGTTCTGTAAGAAATAACGCAAGTTATGCATATTAAGTGACATACCATATGGCAGTATCGGCATGTATCACAAGAGACCATTAAGTTTAGGAGTATTTATGTTTATATTTTAGTTTCAAGATACTGCTTGGATTGTTAGAAATGTGATATCCCTAATAGCATGGCGTTGAGTGAACGGTACGGTTACAAGGCCGGCGCAGCGGCTTCGACAGATCTGTCGCTCTTACGTTTTTCGTAAGACCGGTCCTATATCATACGCTCAGTAGTACTTTCAATACTAAGAATTGAACATAACCTAAAATTCTGACTCATAGAGGAAAAACTGACGTCGGATTCGGTTTCAGAGCCCAAATACATAAGAACACCATAGTCTGGTGCTATTCACGGTGCAGGTTTTTTATTTTTGCGGGTCTGTGATTATTGCACATTCTATAGGATATTCTTAGCAGAATGCTTGCAAATAATATTAGTTTTAGACTCTTTTTGTTTAATTACAAAACATAAAAAATATGTTTTCTTGAAAGTTAATTAATTAATAACTTTTTTATTCGCTGATCGATTTTGTCAATATGGTTCTTTCCCCAGCCAACACTAACTCACGATTGAAATTTGAATATAATCCCATTTTTCAGTCTTAAGCTATCGTGATTAGAAGAAACGTGACGGACTAACAGACAGAGAGACAGACAGACGGACAGATAAAAAGGCGAACGGACATTTTAAATGTTGTTCAGAATTTGAACACTAGCACAGAGATATGATTTTTTTTTCTCTACGAGCGATATTACCGAAATGTGCCGGTGGAATGCAATATACTAATGATTTTGTATTTTCGAAGAGAATAATGATTAATTGAACAACTGACTGATAAATATCCAAATATTTCCTGATCTTTGATCATGTCATAATATCGATTTTGATGAAAAATGTTATCATGGTGATTAGCAAACTTTCATTTTATATATCATACCTGTTTGTTTCAAAATAACATTTTTAAAACAATTTAATTGTGTTTGTGGGTGGCGGGCCACGTTTCAGATAATTCCTCGAAGTGTTGATGCTGCTTACGATACTCGTTTGCATCGGGTTTGTGCCGCTGAGGACCAGCTCTATAAGTATAATGTTACATGCAGTCGACACATTTATTTCCCTTTATTTTACATTCATGTATCAGCGTGACATATCACTGTAAATTATAGGCAAATTGTTTTCGTTTAATAGAAATGTAGGAATATTAGAAATATTTTATTAAGGATATAACATTTCTATTAATTTTAAGCATACGAATATTCTTCTCAGGTGAGATGGGGTAAATGCGACCAAAGTTTCACATAGTCAATATTTGAACACTATTAAAAAGTTGTCCATAAGATTTAAAAAACAAAGAATTCCAAAAAACACATTCAAGCACCTTTTACCTTTAAAAAAAAAATGTAGTTTCAGAGTTACTAATATCTAAGCTAGGAGGAATTGGGCTAAGAAATAAAGTTTTAAATTGGCTTAAAAGTTACGTAAATAACATATTTCAACTCCGTAACAGGAGAGTTATAAATAGAACATGGTGTTCCTCAGGGCACCATTCTTGATCCTATTCTATGCACCCTGTATATAAATGACATTGTTAAATGTATACATGGCTGTAAAATTTAAATGTTTGCAGGTGACACAATATTATATATAAGTGGCAAATAAGTTAATCAGATGTACATATTGTCAAATTTTTATATTGACTTAAATAATTATAAACTATAAGTTAAAGAAATTAAGTATTAGGGTGTGACAATAGATGAAAATTTTAGATTTAAAAACATTGAATAAAATGTCAAAGAAGTTAACTTTTTGAGAGGAATACGTGGAAACTTAACTATGAGCACAAAAATTTTGTTGCACAAATCAATAATAAGTCCAGAATACTACTCAAATATCCTTTTCAACTTCAACCATAACGAAATAGAAGATGCAAAAGTTACAAAATAAATCTATGAGAACAATTCTTAAACGTAACAGGTATACACCAATAATAACTATGCTAGAAGTATTTAGTTTCATGAATGTAAAACAAAGAATAATACTTAAAACATTAGATTTTGTTTATATTTTAAAACAAAAATGACTGCTTCGCACTTGAGTAATAAAGTAAAATATGTAAGTAATGCCTATTCACATAACACGAGACAATAAACGACTTTTTTATAGTCACAGCCAAAACATCATTATTAAATAAAACTGTATTATATAAACTACCAACAGAAACAAAAAATTGTGAGAGCTATTTTAAATTTTAAAAAATGGTAAAGAACACGTAGTTAATAGTTATGTCCAAAGATAAGTAAAAGAAATACAGGTTGTCAAAAAATTCTAAAAATTAGTAGATATACTTATTGAATATTATCATTCTGGATACAAAAATAAAATAGTTATTAAATTGTAATTTTAGGTTTATTTTCAGTATACTTGTGATTCCAATTTATTGTATGCTAATTATTATCTATGCCAAGTTTTATATTGTAGTATTGTATTGTCTTTTTGTATAGCAGAAGCTGCTAATAAAAGTCTAGCTATCTATCGTAGTATCACCAGAATATATCGTCACTGATGTAACTTGATGGATCATTCTAATACGTATAACATAAAAAGTGAGGCCTTAGTATTGACCCCTGATGCACCCCCTTGAGATGCATAGAATTTCTCTGAGAAGTTGGTATCTATTCTTATAATTATTTCAACTTTAGCGTGATAATAGGATACTTCCAGAACTCTGAACCTGGCAACAAATTGCCTGTTACATCAGTAAAGCGATCTGTACCCTATAGTCTTTTATTTACTATTATTGTAGCTACCCTAAGGGATGTGGTTGCCTAACAACCGGCTTGAGGTGCTCAAAGATGTGCCTAGTCTTCCATACACTCCACGGAAGACTAGGCACATCATTGAGCACCTCAAGCCGGTTGTTTGGACAAACAAATATCAGTCTCTCTATTAAACAAGAATAGGAAGACATGCAAGGAGAAAATCTCAATATGCTAATGACGTGTGATGCTCAAGACGGCTATCAATAATACAGATAATAATTTGGATCATGAGATCGATCTTGACACAAATTACGATAGTGATAAGAAAACCTAATGTGATCCTTATATCAATGATGAAGATACATACTATATCTGCTAGAAGCTTCAAATTAGAGTAAGCAAAGCGATAATGTATACGCCGAATTAAACATACTATCAAAAGCATATTTAGAAAACGTGACATGCTTCATCTTAAGAGTGGTGTGGCAACAAATATAAATATATCTGTTACAATGAGCGTTCTTACTCCCTCGAAGGGCAAGACCAAATTATATACGATACCGGTACCAGTAATACCTTCTCTAACGTTTGGTGACTCACTATAACTCGTTACTCTTGGTAGACGGTTTAGGACCTTAGTCCTGGCGAGAAGAAATGGCTTACCTTAAAAATACTCTGTTGCTGCTTTCCAGTGCCTTTTCTCTGATATGACATAAAAAAATGCTGCCTAAGGAATCACTACTTCCACATCCAGAATATTCATCCAAGTCACTTTAAGGGAAACCTCTTGACTATATTTGCACTCTAGTATGTGGAAATTATTGATAATAGAATTTTAATAATATTTGGGGCAGATGTCATAGAAAAGTTCGAGGCGTTGGTTTCTATCGTATAGGTATGTTAAAAAGGCAGTTTCTAGTTTACCCCACTTATTTTCCCCTATTAACAACCTACACCCTTCCACCCCTTCTATGGAATCATCTCATTCATATGTCACTACAATACATACGTGTACTAACATTCAAGTGAATATCTCAATTTTAAGTTATCAATCCCATTAATAATGGAGGTGGTGGGGTTTGAAAAATATTAGAAAGAAATCCGAGGCCCTGGTTTCTAGTGTATACACCAAATTCCAAATTTCTGTACTCTTGCCAGCTTAATTTACTTATTTTCCTCTATTTACTCCTATTAGCCCCCAACCCTTCAACGTAATCATCCCAAAATATGATCCAGTTATATATGTCGTTATACGTCTACCAAATTACAAGTGAATATCTCAATGTTATTTTATCAACCCCTTTAATAATGGAGTAAGGGTGGTGGAGGGGTTGAAAAACATTATTAAAAAATCTGAAACTTTGACTTCTAGTACATACACTGAATTTCAAGTTTCTGTACTCTTACCAGCTTGCTTTACTTATTTTCCCCTATTTACCCCTATTTAACCCCCAACCCTTCAACGGATATCTTCAAAGAACAATCCAGTTTCAGATCCTGTTATAATATATAAGTGTACAAAATTTCAAGTCGATGTCTTAAATCGTTCCGGAGAAAACGTGCGGACAAGAAGAGTTACAGACAGACAGAAATGTTTTTTGCTCAAATTTAAAATTGAAAATTTGTTTGCAATTACTATACTTCCAATCCCCTACGTGGATGTGGAAGTAATTAACACTTTTAAAGATAAACTCGCAAATTTTTGTGTTGTATTCAGACTTCTCAAGGGGCGTGATGAATTATTTAAAATTCCTTAAGTAATTCAATACGATTTGAATTTAGATAATATGTATATACTTACGTTTATTAATATAGTAAAAATAATCAAAATCTATCTAATTAATTATTATTATTATTATTATTATTATTATTAATTAAATATAAAATAAATCAGATCTTCATATTACCCACAGCAAGGATGGGATACATCCTGTGGATATTTCATTCCCACTACATACAACTCTATGTAACAATCGACCGAGAAAAAGAGACTCAAATTTTTTGAGGGATATGTTTGTAAATGGATTAGGATTACAAGGATTTGCTTTGACGGAACTAAATGTTACTGCACTTTTAGTTCACTTGTGGATAGTTATAATGTCGTTCTAGGTACTTACATCAATTACCAGTATACCTGAATTTGCTTTTAAATAGTTTATGTAAGTTACATTATACTAACAGCATATTATCTTATAAGGATAACGGAGAGCTCAACTTGCTTTAGAGCTACCCCTGTGTAGACGTCTGTCTCCTCATTTTGCACTTCCTAAAAGAATAGATCTCGGTCCTTAGATGGACCTGAGTAAATCTGACGAAACCCTACTCTAAACGTTTGAATGGAAAATTCTGAGGCGGATCTTTGGAGCTGTATGTAACAACGGTGTATGGCGCCGTCATTACAACTTTGAGTTCTATGAGAAATAAAAACAGGTAGCAAAGGGTAGGAATGTGGTAACAAGCATAAAGATAGGACGAGGTGGGCAGGACATGTCAATAGAGCTGATGACAATTACCCCCCAAAAGAAGATCATGGTTTTGGAACCAGCGAGAGCTAGAAGCCGCGACAGGCTATGATTACGGTGGGAACATGGTGTCGATAAGGATGCATGAAAAATCGGTGCAAGGAACTGGAAGCAAGAGTCGCAGAATCGGTAGAAATGGCGAAAAAATCCAGACAAAGTCTGGGCTCACATAAGGCTGTAGCACTAAGGATGAAGACAATGGAAAGAATAGGTAAAGGCGCTTCCCACGTCTTTTTTATAGTACAACTATAAACATCTCGCTGTACTTTCGTAATTCTTTGCCAGAGAAACAGGTACTTATTAAAATAAAATTACGTCGAATATAAAACCTGCATCGATAATCATGAACCTTTATTCATGTATCTAACTTGTTACATTTTCGTAACTGTTTCACCATCTTGCGCACAAATCGATACTACATTTTTTTACAACTTTGTGTTCAATATTTATTATTTGTGACTACGTAGGAAGTTCACGCTAGATCATTCAACTCAGTTAGTATGCTAGTATCTTTGCCAAATGTCATTGCTAAATTTTTTCTGCTATTCATGCTAATATTGTGTAATTTCTCCATGCTATGGCAGCAGCTATAATTAGGGAAATGGCGTGCAAAATCGACGACGAAAAGTTACCGTCTGATACTCAGTAATCGAAAAGAGCATATAACTACGAAGCTTTTTTCTCTCTGAAAATTTTTGGTATAGTTGGAGAGTATAGAGGGGGGGGCATTCTTTTTTAGACGCATGGTTATCGATTCTGTCCGCATAGATAGTTGGTATATGTACTTTACATGCCTGAATTACGCAGGCAGACGAAAATTCCGGTCGGTGCACGGTAGAGGGAATTTAAAAAATATGAAAAAAATTATTTTCAAAATTCCCCTTATCGCGCACCGAGCGGAATTTTCGTCTGCCAGTGTAATTGAGGTATGTGAAGTTCATGTACTTACTACCTATGCGGCCAGATATCGATAACTATTCGTTGGCAGATGGTAACTTTTCGTCATCGATTTTGCACGGCATTTCCTAGACTATTAATGAAACTTTTTGTTTTAAGCGAAGGTTATGCGACTTTTAAATTTCATATTAAATGCATAGGATTCTTTGTAAGAAACCAAACCCTACCTGCATGCAGGCCTGTCTGCGTATCCTAATTATTACCTTACTCAATATGTACGTTTACTTCTTTAATTTTAAGATATATACGTTAACTATACACAACAAAGCAAAATAAATTATCTAAAGCCTAACGTAGGCTGCTAAATAATAGAATAATACAGAAAATTATGGAATTAATTATGGTTCGTCTGCACATTCTAAATTATAATTCAAATTTTCATCCGTAAATTTCATTGTCACGAGTACTTGCAGTTCTCTCTCTCTCGCACTTACATCTCTTTTATAACGATATCTTTATTGCTATTAACGTAACTAAAAATACATCCAATAGTGTGTAGGAGTGTGCAAGATACGATTTTTTTACACCTACTTACAAAGTCGTATATTGAGAGTATGCAAATTATCAAACTCAAATTGATTTTTCAGCTGCTTAAAAGTTGATTTTTTTGTTTGTTTCTGCGTTACCATTTTTATTACTACAAATTGGAACTGTTAATGGTCAGAAGTGTGGAACATATTAATTTGAATTTATTGTGAATCACATCATTCTTATATTATTTAGTCAATTGTGATGTGGAAACGATAAATGCATTTTATTGTAGACGTTAAATTGTGTTTTGTTACCATCGATAAATTATAATATACATAATAATATACACGGAGAAGTGTTACACATCATTTGCCATATTTATTTATAGACAGTAAAAAACTCTGTTTCAGTCATCAGTAAAATGTAAGTGTAAGCTTTTCGAAAACCGTCACACACTCTGGAAGCGAGGTGTAGTGTAACATAGGTACAATATCTGTTGAATTCAGATCAGGTATCGATGAGAGACGGAGTCTCCACAAGCTACCCATCTGCAAAAAGAAAATGAGCAACTACTGTGGTAAGGCACAGCCACACTAAAAGAACAAAAAACCTGAATCCGAGACGAAACATATGAGTCGTATAGATGCAAAACCCGTCAAGTAAAAAAAATCAAATTATGAGTTATCACTACCAGTCATAGTTTATCTTCTTCTAGACCAAACAAGCAGTAATATATCTTCAAAACCCGCCTTTTGTATTTGTAATTATGCTTACAAGTTTGTCTTTATATAAATGTAAATGCAGTGGTTAAACAAAGAATTATATCTGATTTTTTTCTTTACTAATTCGTCTCAATTTTACCCTATTAACACAAAAAATTAATTTTTTAGTGCTTATAAAATGTTGAAAAAATGTCAAGGTGTAACATATGACAAATCGATTTTGGTTATAAGAAAGGCATATAGACGCTCTGTTCTTGCAGTTACAGAATCCCAATATTCTGTTACTCAATATTTTTAATATTAATTACAGAAATAATAACTTTAAAATACTTACATCTTCAATATAGAAAAGAAGAATTATGGGTCTTACACTAAACATATAACAATAAAATCTAATCCATATAAAACAAATGACTCATAAACACATCGCGGGGGAATATTTTTCTGTATACATATTTCGTTATTTATAGAAGATATTAGTGAACAAACGTGATGCCGCTATTTTTAATTATAGTTATAAAACTACATCAAAATTCCAAATAAATAACCAAATTTTTAATTGTACACAGTAGGAGTTCCACAATATATCTTGGGCTGTGAAAGAAATGAAAACATAAAACTTTGTTTCCATATAAACCGTGCCTCCCTAAACCTTTTGTCTCTGAAGCTCAGACCAGCAAATATAAATCTACTTCAGAATTAGGTTTTTAATTTATGTATAAACGCATTAATTGCATAAGCTCGTTCTAGTGACATTCTTATGAAAGGATATATTACTGTATTTATTCGTAGAGATAATTAAAACCAAACAATCGCATGTACTAACGTCTGAAAAATGAAACAAAAATAACTGGATAATAATCACCGTGCTAGTGAAGTCGGAAAACACTATATAATACAGAGTGTTCTAGAAAGCTACAATGTATTATTATAACTGATATTACTAGACTCTTAACTAAAATACAAGCCAGGAAAAGTCTGTGCTGAAAGTACCAACCAACACTGCTTAGGAATTGAAAGAGTCTGATGACACAGATAATTCTTAATCATATTGAATAGATAACAATTATTATCTATGAGATATCTTAATCGAAAGTCAGCTATGGACCACAATAAAAATAAAGGCCTTTTTCAAACAGCAAGAAAAATTATACGTAAATTTAAACCCAAAACGTGATCGATTATGGACTCCACCGGAACCCTGAGAACTGACATATGTCAGATTATTGAGGTTAGGTTCCAATACAGTATATTCTTATCTCTAGCCAAGCCTTCGACACTATCAGTCATGTACAGCTGTTGGAGGCTTTGGATTAGCTTAGGCTTAGAGTACCAGAATCAATACGGTGTACCCCAGGGAGTCGGATTGGGCCCAATTATTTTGATTATTTATATGAATGTTGTAATGCGATTCATCATTCATTCAAAATAATTGGTTTTGCAGATTATACGGCAATTTATTACGAAGCATCATCTAAAAGTAAAAGAAAAAAATGATTTAATTTTTTTTATAAATTGGCCTGACCATAAACTGGCCACTCACTATGAAAAACTACTTACGTTCCTTTTAGGTGTAACAAAAGTAATTTACGTGACGATAAACTTGAAATATGTTCCAATAATAACTTAATAGGCTTGTTCTATGATATTATTTTTATATGGTTTTTATACGTTTTTATATAGTATTCAACATTCCTATTATGCGCTTAAAATTTCATATTATTAACTTATTCCGTTAAGGGGTTGAAATTAGTAATAGTTGCAAAAACAGTGCGCCTGTTTGTGACGTCACTATACGCAAGTTTGAACTCGAAGGTCTGTCGCGACCACTAACAGCCGTTCAGTAGTAAGTAAATACGTGGAGTTGAAGGCGGTTTTAGGCGTCTATGGAAAGAGGAAGAGTGGCGTTCCGTTCTGATACCAAAGTGAATGGACAAAATCGGAAATCCGGCAAAAAATGTCGAACAAGCCCATTGAAACAGCCAGCTTCAATTTTATTAAATTATTAGGGATCTACATAGATAGATATTTAAAATGGGACATACTTACATGTAAATTCTTCCAACAAAACACGTAGAGGTATACATTTAGTAAAATATTGGATATAAACAAATGAAAATCATAATGCAATGCACTAGTAGAGTCGAGACTATCGTGTGAAATCTTAGAACGCTGTAGCGCTTCTAATATTCATATGCAATTACTAGAAATAGCACAGAATATGTTTTAAAAATGATGCTGAATAAAGTACCAATGTATCGAACTAATGTACTTTTTACAAAATCTAGACTCTTTGATGTTAGGGAGATGCATTATTTCCAATTACTTACCGTTAACTAATATAAGAATAAAAATAATTTTAAATTACTCTGCGATACATATACAAGTAAAATGACTTTGCAGGCAAAAATTCCTCCCTAAGAACTGCTAAAACTGTAGGTCAAAGAACTTATATCTTTCACCTCTCACCTCGCCTTTATAATTCTTTGCTATCTGATATAAAATAATCATCAAAACATTTTAAATGAAACAGAAAAATGTAGATTCTAAATTCGAATAAAAATATTATACATTCCCGAGCTATGTAAAAAATAAATAGTCACGTAAATGCTTTGAATGGTATACCCAAATTTTCAGTCCTCTTCACATTCGAATTTTGTAAGATTCATTTTAATTTCAAGCACAGCAATTACTTGCCTATCTTTGCCGAATACGAGTAACTCATTGTAACTCTTTTAGCATGTGCATTAACGATAAGTGGTACGATGCAAGTCAAAGCTAATTCTGTTGACTAAGTTCTCAAGATAATCAAGTCTTAATGAACAATAGACATGGGTCCTATTTGTATACTGCTGAAATTATTAAGATCAGCGTAAAGTCAGCTGCCTAAACAGTAAGTAATGGAGGGCCTAAAATGCTGCCCTGTGGTACTTCTCTATTAGTTATAATTTAATAGTTAACTATTACTACAGTTAACAGACTCTGTCGCCTTTTTGAGAGGTAATTTCTAAAGAATTCTAGGCATCAAGACCAAAGTTTTTATAAAGAATTTCATGATCTAAGGTAACAAAAGCCTTACTAAGGCCTAACAGAATCAGATATCCATTCTTACCATCATGAAATCTCTATCTGTGGATCTACTGGTTACAACAAAAATAAAGCATTATGACTGCCACTGTCATGGATTTAGTCTTTGATCTCCTGGAAAATATTTAATATCTCTATGCGTGTCTAAGACATCCTCTTATGAGCTCAAGTATCATATTATAAGATAACAGATCTTATAATATGATAATTGATAAGATAATAGATCTTATAATATGATAATTGAGCTCATGACAAAAAAATTCTAATCAAGTAACATGCCTGAGAATTCTTTGAACACTTATATTTTCTGTGTGTTTTGAGTGCTTTGTCGTACTCTGTATCCAGTGCTTTAGTTAATTTAACGGAGAATAATTAACCAGCCAGACCTGTTTTAAATAAAAGTTCACTCAATTTCTAAACCAACATAAATATTTAAATTACGGATACCCACAAAAAAATTCTTCAAAACTTTAATATCCCCTAAAGACTTTCAGTTACAAAATCCTCTGTTAGCTCAACTAAATTATTTTTAATTATAATCAAACCCGTCAAAACTTAGTTACCGACATTATAACACCTCCGCACGGTTATAGCGGCGCGCTCTCGCGGGGAAAGGATTCGGGTACCCCCTGCTGCGAGCCTTATAGCAGCTCTAATGAACCTCCGGTCCTCGTAACAATGTTAAATGAACAAAAAATGCGTCAGTCATTACTTGTGTCCCGGCGCAACGCCGCTTCTTTGGACCTAAGGACCTGTCACGAGCCGCCTTTCTTCCTGAATTTGCCCAACCCAGCGCGATCTTGTGGTATAAAGAGTCAGAGGTGGACTGGCTTAAGCCTTATAAGGTTAATAAATGTTAAGTATGTTAATTTATTTAAAAGCGGAAAGGTACATACTTCTTGACGTAAAACACTATTAGGGTACAGCTGCCATTTTTCGGGATTTTTCTCTGGAATTTTACCAACACTTCTAAGAATAATGTTCGTGAAATGTACAACATAATACAGGTATTATTATTCTTTAGAAAATATAAATAATGTGGAAGAAATTATTGAATTTAGATTAGAAGTAGAAGGTACAGATGAATTGAACAGCATTAGCTATACTTCGCCCATTTTATAGAAGCTAAATGTACTAGTTATCTTACATTAAGTAAAAACAATGTTGTGTTATTAGTTTTATTATTGTATTTTCCAAGAGAAATTTTTCCTGATCCTGCCGCTACTGATTCAAGAAATGCGACTCCAAGACTTTTATCAAAATATGTGCCACTCCCAATGGTATACGTTGATCCGTGAAAACAATATAACACCTAAAACAACAGCACAAGAAATCTGTCCAGCCACTTACTCAAAACTTTACAACAACTATTATTTGTTTACTATTTCTTCTATTGGATAGCCACAACGAGCATTATATTCTTACATGGTTTTTTAATTAATATACGATTCAAATGTATTGACCCTTCATTCTAACAGCAAATATCACAGAAACAGACTAGCGGAAAACATTTTGACTATAAAAATAAAAAAATAAAATTTTGACTATACCAGTTTTAAATCCGTTATATCTTGGGAAAGCCTACTATGCAAATAATATTTTAGATACCGATAAAGCACCGCATTTTTTGAACGGGGAAATATTTTTGATAATTTTTTATTCCAAAAATTAGCAGCTATTCTCAAAATCGTGACCTCATGTTTATTTGGTTATTCATCAATGTATTTATTTTTTTTTTTTTGATAAAGCGGTTAATTATACAAAATGTTAGCATTTTCAGAAAAGGGAATTGGTATATCTCAAATATTAATTTAGTTATCAAGTGCAATAGATAATATTGGTGCAAGTTTGGAATAATATTATCTATTGCGCTTGATACCTAAATTAATATTTGATATATACCAATTCATTTTTCTGAAAATGCTTCTTACATTTTATACAACTAACTATTTTATAATTTTTTTTAAATTCGTAAGGTCACGTTCTTGAGAATAACTGCAGAATTTTAATAATAAGAAATTATTTAAAAAATTTCTCGTACATGAAATGCCGTGCTTTATTGGCATCTAAAATATTATTTACATAGTAGGTATATTTTCCAAGATATAATGGATTAAAAACTAGTATGATTAAAATTTTCTCAAATAGTAGGACATTTTCCAACATAACTTAGCAGAACTTCAAAACTGTCCATTGTACATTATTCAAATTTAACTGAATGATTTAAAATAGATACATAATGAACACACAATTTTTTCAATTTTTTCCGTTACTCCGTTTCTGAGGTATTCGCGGTTAAAGTGATTGGTCAATACATTTGAGTCGTATATTAGTTATATTGTTAGGGTAGAAGAAGAAAAAAAATTATTTTCATGATCTGCATAGCCATGAAAATCCGAAGAAATCTTGGCTACTAATTTTTTCACAGTTAAAATACTATCTTCTTTAAAAAAAATTCTAAGAAAAGCCACGCTTGTTTGATCGTTTTCCGTTCCCGGAGAAGAAAGGTTACAGATAAAAGGTACATAAGGACGGTGGAACTAAGGCTTGACTTTGCCAGCGATTCTCATTTTTACTTCAGCATCCACGTAGTAGAGTGGAAGTATAGTAATCGTAAAAAAAATGTTCAAAAATGTTTCTTGTTTATACAGGTTTAGAATGTCATGAAACGTCCAGATTATAAATTTGTGTGAAAAAAATATATTATCCGCCAGTCGGTCTGTCGGTCTGTCGGTCTGTCTGTGACTATTTTGTGCGCACGTTTTCTCTGGAACTGTTTAAGATATTGCCATGAAATTCCATACCCATGTTTTATAAGTAGATCTGGAACTGGATTGGTTTTTGAACTTAACCGGTGAAAGATTGCGGGTAAATAGGGGAAAATAAGTAAAGCATACTTGTAGGAGCACAAGAATTTGATATTTGATGTATATACTAAAAGCCAAAGCCTCAGATTTAAAAAAAATATTATCCATTACCCCCACCACCCCCACTCAATTATTAAAGGGGTTGATAAAATAAAATTGGAATATTCACTTGAAATTTGGTACACGTTGATGTATATTATAACGACATCTGGAGCTCGATTATATTTTGAGATGATTCCGTTGAAGGGTTGGGGGTTGTGCGTGTGTGTGTTTCAGGTTTGTTGACTACGGTTACGAAGACCATTCGCCAAGTTTCCTAGTACAATAATTATTTGTTTTATATATATTTATTTCTTATCACATTATTCCTTGGTTACCAGTGTGTACCATTTTTTTTTAACTACATATTTTTCGATTGTATATAGCAAGCATATATTTACGTAAACGAATAAGTACAAATATACAAACATATATCTTTTTTTAAATTTTTTTTTAACTAATTTTATAATTTTATATCTCTTTTTTTTCATATTATAATTGGGAACTGACAGTGATACAGGTAAGTTTATGGGTCCGTATAGACGATTTTCACACATACTGACTAGACCTCGAATAGCATGGATTAACATTGAAGGAAAGACGATAGGAAACTTATTTATAAATACAAATTACAAATATTCCATATTTATTATATTTTTAATTTTATTTTTTCTATATGGCATACCAAATGGTTATATATAAAAATGTTTCTGGATGCTAGCAATTGCATCAAATTAAACGGACATGGTACAAGATTTGATTTATGAATTACATCCAGGGTTGGAGGGTTAAATAGGGGAACATAAGTAAAGCATGTTTTGTAAGAGTACAGACTTGGGATTAGGTTTATATACTACTACACAAGGCTTCAGGTTTTTTAATAATATTTCTCAACTCCCCGTACCACTCCTTCATTAAAGTGATTGATAAAATAAAATTGAGATATTCACTTGAAAGGCACACGTTTGTATTGTAACGAGATCAGTAATTGAATTATATTTTGAGATGATTTCGTTGAAGGGTTGGGGATTAAATAGGGTAAATAGGGGAAAATAAGTAAAGGAAGCTGGTAACCGTAAAGAAACTTGGGATTTGGTGTATATACTAGAAGCCAAGGCCTCAGATTTTCTTACAACATTTTTCAGCCCTTCCATCATCCCCATTGGCCCATTCCATTATTAAAGGGGCTGATAAAATTGAATTGAGAAATTCACTTGAAATTTGGTACAAGCATTATAACGACATTTGGAATTAGATTCTATTTTGACATGGTTCCGTTGAAGAGGCGGGGGATAAGTAGTGGTAAATATGGGAAAACGTGTCAAGATGTTTTCCTTTAAAGATAATTGGATGAAAAAAACTGAATGTGGAAGTAGTCATTCCTTAGGCAGCGGTATTTTACGTAGAAATGAAAAGCTAAAGTTTTACTCAGTAAACTTGTGTGTTATGAAACGTTATATTTTCTTAAGGGAAAATCAATCGAATCATTGAATTTAACTTACTTTAATGATTTATAAAAAATACACAAACAAAGCAGAGCAATTGACATCAGGGTTGTGAGTAAACTTTACAAAAACTTTCGTCAGAATAAGCATGTAAACAAATCATTAAAAGTCCAGCTGATATATAGCAAAATACAAAGCAAAACTGTACACAATAAGAATCCATATACGGTAAACATTTAAACTAAACTAAACACGATCTGGCTAGAGCGGTAAAACAAAGAATTCTTACTTTATCATAAACAAGTTCAATTAAATTACATGAAAACACACAAAATGAAATACTATAGATTGTACATAAAATTAATAACAAAAAAAGGCCCGATAATTAATAATTTCGACATAAACTGGTTCGGCAGTTGAACACTATGTTTTTATGCCCAAAACACACGGGAGATGTCAAAATACTGGGTGATGTAGTTACGCAAACATAACCTTCACATGAAACTATTCACGCACTATAGTCTTCTCATGGGGTAAGAGAAGTCTTTACCGTACCGTAACACTGGATACAATAAAGAATATAACTGGCCAATCGTGGAATGAGGTATTGAAGCCATCAATAATTCTGCATTGTCGCAATTGACTTCAAACAGCAACGTTTGCATCACAAGAGGCATACATAATATAAAAGACTGTACTTACAGCTAATTCGACGAAAAAATTGCCTTGCTGTAGCTATGGGTAATGGAACACAATAACACAAAACATATATACTATAATAACTACTTTACTGATTCTATTCGCATTATTAATCACTATATACAGATATTTACAAATATATGGCGGCTTTTAATTCTTACGGCCCTACACGGCCGCCCGCCTCTACGCCATCTTTCCAGCGTCTCCTCCTAGCCAGAGTCTCTTGACGTAGGAATATGCCCGCTTACTACAGGCTACTCCGCTATTGGTCAAGCATTTGTCATGATTAGCCGATAAGACTTAAACGCGTATAATGCTCAGACCAGTATCTTACAATTTGAATGTAAAATAATGAATAGAATAGTCGCGCGCTTTATCTATTTTAAGGTACTGAGTGTTCTTTCAAACGTGACCGTTAGAATTAATGGATCCATATTTACGACAATAAAAAAATACTTGTGATAGTAAATACAAGAAATGGAAGATGATGGAATGCTGAAACATAAGGAAATAATTGAATAATTGTAAATGTTAAATTTGACCAACAATACCTGATAATAATAAGTGAACATTTCTGATACCTCATCAGTTAAATCAATTTTTGGTATGGCCAGTACTTCTGTACTGATAATTTTTTTGTGTATATATAAATACTGGTGGGTTGTATGGATGTAGTTAAAACTAAGATCAGTTTGACGAAAGATCAATATTAATGATTACAATTATTACAACAATCGTAATTATGGATTTTAATCTCGGATCAAGCTTATTTAGATTTAAACTAGGTCGATAAAATCCACCCTAAGTATGTATGCTGATTTTAATGTTAAAGTATGTCGTTTACAATTATTAACTCTGGTATCAACTCAAATAAAATTGACTACCTTAAGGCTCACCTTAACTAAATTATTAAATTATATTGTGAATTTCAATACTTAAAGCCTTGTGCTAGCGAAAAACTAAAGAAACTAAAATATAATACCAAAACCATGATCAACAAATTTACATATCTTATTTAGATCAGCGTTAACATTCAACATGGCACTTACTTAATCAGAGAATGTGAGTGACTACCCTGAGTATCGTTCATTTACTGACGAGGACAGCAGAAATTTCTTTAAGACAAGTTGCCTAAGTAAAAAGTAACAAAGATTGTAAAGCAGTATCTTATGGCATACTCTTTATAATATTATCTATACTAAGAATGTTGCCATTAAACTTCAATTTTACTTCCACGTCCACGTAGTGGATTGGAAGTATAGTAATTGCAAAAAAATTTTCAAAAATTTTTATTCGTGTAATAGGTTTAGAATGTCATGAAACGTCGAGATTTTAAATTTGAGCGAAAAAAAATTTTCTGTCTGTCTGTCGGTCTGTCTGTCGGTCTGTCTGTCTGTCTGTCTGTCAGTAACTTTTTTTTTGTCCGCACGTTTTCTCCGGAACGGTTTAAGATATTGACTTGAAATTTTGTACACGTATATACTATAACGAGATCTGGAACTGGATTGTTTTTTGAGGATATTCGGTGAAGGGTTGGTGGTTAAATAGGGGTAAATAGGGGAAAATAAGTAAAGCAAGCTTGTAAGAGTACAGAAACTTGAAATTCCGTGTATGTAATAATAATAATAATAATAAACTTTATTTAACCTGGCGGGGTGTCAGCAAATGCTGGTATTAATCCCAACCAGAAACTCAAATAAAAAAATTACATTAAGTACAGAAAGTAAAGGATAAGCACAAAATCAGTAACATGAAAACATAAAAGTAATAAGGAATAAGAAGTAATGTAAAAATAGAAAATCACGTTAAGTACAGAAAGCAACCACAAAATCAGTAGTATATAAAAAAGTAAGATACAAAAACAAAAGGTAGGAAGATGTTGTCAACTATTTAAATATACATATAACAAAAAGTGGAAATTTAAACAATTTTAACTAGTTACTTAAAAATAATTGTTTAGCATTTTTTTAAAATCCTTGTGAAGACAGACCTTTGATGTGATCCGGAATTGCGTTGTATAAGAGGGCAGCTAAATAAAAAAAATACTATAAGTTAAGGCCTCAGATTTTTTTATAATATTTTTCAACTCCCACCACCCCTACCCCATTAGTGGGGTTGATGAAATAAAGTTGAGATTTTCATTTGATATTTCGTACACGTATTTATTATAACGACGTCTGAAATTGGATCATATTTTGAGATGATTCCGTTGAAGGGTTGGGGGTTAATTTGGGGTAAATAGGGGAATATAAGTAAAACAAGTTGGTAAGAATACAGAAACTTGAAATTCGGTGTATGTACTAGAAGCCAAAGCATCAGATTTTTTTATAATATTTTTCAACCCCCACCACCCCTACTCCAATCTGAAAATGGTTGATAAAATAAAATTGAGATATTCATTTGAAATTTGGTACACGAATGTATTATAACGACATCTGGAACTAGATTATATTTTGAGATGATTCCGTTGAAGGGTTGGGGCTTAAATAGGGGTAAATAGGGGAAAATAAGTAAAGCAAGCTGGTAAGACTACAGAAACTTGAAATTCGGTGTATGTACTAGAAGCCAAGGACTCATATTATTTATAATATTTTTCAACCCCCTACTTCATTATTAAAAGGGTTGATAAAATAAAATTGCGATATTCATTTGAAATTTGGTACACGTATGAATTATAACGACATCTGGAACTAGATTATTCTTTGAGATGATTCTTTTGAAGGGTTGGGGGTTATTTAGGGGTAAATAGGGGGAAATAAGTAAAGCAAGCTGGTATAAGTACAGAAACTTGAAATTCGGTGTATGTACTAGTGGCAAAGGCCTCAGATTTTTTAATAATATATTTCAGCCCCCCACCAGCCCTACTCCATTATTCTAGGGGTTGATAAAACAAAATTGAGATATTCACATGAAATTTAGTACGCATATGTATTATAAAGACATCTGGAAATAGATTATATTTTGACATGATTGCGTTGAAGGAGTGGGGCTTAAATAGGGGTAAATAGGGGAAAATAAGTAAAGCAAGCTGGTAAGACTACAGAAACTTGAAATTCGGTGTGTGTACTAGAAGCCAAGGTCTCAGATTATTTATAATATTTTTAACCCCCACCACCCCTACTTCATTATTCAAAGGGTTGATAAAATATAATTAAGATATTCATTTGAAATTTGGTACACGTATGAATTATAACATCTGGAACTAGATTATACTTTGAGATGATTTCGTTGAAGGGTTGGGGGTTATTTAGGGGTAAATAGGGGGAAATAAGTAAAGCAAGCTGGTATGAGTACAGAAACTTGAAATTCGGTGTATGTACTAGAAGCTAAGGCCTCAGATTTTTTAATAATATATTTCAGCCCCCCCATCCTTACTCCATTATTCAAGGGGTTGATAAAATAAAATTGAGATATTCAAATACCGAGATGGTAGCAGTGAGCTAGGCCGCTGTTGGGTGGCACAACATGTCTAGTCGCTGTTATCTATCCTGAGTTCGAGTCTCAGCTGCGGTAGATGGCAATATCGCAGGGAATGGATGTTGTGTTGATGTCTATGTATACGTGTCGTCCTGGTTGAGTTGTGGAATAGCATTAGCTAAACTTCGCCAGGACGTTAATATAAATAACACGATTAAATAAATAAATAAATAAAATTTAGTACGCATATGTATTATAACGACATCTGGAACTAGATTATATTTTGAGAAGATTCCGTTGAAGGGTTGGGGGTTAAATAGGGGTATATAAGGGAAAATAAGTAAAGCAAGCTGGTAAAAGTACAGAAATTTGAGATTTGGTGTATATATTAGAAGCGAAGGTCTCAGGTTTTTTATTAGTATTTTCCATTCCCCACCACCCCCACTCCCTTATTAAAAGAGTTGATAAAATTAAATTTAAATTTTCAGTTGAAATTTGATACATTTATGTATTATAACTACATTTGAAACTAGATTATGTTTTGACATGATTGCGTTAAAGGAGTGGGGTAAGTAGAGGTAAATAGGGAAAAATAAGTAAAGCAAGCTGGTAAGAGTATTGCAACTTGAAATTCGGTGTATGTCCTAGAAGCCAAGGCCTCAAATTTTTTAATAATATTCTCAACCCTTCCACTACCCTTACTACATTATTAAAGTGGTTGAGAGATATTCACTTGTAATTTGGTAGACGTATGTATTATAATGACATCTGAAACTAGATTATATTTTGGGATGATTCCGTAGAAGGGTTGGGGTTAATAGGAGCGACTAGGGGAAAATAAGTAAATCAAACTCATAAGAGTACATAAATTTGGGATTCGGTGTAAATACTAGAAACCAAGGCCTCAGATTTATTTCTAATATTTTTCAAACTTCACCACCTCCGCTTCATTATTAATGGGATTGATAACATCAAATTGAGATATTCACTTGAAAATTAATACACGTATGTATTTTAGTGACATCTGATTGAGATGACTCCATTGAAGGGGTGGGAGGTGGTAAGTTGTGAATAGTAGAAAATAAGTAGGGTGAACTAGAAACTTCATTTTTAACGTATATGGTAGAAACCAACTGAACAAACTTTTCTATGACATCTGCCCCAAATATTATTAAAATTCTATGACCAATAATTTCCACATACTAGAGTGCAAATATAGTCAAGATGTTTCCTTTAAAGTGACTTGGATGAAGAATCTGGATGTGGAAGTAGTGATTCCGTAGGCAGCGGTTTTTTTATGTGTAATACTCAGATAATTACAGAGGCACAGAAAATTTTAAATAAAGTCATGTACTCTTGAGTATGATACCCCCCTGTACTTTTAGCCGCTGAATCTGATGGAGTCGTTAGAATTGATCCATCACATCAGGATTTCACCCTAACCTCAAAAAATTGCTAAAAATCACTGAAAATATTAATTAGCAGGGGATCAGGAAAAATCCTGATGTGGTGGAGTAACTATAACGATGGCATCGGATACAGGGGTTGTATGCTCTGCTCAAAAGTACATGACAAATTTTTGTGTGACTGTGTTATCAGAAAAGGACCCCACACTATCCTTATGTTCGATATATGTTATTCCTCTCGAGGTCCTGATGAAAAGTTTTCATGAGCACAAAGTCGGAAAATGGTCAGTTTTCCAGATATCAGGGGGTGCAAATGGGTACTCGTTTCTCGTGGGAAGTGACTCCTGGTGAAATTCGCTGGAATTGATCTATTATGTTATCCTTCTCGAGCTCCTGATCAAGAGTTCTTATGGGCACAAGGTTGAAAAATGGGAAGTGACCCCCAGTGAAATTCACTGGAACCGATATGCTATTCCTCTTGAGCTGTTGATTAAAAGTTCTCCCGGATACAAGGTCGGACAATGGACAGTTCTCCAGAGATCGGGGACACAAAATCGATTTTCAGGAAATTTGGTGATAACAGTGTATTTCCGTATTTTTGATTAAATGCCTTTCAGAATATATACCGGGGGGGTTGTGGACGCTGAATCCAATTACGATGTCAAGAGTGGCAACTGCCAACTGTCAAGTGACACTTTTGACATCGAAATTGGAATCAGCGATCATAAAAACTGCCCGGTACATACTATGAAAGACATTTTATAAAACATACGGCGATACACTGTTACCTTAAATATCCCGGAAAATCGACTTTGCGCCCCCGATATCTGGAAAATACTCTATTTTCCGATTATTTTCCGAAAATCATGGTCATGTATTTTTTAGCAGAGCATGATACCCCCTGTATTTTCAGCCACTGAATTCGATGCCATCGTCAGAATTACTTCCTCCCTCCCTAATTCATATTTTCACTAATATATAGCAATTTTATGAGGTTAGGGAAAAATCCTGATTTGGTGGAGCAATTCTGATGGCAGCATCAGATTTTGCGACTCAAAATTATTATTATTATTATTATTATTATTATTAAAAAAAAAAAAATCAGGAAGTAACATATTCTGCTCAGAAGTACATGACCTTTTTTTATTTTGTATGCCTGTATTAAGAATGAAAGAAGTTTCCTCTCGTGGCATATAGGCCAGGCTAGATAAGTCTTAGAATAAAAAAAAAGTCGTTACAGCAAACTGATAGAATATTTTAGAAGATATCACAACTAAAGAAGAAAAAATGGTCCGAACCACCTGCGTTTCTGGGATGAAATGGGGTGGATTTTTAAGGGGTGTTAAATGATTTTTGTGATTTCTGGCTAAACTACGCATCCTATCGAAAAGGTTGAAGTAAAAGAAGCACAACTTATATGGAGAGCATTTTTATCCTAACCTCAATATTTTTCGAGAAATGTGCAAAAATCCGTTCTTTCGGTTTTTTATTTTTTTTCTCCTACAAAAATAATTTGGCTTAGCTCAAACTTAGTGAAAGTATACCTCTTGGTGTCCCACATAAGCTTTATTTTTTGCGAATCAATATATTCAACGGTTATTACTTAATTCAATTTAAAAAAAACAAGTGAAATTTTCAACTTCGATTCATCATAAATGTACTTATCCGACAGAGTTTGGACAATGCTTTTTTTTTCTACTTGTGCTTTCAATAAATAAAAAAACAATATATAGTGCAATGGAAAAAATTTCCGACAAATCGAAACATACGAAAAAATTACTTTTTTCGTTGTATGTTTTATAACACTAGTCCACAAAAAAATAAAGGTGATCTGTAGTAGGGACCCGACATAGTAATCCCTATGTATTTCGATGTGCTGAAGGTGTCCTTTTAGCTCCATCACTCACCATTTTTTTTGTAAATCGCGGAAATAACCTAAAGAAATTATTTCTCTTAGACTATTTTCACGATTTACAAAAAATTGGTGTGTGATGGAGTCAAATGGACATCGGATTCGTATTCAACATATCGAAGTACAATTCGAATTTTTTGTAAATCGCGAAAATAGTCTAAAGAAAATAATTCTTTAGGTTATTTCCGCGATTTACAAAAAATTGGTGGGTGATGAAGCTAAACAGACAATCGATTCGTGTTCAATATATCGAAATACTTAGGGACTACTATGCCCAGTCCCTACTACAGATCCCTTTTATTTTTTTGTGGGCCGGTGTTATAAAACATACAACGAAAAAAGTAATTTTTCGGATTTTTCGATTTTCCGGCAATTTTTTCCATTGCACTATGTACCGTTTTTTAATTTATTGAAAATACAAGTAAAAACAAAAAATGGGAGCCTTGTCCGAACTCTGTGGGATAAGTATATTTATGAGGAATTGCAGTTCCACTTTTTTTCTTTTTAAATTGAATTAAGCAACAACCGTTGAATATTTTTGTTCACAAAAATAAGGCTTATGTGGGATACCAAAAGGTATACTTCCACCAAGTTTGAGCTAAGTGGAATTATTTTTGTAGAAGAAAAAAATAAAAAACCGAATGAACGATTTTTTGCGTATTTCTCGAAATATTCTGAGGTTAGGATAAAGTTGCTTTCCGCAAAAGTTATAGGTCTCTTCATTACCTACAACTTTCATATTTAACTTATTTCCACGGGATGCGCAGTTTAGCCAGAAATCGTAAGAAACCGTTTTCCACCCCTAAAAATCCACCCCATTTCACCCTAGGAAATCGGCGGTGGTTCGGACTATTTTTCCTTCCTTAGCTATGATATGTTCTACAATATTCCACTATCAGTTTGCTGTAACGACTTATTTTGTTGTCCAACCCTTATCTAGCCTGATCTAATACTCTTTATAATATTAACTATGTTAAGAATGTTGCCATTATACCTCAATTTATTTATGAGTAGACGTTATCATAACACCAAATGAACAATACTTTAATTTTGCGCACAGGGTAGCATAATCAAGAATATCAAACCTTTAACCTATCTTAAAGCATATCCTTTATAGAATTTGGCAAACAACAGAAAAAGTAATCTACGAGAAATAAAAAGAAATACTGTGATTAAACATATCAATTTTCAATCTTTACATTCTATCGATAACCTAGATTCTGGTTATGCTAGCAATTAAAAAATTCTAAAATGAATTTATCTATTTATTGTTTAACAATTTCCATTGTAACACTAGTATCCACGTAGCCCCTTACATTTACGAAGCGTTAACTAGTATTCGCGTAGACCCTTATGAGTTAAAAATGAGAACAAAAAGCGTATCTATTCAATAAAAAATTAAAATCTACTGAAAATAGAACTTTGTATATTTTACAGAAAGAAATACATTAATTGTTTTAAACTAAATTCATTTTTTATTGTTAGCATAGCCAGAATGCAGATATCGCAGCCCCACATAGAACAAGTTCTGTACCAGAAACATGAGTACATAGATTTTGTGTATTTTTTTTAAGCTGAATCCGAATCCTCAACCCAAAAGCCGATTTACTAAAATAGACTGAAATAATGAGGATAAGGTAAAGCTTTATAATGAAATTCGACAATTTGTAAATACTTTAAGAAAATATTTTAAAGTGACATTTTGGGCATTATAATGAAATATATGCAAATTAAATCCACACCCACCCCTTCAAGGGGGTTAAAAGAAATGTTCTGTACCAGAGAGATGAATACATAGATTTTGTGTATTTCATTATTCTGAATCCGAATCTGCAGTCCAGTTTTTTATTAAAACACAAGAATATAAATAGAGTGAAATAGTGAGAATGAGGTAAAGCTTTATAATGAAATTCAACAGTTTGCAAAGACTTTAAGAAAACATTTTAAAATATAATTCGGAGCATTGAAAAGAAATATATGCATATTAAATCCGCACCCACCCCTTAGAGGGGTAAATCGGTTTTTGGACAGTGGATTAGGACTTTTTGTTTTTAACACACAAATTTGTGGGGCGGTGTTATTGATAAAATACGATTGGAAGTTATTATTCTTATAGGTAGTTTTCCTTTTTATTTCTAATAGATTACTTTTCTGCTGTTTGCCAAATCCTACAAAGAATATGTTTTATTACAATCACATGCAGACAAAAAATAAATCAACTATTTCAGCCATTTCAAATAATTATATAATTCTATTTATAAAAATCTTGATTATGCTAATAAAATTGTTGAAATTTTCATTGACTTGTTGATGGACCATTAGCTACTATTTATTGTAATTTTCGACTTGCTCCAATCCATAAAAATCTTCCCTCATAATTAGCCACTCCGGCCCTGCATTCATCTTAGTGCATGCTTTTTTATTAGGGGTTCAGTATTTTTATGATTATGACGGGCCAATTATTAGTGAATTGTTTTAAATTTGGTTCAAATTTAGAATGCCTGTCTGTTGTAAATAGAAGAACGGGCAGCAGTTCTTTTGTTAAAAAATCCATGCCTGTAATAAAATTTAAATTTAAATGGTTTATGTCTTATTAGGTTTTAACCGTTCGAGTTATGTTAATTATATAAAAGATCCTGTATAACGGCTAACGGGCAATATAACTTTATAGCAGTTGCAGTTGTGAAAAAGTAGAACTAAATTTTTAGTGCGTGTCCAATTATATACTTCTATAAAAGTAGGGTTGTTCAGGATTTTTTATTGCACTGTATAGTAAAAATAAGAGAAAACGAAGCATTTTTAAGTTTTCAGTAGTAATGTTATTTTACTGAATATACAGAGTTGGCTTAGTTTTGTCAAATAATTACTAAGAGTCTGAACATATTTATAATGTTCAAAAGCATATCTATTATTGAACAGATTGGGCCGTTAATTGATGAAGATCCATAATAACAATTGGAAAGTAAACTATTTTAGGATAGGATAGAACAGTTTATTTATCCAGTAAAATGTGCTGTATGATATATCAAGGTTATTAGTACCAGAACATCTAATATGCTATATATTACACTTGTACACAAAAATATATACAAATGTAGATATATACACACAGTAAATATCTCTATATTGCTTGTACAAAAAAGTATTCACTTATAAAGTAAAATAATGAATTAAACAAAGAAATTATATACACACGCAATATGTAGATCAATCAATCAATATTATTAGTACCAGAACATCTAATATGCTATATATTACACTTGTACACAAGAATATGTACAAATCTAGATATGTACGCACAGTAAATATCTCTATATTGCTTGTACAAAGAAGTATTCACGTATAAAGTAAAATGATGGATTAAACAAAGAAATTATATACACACGCAATATGTAGGTATACATATAGACATTAAATTAAAATGTTTACACAAGTCCTACATGTACTTACCATGTTAAAATATTAATATTGTATAGAAATAGCAAAATAAACTAAAGGCACATCTAAAAATTATTCTTAAAATCAAAATATTCCTGAAAAGAATATGCACACATATTTAAAACATTAAAATATAGCAAGTGATTATTATTAAATCTGCTACATAAATGACTGAAAGTAGTATTTATATTATTTAGAAATGCAACTTGAGATCTATCAGCATATAATGAAACAAAAGCCCAAGTTAACATATTTGGCAGCTCATTAATATAAATAATAAATACGACGGGCCCCACAACAGAACCTTGGAGTACACTCACTTTATTAACCAATGCATTTGATGCATAGAAGGTTTTTTGGTTTCCTTCTACACACTTTATTTTTACCATCTGTTTTCTTTCGCTAAGTTAGGAGGCAAACTAATCATATTTTAGTGTTAATTTTCACTTTATTTTATCGACATGATAATTGTTTCGCCACACAGTGGCTTCTTTGGATGTTGAGTACTATTATACTAATTTAGCAATTATTAAAACACATTATTTTATACTATTGCGAAGGAATCCTAATTTTGATTACTAAGCGGAAGATACATATTGTTGGCAGGTAATTTATTGAATGTAAATTTAATAAGTTTAAGGAAGTAAATTTAGTAAAGGAGATGAGTTAGTTTCAGTTTTATCATTTAGTAAAGTGACTCCAGTTTATTTATTTCTAGGGATTCTAATAAACCGACTCTTAGCCCTTTTTTCTTAGTATGTATAATTTTTAAGTCTTCTTTGAAGACGCGACGATCTTCTATTGAATGGTTAGCATTTGACGAGTTTGTTATTTACTTATGTAACTTGTGTTCTAATAGTCCTTTACCATAATTTATTTCTGTTTGTCCAATGTATGTACACCTTAGGACAAGTACCGCAAGTTAACTTATAAAGGTATGATATATTTTTTGTTGACATTCTGATAAAGTTCATGTATCGCAAGGAGTGCCTCAAGGATCTATACTTGGGCCCCTTTTGATTATCTTATAGACTACCGATTTAAAAAAAAATATCAATATAAATGGTTTATATCAATATGCTGATGATAATTCCTGTGTGACAAATGTAGAATCTGTGGCGGCTTGTGCAAGTAAATTTTTCATAATACCATCAAATACGATCAAATACAGCGGCACGAATGGATTGAACTTAAATGAAGACAAAACTACTCTCGTTATGTTTTCTCCAACTTCTGAACTAGGTTATTCATTGTACGTGAAATTAAATGGTTCTACAATTACACGAGTTTATAAGGAATATTAGAAAACCAAAGCGATCCAAAATCAGTGCATTATTAGACTGTCAATAATTTTCAAAAGCCCAACATACATTTTACAAACATATTTAACTGGAAATACGAATCTTTTTGAACCAGTAGAATGTTACAATACTCCCGCCGCTGCATGAGTTATGAGTCCTCTGAACGTAATGTCTTGCCATAAGTGGTGCTCTCTGATCGAACTTGCCTTGTTTACAATTAACTTACAAAATTTTATATTTCTGTTATTTATATTTGTTGAAATTTACACTCAATAAAGGAAAATATATTTTGAATTCGACTCTTTATTGATCCACTAATTATAAGATTGGCGACCGACGTGCGATTCTGTGGGGATCACTACGGGTCACCTTGATCTCTTATCGGTGGATCTTACATTACAATATCTAATATTTCTTCTTCAACGTCATCAGTTCTTGCGTTTCTTAGACGGCCAGCGTCTCTGTTTCTTATTTGAAGACGGATTCTCTATGTCGACGTTCTATACTTAAAAAAAAGTTTTGGCATCATGAATATTTCTGTTCAGGAATTTATCTTCATAACATTTTTCAACTGTAGCGGCATTACCAAAACATTCTCCCAAAGTCAAAAGAACGTCTCTTAATTCAGAGAACTTGTAATCACCTACGTTTAAATAATATTACAATTAAACTGGAATTATTTCAGAGAAAGTAGTCAAAGTCTAATAAATAACAGAAATGTCAAAGTAATATTACAAAGCATTCATTATGTATAAAAGAATTTATTACTTCATAAAATGTTGTAGGGGAATAGTGTGTTTGTTCATAAAGACCAGACGTGTGCCGAGTCGCTCCACTTTAAATCACATAAAGACCGGTTAGACTTTGCGCGAATAAACTAAAATTTATACGGTATTGTGGCTAAGAAAATTCTGCTTGACGCAATATAAGTTTGAACTCAAGCAAAATTAATAAATAATTAATAATAAAGTGTGATGATTGGTATCTGAATAACTAGATCGCATCTTGAAATGTATTAGTGGCTGGGAGTGCATCGAAAAGCAAGGGTCCAGTGAAGTTTAACCTATACGGTTAAGTGGATGGTACACACGATAAGTCTACTCTAGTCTATTAATTGTATTTGTTTATTAAGTTTTTAGTTTACTATACAACATAGAAATAATTTGAAAGTAAAATTGAAAAGATGTTAAATATAGGTAATGAAGTGGAAAAATACCCGGAACTGAAAAGCGGAATTAGAAAATGTAAATTAAAAATGATTGCTTCCAAAAAAACAATATACAGCATTACAAAATGTTCCCTCGGACCTCTTTCTCATAACCCGCTATAAAAGCCTCTTATTATTTTGCCGCGAGATAGGACCCCCTCCCAGCGCTTTCACCGTGAATGGATATTTACCTGTGGAACGGCTAATAAATAAAAATTAAAAAATCAAAATAAAAGCTGCTAGATTCAAAAACAGAAGAAACAGAAAACTTAGAGGAAGAATGAATAAGAAGATGATGATAGATGGAAACTTAAAAGAAGCAGGGAAACTTAAAAGAATTATCTCACAAACACCTACACTTGCCATCCTACACTCCTACCCTATGCGTCATGTAGCTCTCGCTCCTCCAGACTGGATTCCCGGAATCGGCAGCAATGCCCACCTTACGCTAGCAAATCAATCAATCAATCAATCAATAAAATGTTGTAAATGTACGTTCTATTTAATCACAAATTACTAGAGAACGGCTTGATTTATTGAAATGCAATAAGAACACCTTTTTTATTTTTAATGATCTGAAAATTGGTAAGAACAATAATTTTCAGAAATATCAAAAAATTGAAAAAGTTATGAGTAAAATACTGACAATCGCCTCCTAAAACTACACCTTAAAAATAATAGGGGGTTTGACTGATACCGTGATAACTAGTGTCGAGATGGCCTATGACTAAGTTAAGAATTTGATGTTTTGAGGGGTCGGAAGATATTGTAAAGAAATTGAAAATTATTATCTCCCTTTTAAGGGGCACGTCTCCCTTATTATTCATTTTCAGAAATAAGTTTACATGAAAGACTACCATTATCTTGGATATACTATCAGCAGCCTCAGAAATATCGGGAGACAATTTTGGTCCACGTTGTATATATACTAGTTATTATTGCAGCTTATCATTTAATGAAAGCAGTGGCCACTATTTTAGATCGAAGATTACACCAAAAGTAAGTCATACCTGCAATTTATTAAATGTACATTACCTAAACGATAAATATCAGCATTTAAAAATCGGTTGGGATAAAAATGCCCAAAAATACCAAAATGCAAAAATAAATACATTAACAACATCTTCTAGTGGTTTCAGACACACTCGGTTCTTACATTACTTGACAGAAAATCTATCATACTTGCATAATAAGTAGAATTCCATGTCCAACCCACTCTCTTTTATTTTTCATTCACTAAATATGACCGAGATAATTCAGCTTATTTATTTTCTTCCTAATTTACCTCCGCTTTTTAAAATGCGACACAAATATTCCTCAATGAATAAATTTCAAATAAAACAAATTGGATTTTTTTTCAACCTTCTGCCTACCTATAATAACAATAACAATAAATTCTTGTTTTCGGTAGGTAGGCGCTTAGTTAAAATGTAGATTACTATAATGTAATGTAATAGTAAAATAGTAATGATTTTATAACATTCTACAACAAAATGAATGCTTTTATATACAGAGGCTGTTTCTAAAAATATTTATGAAAATAATTTTCCATTTGTAATTATGCAAAAGTAATATACGTACCATAAATTTCATGTAATGGCCACTATGGTAGCCTTAATAAAAGGAATCTGTTTAAAACAGTAAAATATACACATTAATACGCATATTTTATAATCCTTACCTCTTTTATAGCTAACTATATTTATGTGCGTGATTAAACTTATTTTGAATTTGAGAATTAGTATTTACCATTTTAATTATAGCTGTATCAGTAGTACCAACCTTATTACTAGTTACTGCTTAATATGTGTAATAATTTTTAATTTGCATGCACTATTAGTACTTTGTATGTGTGTGAATTACACCGGACGCAGGGGCGTAGTTACATTGTATTTGGGTATGACTTATAGAAGTAGGTTAATGGTTGAAAAAATTAAAAAAATCTCTAAAAGTCTTTATACGAAACTTCCCTCATTTTAGGGTAGGAATCTTTAAAGTTTCCGTATGTCCGTCCGCCTGTATGTCACAGCCCTCCCATTCTCTCACATTTATACCTATTCAGATGAAATATGGTATCCAGACGTAAATTGATAACCTGAAGACAGAAACAACCCCCACCCACATACAGGGAAAAGTGAACCCAAAATAAAACGTTTACACTTATGCTATTGAGTAGGGTGCCGTGGAGTAGGTCTCAAAAAATGCAACAAAAAATGTTTTGGGATGTACGCTCAGGATCAGTTTGCTCAAGGGATTCGAACAGCATGACTGGTTTAACATTGAACTAGATGGTATATCTAATGATACAGAGACCAGCAGAAATTTTGGGTGGCTGGAAAAATGAAAAGAAATTTCTGAAAGTATTTATACGAAACTTCCCTCATTTTAGGGTGGAAATCTTTAAAGTTTCCGTATGTCCGTCCGTCTGTATGTCACAGCCCTTCCGTTTCTCACATTTATACCTTTTGAGGTGAAATTTCGTATATCGAGGTAAATTGATGACCTAAAGACAGAAACGACCCCCACCAACATATAGTGAAAAGTGAACCCAAAATAAAACATTTACACTTATGCTATTGAGTAGAGTGCAGTTGAGTAGGTCTCCTAAAATGCAACAAAAAATGTTTTGGGATGTACGCTCAGGATGAGTTAGCTTAAAGGCTTCGAACAGCATGACTAGTTTAACGTTGAACTAAATGGTATATCTAGTGGTACAGAGACCAGTAGACATCTTGGGTGGTTGTGATAGATGTGTACTCCGTGGACGCAGCCTCACGTCCTAACTAGGCTGACTGAGCAACTACCAGTTTTAGTTGTAGCTGATTTATATAGGAAAATAAAAATCTATTTATACTAAACTATTTAATAAGAATTATAACATAAAGGAGAATAAGTACACACTACATTTGTGTAATAATCATATCAGCAATAATGTAAGCAAGCGTGTAATGACCTTCTTCGACTTACAGTTCTTAAGTTATCTCCATGTGATCTAAAAAATATTTTCGATTATTCGTAATGTGTTTAAAGTAAAAATACCATAAATTCACCTCATTTATCTCCATGATCGATGAAGTTACTAAATCTGGCGTATTTGCACAAAAGAAGCTTCCTACAAAACACTGAGAGGCTTGTGTGTAAACAATTCCAATTTCCTTTGCAGGAACATATATTGGTTCCACGCCCCTTCTTCTAGCTACATTTGACAAGGTTAGTTACAGCTCTTGGAACGGCTGGTTATAAATATTCGTAGTCTTCTCTCCACCTACAGAGATTGGTATCTGGCATATTTTGGATCCTTTCACATGCACTTCTCCGTACTGTTGCAATAAAATATATCCTAAAATAAAGTAACAATCAACCCCAAACCCGTCAACTGTAGGTGGTAGGTTTTCTCCTTCTTGATTTCTGATGGAAAATAAATACCAATGCAAATCGACTAGCTTTTTTTATTAATTTAATTTTATAGAGCAAACATATAAATTCGTGGAGATTGTCTTCAAGTTATGTGGTAGTTGTGTTCAGAGTTCCCAACAATGTAAGCAATTTCAGATTGCAGATGATTCCTACAGTTCCAAAAATATTTTAGTTCAAAATAATTTGCTAATTCTTGAGAATCTGTTGATTATATCTGTTCCAGTAAAAGTGTGGAAACCAATTAATGATTGTCTGCATCCGTTACTTAATGACTTTTCCTACATCTATTTCTTTTTCAATTTTTCATGAAATGGTTACCATTACGACTTTCTTTGGTAATTGCTCATAAAAACTAACCAGAAACACAAACACATCTGTATTAGAATAGTATCAGCTTCTTCGTGATTGTTGTCTTCTATGTTTGACAGCGGGATATTTGAAATGGTTTTGTTATCATATGAAGTTACTACATGTTTAAATCTTTCACATTCCCGAATTTTCTTGCCGAGGTATTCAGTAAGATCCTTTTTGGTTATTATGTTGGATAAAAAGTCTTTCTTTATAATAATCCATCTGAGACCTGATAAGATACGCCAGAGTATTTTTTACTTTTGTTGCTAGCATGTCCCAACTTTCTACAACGCGGTTATGACAGACAAAACATGTACTAACATTATTTCATTATTAATACTTATTTTCTTAGTAGCAGATATACAGTGTGTACCACTTCGTACTAAGCCACCCCTATAACTTGGCCATTTGTATTTTGATTTGTATATATTTTTATGGCACATAATATCCGTAATGAACTACCTTTGGAAGGCAGAACTGTTACTCAATCTCTATTTCAAAGCCAACTGTGATTTTTTAAAATGGGAATTTTACAAAAGTAACATTAGCGATTGAGACAGGGGAAAAATGTATTTGGAAAAGTCGTTCAGAAAAATTAAGTAAGTTCAAATATGAATTTTTATTTAAAAATATTGACTTTTTTTGACAAATATTGCGAGTCAGAAAAATTCGATGTTTGGGTTAGTTTAGAGCATCCAGATTGCTATGAATGTCAATCTACTTACATCAATTATTGTAAACACCATAGTTGTCAATTTTTACGTCAAAATACCTTTGAAATTAACAATTCCAGAAAAAGTGGAAAGTATTCGTCTCATTGGAGGTAATGATCGTTCCTTCAGAGAAGCTGCTAAAATATTCAATGGTAGACATCCCGATCGTCCTCCACTACATCATTGCACCGTAGCTACCCTTAATAAGAAATTTGATCAAACCGGCACTATTGCAAAGCCAACGTTGAAACCTATCAAAAGGCATCCAGATGGTGATATTATACTGGGTTTTGTTAATGGAAACCCACGAACCAGTGTAAGAGAAATTGCGCGGGAATTAAATTTATCTGGCGTTGCCTTCGCAGGCACAAATTAAAACCATACAAACCAAAATTTCTTCACATGTTGCAAGAAGGGGACCCAGAACGAAGATTAGAATATTGTTATTGGTTGCAAGGCATTTTTGTAGAGGACCGTCGTTTTATGGATAAAATACTGTTCTCAGAGGAAGCCACATTTACTACTAATGGCTGGTTTCGTCACAAAATTGTAGATATTGGGCTGTGGATTATCGAAATTGGATAATCACATGCAAAAGTCGGTACTTCCAAAAAGTGAATGTATGGTGTGGTATACTGGGAACCCGGGTAATTGATCCATTTTTTTTCGAGGGAAATTTAAATGCTGATGTTTACTTAGATTTCCTTAACACAGAATTATCCGATACTATAGACGATTTACCGCTTGCCTTGCAAAGTGATATCCACTTCCATCAAGATGGCTGCTCAGTACATAATGCCTTTATTGTGAGGGAATGGTTTAATCAAAATTTTCCTCGAAAATGGATAGGACGTAATAGTCCACTTTGCGAGTTTCCGCCCAGATCGCCAGATATTACTCCCCTGGATTTTTATTTATCGGGTGCAATTAAAGAAAAATTTTATAAAAGCAGACCACGCACAAGACAAGAATTGTGTAACAGAATTTTGAAAGTTTGTCGATCAATATCTCCTGAAGAATTAAGAAAAGTATCTAATCATAATAAAAAAAAATTATAAAATGCATTGAAATTGAAGGCGATCTAGTTGAAAAATATTTCAGATAATTATTACTGTTAGCATTGTTCATATTGTGTACGTATTTCTCTTAAAAAAATAAATTATTAACATTATGTAAAACGGTTTATTACTATTTTCTGGAATTTATAGCAATCTGGAAGCTCTAAACTAACCCAAAAATCGAATTTTTCTGACTTGCAATATTTTTCAAAAAAAAAAAAAAATCAATATTTTTAAATGAAAATTCATATTTGAACTTACTTAATTTTTTTGAACGGCTTTGAAATACAGATTGAGTAACAGTTCTACCTTCCAAAGGTAGTTCATTGTGGGTATTATGTGCTATAAAAAATATATATAAATCCAAATGCAAATAGTCAAGTTATAGGGGCGGCTTAGTGTGAAGTGTGGCACACTGTATGTAAGTAAAACACAATGGTGTGCGTCAATATTTTCGGCTTTTTAGGGTTATTTTTCAGCCAATGCTTAATTGTATATCCTTGGATTCAGCATAAAATTCTACACATTTTTCGTTTAAATGTTTTTTCCATATGGCCTGCTGTTTTCAAGATAAAAAATGTTATATAAAATTAAGAAATAAGAAATTTTAGGCATTTCTGGGAATATTCCATTAGGAATTAAATATTTTTAACTTAGCTAGTATTTTTTGTAAGTATTTCTTTCTGTGGAATTGAGGATAGGTCAATTATTACCGAAGATTTTTTGAAAAATCGCTCTCGTTGCCATCTTGAATTGTGCATTAGTGGAGAAAAATCCATTTTCAGAAATACCAACATGGCATTTGGTGATCCCGTTGGCTTATATTTTCATAAAATAAAGCGTTTTAAAACTTAGCAAGACATCGAAGCGAGCGGTCGTTTTTGAGCCCTATGATAATAGACTAGTAGTACTTTCTACGAAAATTGTAACGTGCACTGTAGGAAAGGTACATTCTGAAGAATTTTGAAACTGCTCTTCTTAGAGAAAGAGCAAATTTGTCAAGATGAAATAGCTTTTAATACGTCGATATATACCATAAACTGAAGTGAATGTTAATGATACTGCTACAGAACCCTATCATGTGCGTGTTCAACACCCTCCTGCTCGGTTTCTTATAAATTATTTCTATTGGTTAACTACTCTAAAGTATACTAATACCTTCCTCGACAATAATGCACGAAAAGTTGATATTTTAGGTAATTGCTTGTGACTTTAATCATATCCCGATAATGCCATCTTGACTGGCGAAATAATCACTAATATAATATGTAGTATTTTTGTGTGTATAGAATCTCAACGATTTTGATACTCTTCACGTATACACTTTCTTTTATTAAAATGGTTCACATTCATATTTATCGATTGATTTTGTTCTAAATTGAAAAAGTTCTTCCTGTGCTTAACACTGATATACCGTTCAAGTTTTAATAAAATCTGACTCTCCGTTATTAAGCTATCGTGGTTACAAAAACATGGCGATTGGAGGACGGACGGACAGACGAACAAATCGACAAGAACTTTTACCCTCTTGAGAATATCTTGCATATAAATTGAAATCATGAATTGTTTGCCTTTCGATCTGATTGTTTAATAGTATGGCAAATTATTTAGTTTTAAATTTCGGCAAACCGAAGAACTAACGTTCAACTATTTCTAGTCAAATAAGATATTTTATGTTGATAAGAAAATTAAAACTACCTAGTAAATAATCAACCACTACCCTCAAAGATTAAAAGATATAATTTTGGTATAATTGTTTTTACTTGCCAAGGCGAAACTAGTTATCTCTTCTCCAAGGATGTTAAATTATCTTTGCTCGATGTGAGGTCCTTATCTCAGCCACTTTAACTCCAGGTGTGAAGTAAAATAATCCTTTAAATAGTACTTAGGTCACAATTCCTTGCTACAATTTCTGCACTGATGACTGTTTATTAATGTTCAAGAAAGTGTAAGATAAAACGTTGAAAGGTGTTCGGCCAGAAAATTCTCAAAATGGAAGCTCATTATTGAGTACAATAACAATACCTTGCTGACAGAAATCGTGAAATTTAGGTCTGTTTGGGTGGTCTATAAGTGTTAAAATCCCCATGGGTACCTTTTTGAGTTCCGTGAGTAGGATTTTTGCACGATTTCGCACTTGAGAGTGTTTTCGGTAAATAGCATATACAAACAATGCTATTCTTTTAAGTATTTTTGCACCGGGTGTTAGGTAGTTGATTTTGCCACGTGTGTAAAAATTTCAGATACTTTTAGCTTTGTAAAAGTAAATGACATTTTGTGTCGAATTTGTTTATTTGTACTTGGCAAATTTACTTAATAGTCGGGGCAAACTAAATTTGAGCACGGAAAAATAGAAACCAGAACTAGCCCAACGGGAAATGGTTGGGGGGGTTACTAACATGAAAAAAAAAATAAATGCAGTTACTGACCTTGGGGACTAACTTAAGGGGGGAGGGTAAAGTGAAAAAAATTCAAAGTCAATAGTTTGGATGCGTATTACGAGAAAATTTGACGTCGGAGATAAAAATGTTCAACAGCAAAGTTGTAGGTAATAAAAAGATCTTTCATTTTTGTTAAGGTACTTTTCATCATAACCTCAAAATTATCGAGAAATTTAAAAATTTTCCAAAAAATTATAAAATTTTCGTTTTTATATTATAACTTTTATAAAAATTAATGAATTGTTATGAAACTTGGTGAAAAGATACCTTTATATATTATAAATAACCAAAAAAATTTTCAAAAGAAAATAATGGAAAATTTTTGATTTTTAATTTTTTCAAAAAAAAAAAGACCTTTTTTCAGACGAAAATTGTATGGTGGAAAATCATCGTAAATAGATTTTTCAAAGCTCATTTTGTTTGTTTTTTCGTCTACTTTTTGATAAATCAGAGACACAATATAGCTTCTATTTAAGAATATGCTAAAAAATGCAAAAAACGAAAAAAGTCAATTTTGAAAAAAAAAAATTCAGTAATTGTTGATAATTTTGTTTAAATTTCAAAAAAATGTTAAAATTAATTTCACCAATCGATTCTACGTGAAAAAATATTTAAGAAACTGTATTTTGTTGTTAAAAATTACTCCAATATTTAGGGGTGGTAAAGGGTTGCTTCTGGAGGGTGAATAAAGTAATGATCGTTCTCATGCAATTTTCAGCTAAAATTGACGTTAAACAAAAAATTAGTAATCAATAAAAGTTGTAGATTTTGAAAAATTCTTCAAGTTTTGTACAGGTCATTTTTACCATAATATCAAAATTTAAAAAAAATGCAACAAATGTATTTTTTTACATTTTTTACTTTTTTAAACTTTCTTATTATTTCTTTTCTTCTTATTTTTGTGTACTTAGTAGACAAAATGTGTGGTTGAATAAAAGTATTATAGTTGTAACTTTAATTTGGAAAAAATGTTCAAGATTTTGAGGAAACTCATAGGAAGTTCATGAGGAAAATATGTATTTATTTTGTTAAAATATGATCAAAACTTAATTTAATGCATCGCTTTACGGAAATGCCAATTATACCAGAAACCTTGTTAAAAACAGTCTCTTGCAGTTGCAAAACGACTTGTTCTGCGAACAGATGCGGATGTAGAAAAGTTGGTTTACAATGTACAGATCTCTGCACGAGTTGTCAAGATTCTGGTAATTGTTGCAATATACAACAAGTTTCAGAAGATGTAAGCGATGGTGAAGACGAAGAGCCAAGTCCTCAAAATAATATAAACAATGAGGAAGTCGAAGATGATTTTGAAGAAGAGATGGAGTGTGAAGATTCGCAGTTTGGCGAAGAATCGGAGGGTGAAGAAGAAGAACTGATTCATGTAAATAAAAGAAAAAGATTAGTGTAGTTTGCAATGTGTATTTTTAAGATTTAATCATTTTTTTTATGATAAAAAGTTCTTTTTTTTAAGTTTTGATCATATTTTAACAAAATAAATACATATTTTCCTCATGAACTTCCTATGAGTTTCCTCAAAATCTTGAACATTTTTTCCAAATTAAAGTTACAACTATAATACTTTTATTCAACCACACATTTTGTCTACTAAGTACACAAAAATAAGAAGAAAAGAAATAATAAGAAAGTTTAAAAAAGTAAAAAATGTAAAAAAATACATTTGTTGCATTTTTTTTAAATTTTGAGGTTATGGTAAAAATGATCTCTACAAAACTTGAAGAATTTTTCAAAATCTACAACTTTTATTGATTACCAATTTTTTGTTTAACGTCAATTTTAGCCGAAAATTGCATGAGAACGATCATTACTTTAATCACCCTCCAGAAGCAACCCTTTACCACCCCTAAATATTGGAGTAATTTTTAACAACAAAATACAGTTTCTTAAATATTTTTTCACGTAGAATCGATTGGTGAAATTAATTTGAACATTTTTTTGAAATTTAAACAAAATTATCAACAATTACTGAAAATTTTTTTTTTCAAAATTGACTTTTTTCGTTTTTTGCATTTTTTAGCATATTCTTAAATAGAAGCTATATTGTGTCTCTGATTTATCAAAAAGTAGACGAAAAAACAAACAAAATGAGCTTTGAAAAATCTATTTACGATGATTTTCCACCATACAATTTTCGTCTGAAAAAAGGACTTTTTTTTTTGAAAAAATTCAAAATCAAAAATTTTCCATTATTTTCTTTTGAAATTTTTTTTGGTTATTTATAATATATAAAGGTATCTTTTCACCAAGTTTCATAACAATTCATTAATTTTTATAAAAGTTATAATATAAAAACGAAAATTTTATAATTTTTTGGAAAATTTTTAAATTTCTCGATAATTTTGAGGTTATGATGAAAAGTACCTTAACAAAAATGAAAGATCTTTTTATTACCTACAACTTTGCTGTTGAACATTTTTATCTCCGACGTCAAATTTTCTCGTAATACGCATCCAAACTATTGACTTTGAATTTTTTTCACTTTACCCTCCCCCCTTAAGTTAGTCCCCAAGGTCAGTAACTGCATTTATTTTTTTTTTCATGTTAGTAACCCCCCCAACCATTTCCCGTTGGGCTAGTTCTGGTTTCTATTTTTCCGTATTCTGATTAAAATTATGTTAGTTTGCCCCGACTATAACGTATTAGAGTATTATTCTATTGTATTTACTGATACAGACAGTTACCTCTTCTTTCATAAAATACGTGCACAATGTGGTTGACTTAAATGTGTATATTATAGAAGTACAAGACGTAAAATTTCAATATTTTTTCTAACTAATAGTGGAGTAAAGTTTAGGGTCCAAATTACCGGAGATGGACTTGTTTTTTGATAGAAATTGTTTGCTAATTTGTAGTAAGCTTTACAAAGATGTAGTAAAAAGTTCCTATAGATATTTTTTTAGACAAAAAAATGTTCAAAAATTTTCCAATGATTCCAATAAATAAGCGACCAGATTGTTCATTACAGAGTTGTGAAAGCACTAGATACGTTTTCTTTAAAAAAATTCATTTATTTTCTTTTATTGCTATTCTAGTACTACATTCTACCTCTGTGCACATTTCGATATAAATAGTAAAACAAAGCTATGGGAATAATATTTAAATGCGATGGAAACTTAACAAAAAAATGGCATTCATTAGAAATATGAAAAACGATGTGAAATGAATAGTATGTTTAGTTTGTTGACTCATTTTCCTTAAGGTGGCCAATTAAGAGACACACACAGAAAGGGAAATGTTTATTACTTTAGGCCATAACTTTTTTTCTTACTACTTATATTTAAAAAAACACTATAGAACTACCTAAATAGAACCATAGTAAGACTATTATATGCATTTCCACTAAATAATTTCAGTTGTTTGATAAATAATTAGATTATGAAGATTATGCTAATAATTTTGGAAACGACTAGAATTATTGAATGAAAATTCATAATAATACTGTTGGTATAGTTCTACTCAGGTAGTTTTCTAGTTTTTGTTTTAAATATAAGTAGTGAAAAAAAAGTTATGAGCAAAAATAATAGATATTTCCCTATTGGACGTATCTTTCTTGGAATTGGCTACCCTTAAAAATCTTCATTTATTTAAACACATTAGAAACTTGGCCGAATTATATACATCCAAACTTATCGGCTGTTTCTTGGAATAAAAATTAAAATCTGATACTATAATTTGACATATAAAAAACCACATTTTGCACTTCATAGATACAAAGTTTCACTCCCAATTTTACAGGAAGTAGTAACAACTTTTGATACTTAACTAGCATCCTGTATTTATATTTAAATATTTGCATTCTTCATGGAATATTCGTTACAACGGCGTACAAGTGAGAATTAGATTTCAAAATGTCTCATCATAATGTAGAATAAGTGAAAAGCTAAGTTGGCTTCTGCAAGAATGTGTTTCCTATTAATTTATTCCGTAATCCTTGAATATGATGTATTGCAGTTGTGTGTATTGTAGCATTTGAATAATCGTTAGTTTTGAGCAGAAATCGATATTTGTTTGAAAATACTATTTCGAAAAAATAAAAATAAACGCATGTACTTTTTTAATGTAAACCGTACTTTTCTATTTACTCCAGCAAAGTCCAAAACATTATACTATATTATGGAAGCTACCTGACATATTTGTATCAGCCTGGACATGGTTTATACTTTTCCTTAGAACATGGAACACAACCAAAGTGACATGAACAATTCTCGTATCAATGAAGACTTAATTAATAAATTAAATTAATTGAAAAAAAAATTGACACTAATTAATCATGGTTTCAGAGTGGACAGCTTGAAGGTTGAAAATGGCTGCCTCTGGATCTCCACTAACCATAATGTATGTGGATCATATTTTTGCAATTACTAAATTGTAATTAATTGATCACAAAAATCATGCCATAGCTTGCAGGTTTAGAATTTCTACCTCTGTGTCTCCTCCAACCGAGATGTATGCCAATCATGTTTTTGTACTCACTATGTGGTAAGTTATAGATAAAAAATATTAGCCTGTCGCAAATACTTGCACTAGTTATAAAACATTTAGAATTTCACGAACTATTTTGTGAAGGTTTCACTGCTAAGAAAAATTCTAGTATAATTTTTTACGTCTACCATGCCCTAAGAAACAGGATTAACGCTAGTTCTTGTATTATTAGCTTAAAAAAATATAAGAACCTTCAGGCATTGACTGCAGAGTTATTGAAAACTATAAAAGAGAGTATAGTCCATTATTTAACATATATATTTTATATCTCAATAGCTGACGGTATTTTTCCAACTGTACTAAAGCAATCAATTGTTATACCACTCTATGAAAAAAGTCCTCCTGATCAAATACAAAGTTACAGACAAATATCTTTATTAAGTGCTGTATCTAAAGTATTGGAGAGAATTGTGTATGATAGAGTGGCTTTATATTGTGAAAAAAAAAACAACATTCTGACTACATCGCAGCATGGATTTTGAGCAGTAACATCCACTGAAACAGCCTCTTACCATTTTTTGGAATACGTGTATAAGTCACTGGATACTGGTAAATATGTAGTATCGTTAATCTTTGACTTGACAAAGGCCTTCGACGTCATTGACCATAAACTAGTTCAACAAAAACTATATAGTATTGACATAAGAGGGACAATATTGACATGGATCTTATCTTATGTGGAAAGTAGAAAGTTAAAAGTTAAACTAAACGGATGTGAGTCAGAATTACATGATACGGTCCTCGGAGTTCCGCAAGGGTCTGTACCGGGACCCCTACTTTTTTTATTGTTTGTCAACAATGTGCCTGAAAATATAACTACAGGACAACTGACAATATTCGCTGATGATATAACAGTTACAGCGGCGGCAGACACAGTTGAGGAACTGCAGGCACTTGTTGATGAGACAATGGAGGAAGTTAGTACTTGGGCCCAGCGAGATAAGCTTATACTAAATGATAGTAGAACAATATTTATGAACTGTACGTCATCACATAATACGAAACTGCTAGGAACATATAATATAGACTATCACTTTCTCTGGGATATGCATATACAATATTTTTGTGAAAAATTAAACAAAGCGTACTTTACTCTATTGCAAATACAAGGTAGCTTAGATAAAACAGGCCTTATAAATATTTATTATGCCCTAGCACACTCTCATATCTCGTATAATGTAATGTTTTGGGGAAGCTCTAAGGACAGAGAGAGGGTATTTATAGGGCAGAAAAGAATCATACGGTTAATTTTTAAATTAAAATATAATGAAAGTTGCAGAAGTACATTCATTAACAAGAGTGTGCTGGCCATGCCTTGTATATTTATTTATGAATGTCTAACTTATATAAAAAAAACATGGGCTTATTTTTAAAACGGAATCATTATCACACATATGAGACTAGGAATGGCGACTTAATAAGTATACCAAAACATCGTACAACAAACTACAAGCATTCCCTGAAATACGATTGTATTACTATATATAACAGCTTACCATTCCATATAAGAGAAATTACCAGCTATACAAAATATAAACACGCTGTAGAAGGTCTGCTAGTAAGGAAATGCTTTTACAGCATATATGAATTTTTGAATAAAGAACCTTAAGGTTATGTTTAATTGTAGTGCATGTTCAGTACGTAGGTATATTTTTATTTTATTTTTTATTTTATTTTATGAATACAGCTGCCCAGGCAGATGCGCATCTAATTACAGGGCAGGAAATATACAAATAAGTATGTATACAGTACAGAGTAAAAACTTAAAGCTAAATATTTTACAATGAATAATAACTATCAATCTAATAATGGAAAATGTAAAGTAATGTGAGCAGATACTTTAACTAAACGGTGATGTAGTAGGGACTAAAGGTTAATTTAAGAGTGATTTAAAATACATTGCTTTATATTATTAGTACTACAATTAAAAACATCAAGGTTCAACTGATAGCTTAAATAGTTAGAGCACATATTGTGAATAGGAGAAGATTTTAATACATTTGTTCTTGGCGTAGATAAGTAGAATAGGGCGTATGAGCGAGTCTGAAAAGATGGAACATTGAAATGTATGGAACTGAGAATATCCGGGCAGTCTATCCGACCTGCTAATAGTTTGTGTAGGAACAGAACAGAAAAATAGACTCTACGTGTCGCTAAGTCATTTAGATTAAATCTAGATAATAAGTTAGATTGTGGCGTCCCTATGGGGGGAAAAATTCCGTCAGCTTTAAGGGAGAGATATTTGACGTGCCTTCTCTGAACCCGTTCCAAATTAAGAACATGAATATTGTATTGTGGATTCCAGATAATACCACCGTATTCCAGTACAAAGGCATTAAATAGGAGAGAGAGTGTGGAAATATCTTTAAAGTGCCTCCAGTTTCGCATAATAAAGCCTAGATTTCTGTAGGCATTAGCAATTGTCTGATCAATGTGGGCAGTAAAAGTTATTTCTTCTCGTAAAGGTCATTGAATTACATTTTGATATATTTAAGGGTAGCCTATTATTTTCGCACCATGTGTTTATTTTTGTGAGATCGTGTTGCAATCGATGGCAGTCTTCTTCGGAGTTAATAGATGCAAACAGTTTAAGATCATCGGCGTATAGGTGGACATTACTTTGTATATCTTGGCAAATGTCATTGATGAAAATTATAAATAACAGTGGTCCCAAACAGAGCCCTATGGAACTCCTGATGTCGCTGATACTTCAATAGATGAAAACCCGTGATACTTCACGTTTAATGTTCTGTTACCAAGATATGACTCGAAAAAACTTAGAAAGTCAAGACTTAATCCAAAATCTGACAGCTTCTGTAGTAAGAGCACATGATCCAGTCTGTCAAATCCTTTAGAGAGGTCTGTATACATATTTTATTTTGTTACTTTTATGCATTTAGTACATGTATTATTATCTATATGCTTTTATCTATTGTGTGTTGAATCATGTAAAATTTTGACTCGCCATATATAATTTATGTATCTGAAACTGTTAATAAATATTATTATTATTATTACTATTTAGCCAAATTGACTTATTATTCATTAACTCCTACAGGACAATTACGACGGAGTATTAGACTACCTCTTTTTTGTATGTGTCGACAATTTTTTTTTGGATTAGTTTTTAACAATAAAACGGAAATATTAGCCAGCAAAACATTTTGGATTAACACCCTAACAAAACTGCAACCGGCGGTTTCCACAGTAATACCAGTGATTTTCAGTGAATGCAATACTCCTCCTGGTAATTTTTCTGTCATTATCCTTACCCTATAATTTGCTGCCGATTTAACAAGGACCCGTCAAAGAAATTAGTCCTCAGTAAGCAAATTCGAATATAAATACGCTCGGAAGAATTTAATCCGGGCAAAATTAAGGGGGGATTAAACAAGTTCCACGGTATAAAAATAACATTTTAACAACTTACACATCTGTTACTTCTTAAAAAGCAGATAAAAGAGCAATTCTTCATAGACGTAGGTACATGGGCCCATGGATTAAAAATATCGACTTATGTGTTAGTAAATGTATATATTTTATTTATTTATTTAGCTCGTATACTATTTAACAGGTAAAATTCTGTTACAGAATAGGAAATAAAAATATAATTAAGAAACAGTTACTTTTATTCTCATCATCAAAATACTTTCCATACAGTTAGACAGAGATTTTTCAACATGGGCATCTTGCAGTGGTACTATTGCTTCGTAGTTTAAAAATACGGCAGATTCTGGGTTGTGCAAGTAATTGAATGTTGAAATTAAGGGAACAGTTTACTTCAAACGAATCATGATTTGTGTTTGTGAAAATATGCTAAAATGGGTTGAAGTATAAATCAAAAATAAATTTCAGTTAGTGTTTCCAATTTAAAAATAAATTTGACCTGAATTAATTTGTATCTTTTCTAAACGGAGGCTACTAAATATTTTTATGTTAGTATCTACAACTTAAAAGTAACTGTAGTATTTTAATTGTAAGTTCTAAAATTCATTTTTCTTATATCTGTCGATGGCTCAAAGTATTATATAATCAACAGCCAATGTTCACTTGAATTTTTGTTAGTTTCACTCAAGTATGTATTAGTTAATTAAATACTCTCGGTGGTTTAACACCTTTATGTGACGAACCTCATCCATATTTTATGTATATGGCAAACAAGGTAATAAAGGATTTGATTTCATTTAATTTGAAATGAAAATTAATTAAACCGGGTGAATGGAAAAACTATGTTACTGTATTTAAGTGACTAAAACCCTCATCAATAATATGACAGTGAGCGCAATTTCTTTGTCTCGTCCATCTTCTTTTATAGTTGTACTATCTATTCCTAATCAATTTATAATAAAAAAATAGTTTTGAGATAGAGAAAAACATTATAAAATTCGTTCAAGTCTCTTGCGTCAATATATCATGCAATATACTTGTCATATACAGTGTATCGGAAAAAACTTATTTTGGAAACTCCAAATTCCAAGTGGATAGAAAGTTGTCTCTATGAGCCCATATACACCACAAAACAATTAGCCCAATTGAAAAAAATTAGGTCTTTCGCAAAGGCTTAAAATTTATAACTTTCTGCAAAAAACTGAATTTTTCCATATTTTTTTGGAATGAAGGATTAAGTGATTTTATTTTTCAAGTTGAAACATTTTATCATTAGGGTGTGAAATGAAAATATAAAAAATATTATTCTAATGAAACGTTTCCCATACAGCACAAGGACATCCTCAGAACATACTGAGGACAACTTTTCAGGACATATGGGATAGCCTAGGAAGATCCCATAATCACCTTAGGATGTCCGTAGGATATCCAAATGGGACAGTTCGGGCTTTGCTGATGACGTCCTCAGAACATCAGTACGGGTGTGTACAGGACATCATCAGCTCTTATATGGGTTATGCCTGGGCTTTACTATGAACAACCTGAGGACATTGATCCGACTTTATATAGGACACCCCCTGTTTTTTTAGAGTTTATTGGATATTTCTAAAGACAGCAAAAAATACATATTATTTTATAGGATCATTGCTTTTAAACTGAGCCAATAAGTGAAGACAAAGGAATACAAGTTTACATAATGGCAGAGGTAAAATGACTAATAAAAATGTGATAGATATATGTACAACTCCATACACATATTTGTATCTATCAATTGGCTTATATCACTTTAAAAGTAAATATACCAAACTAATAGAGGTTATATATAGTCCAATGAAATATGTCGACAAATCAAAATTTTAAGGTAAATAGGTACTTGAATTTTTGATATGTTTGAAGTATTTGAACACGATTAATGAAAGGAATTTTTTTTCAACCCCGAGAAGGGGTGAAAAAATATATAACAAAGTGTTTTTTCAAAAGTACTCAAAATGTGTAAAAGACAGTAAAAAAAGCTTCAAATAAAAATTGTAAAAGCATGAAATATTACATAAAAATTGATCTCTTACCTTTTTTGGTATTATTAAAATCAACAGAGTTTAGGGTGGTTAGAAGTTATAAGGGATGATATGTACAACTTGAAAAAATCATAGCGTGCTGAAAAATTATAATGAATTTAAAAAATATTTTATTCTCAGAAAAATAAAAAGGATTATGTATCTGACACATTTTCCCCTTTTAGATAATATAATAAATACAAAGATATAACATAGCAGCATTATATTTATGAAATATTTAACGTAATCTTATTTGTTGAAAGAACTTTAAAATGAACGTGGAAAAGACATCGACGCCCGGCGGATTTCTTAGAACTTTCGACTTGTCACAAAAAGGCGGCTAATTCAAAAGCCAGTAAATGTATTAAAACCAAATTATAAATAACTGCTATTTAAATAAGATATACATTTTTAATGAATTATTTGTACTGGAGCTGATTATCAAATAGAACAAAAAAATAAGTTTTTAGAAGCAAATTTTACAAACTAATAAAAGACATTATAAATAAATTGCTTAAAAATAATATATACGCTTTTTATTATTTTTGTTGTTGAAATCTCCTAAATAATAATACCTTATAATAGGACGACTCTAGGACTTGCCCAGGATATTCCTACAGTGGATATTTTGTTAGGCTTTTAATATCTTTGCGGGATATTACTAGGACATCGTGCCAGGATATGTCTAGGATATCCCCATTTGGGATATTGTACGTAGTTTATTGGGATATCCTAAGGATATCCTGAGGAATTTTGTCCTCGATTGGGATATACGGGACCAAATGAGGATATCCCAGGGATGTCATGTGCTGTGTGGGTTAGGTCTCCCGCATTTTATTTAAATTTAATAGATTTTTTTAAATGTTGATCAAAGTTTTTTTTAGGCCGTTAAATATTTTATTCCTCATCATTATTATCATAAGTATTCTGCCCTAAGACAGGTCAGGTCCTTAATCCCTAATTCAAAACAAAAATATGAAAAATTCAGTTTTTTAAAGAAATATAAGCTTTAGGCGTCTTGCTGGAGACATGTATTTTTTTAATTGGGTTAATTTTTTTGTGTCGTATATGTGGGTTCATAGAGACAACTTCCATCAACTTGAAATTTTTAATTTCCAAAAAAAGTTTTTTTCGATACACCTTAGTATACAGTAGTCACGTAAAACACACTTTTAATGTACAAAACGTAAAGTATATATGAGATAAAGAAGCACAGTGTAAAATGAGAATAATAGTTCGTAAGTTAACAAAAGAGAACAGAAACTAAATGTAAACAAAGCAAGTAACTTGGGTGCAAATAATTTATTGACTAAGAGATTTTAATGATCGATAGCCCAACGAACCTTTCAATATAATGCGTAAATTCATATAAGAAAAATGGGCAGCTAGCTGAAACGGCTGGAATTCCCTATGAGATGTTTATAAAAATTTCTTAGTAACTGCGCTTGTTATTACTGAGCTGTGGAGTGCAGACCTCATTTCTGGGGGTGCTGGAGCGTATACTTAGTGACCACCGCTATAACCCTCGGAAATAGCGTATCCTGCCAAAATTAGGTTGTTAATAATAATATAATAATAACGATTTAATAATAATAGCACGTCTTTATTATTTTACTTCTTAAAAATACAAAATATTTAATTATTGATTAATTGTATTTATGAAATAAATGGCGAAGTTAAGCGGTCCCAATTCACAAGAAATCAAGAACACTTTTCCCACACTTAACCATAGATTCTGCTCAGACTGCACAGAATCGGTCCCTTATTTTTATGTCTTGGAGATACATAAGGGAGGCGAAATCCGTATATTTCGAACAGACACAAAATAATCTACATTAATTTCAGCATAATACACTATTGAACATGTCTTTTAGTAAGGAACGATTGCATTAAAAGGTTTTTGTTGTTTAACATGTTAATCTGATCTAATACAATATCTAATACAAACTCGTAGCAACACTCTTTAAATATTTTTGAGCAAAATAATGTATCAATAGGCGTTAACCTAAATTTTATTTAATATTTTCTTGTAACTTACAACATTACAGTATGATCAAATGTTTTCATAAAAATAATCCCTTCTGAAAACATTGCTTCGCCGCCCATGAGAATCTTCCCTTAAAAAACGACAGACAAAAGAGAGTCGTTTTGCTTTCGCCAATTCCATTGGACCGATTTGGATAACAATAGAATTGTTAAAGCAAAAGCCGCGGTTTAGAATAAATTTATCCTTTTAAAAGACAAGGATAAAAGGCTAAAGATACAATAGTGGGGTCTTTCATACGATATAATGTCCTATTACATTTATGAGGCGGTACTTTTGATTGTTATTTTTTACCCAATGAAGTAGTTGTTAAATCCTTTGTCGTGAATTTACTGTATATGGATGATATTGAAAAAACCAGTATGTTGAGGCACACTAAGGGAATTTTGATTTAAACCAGTACGTCATGCCTATCACCTGATAATGTATAAGTAAATATACGGCTGCGCATAACTATATGGATAACATCAAAGTCGTTAATTAAAGAATGCAACGTACTACTTACTATACCAACACTAATATAATAGCAAATGTGTATTACTTGTTTTATTATTCATACGTCGTACGTCATAGCCTAATTATATAACATATAACAAACGGTCAAAGAAGGCATAAAAAAATGTATACATACACTACTACTGTTACGGTCAGATAGCAAGTTAAAAACTTCGCAATGTTATTTTTTTTAAGGCAAGAAAATTTTCATGCTCGAGTCGTCTTTTCACAATAGGTGCAGGCTGTTGGACAAATAGACAATGGCAACATTTCATAGACAACTATTTAAAAATGTGTACAAATGAATTTCCTGTTGTTTTTGATTACAACACAGTTCGATCTACTCTAAAGTAGGGTCATTAAGGAAACGATGTCAAATTTCCTGTGTAAATGAAAATCGAATGGATCATCGTTATTGAGAACATCTATATAACAATGCTACGGCATGTGTGAGGATACACGAAGATACCAACGAATTTGACATTCGCCGTGGAGTCCGCCAAGGCGATTCCTTCAGACCCACTTGTAGGGAGGCATAAAGAAGTCATTCACATATTTTTTTACCATGGAGATGACTGAGTTTCTCGTCATTTATATTTATATCTCTCCTCCAAGTTTGCGTGTTTGCACACATATTCCAAGAGTGTGTCAAACAGTTTTGGCGAAAGATAGGGATAGGGCTTTTAGTATTTTTAGTATAATACAAACAAAGGGCAAAAGCAACTAGACATATCAGACAAACAATATCTCTACATGACGCAAATGTGGATTAGGATATGCCAAACTAAATATCTATGCACAGTTGGCACATATGTTCTATAACTGCATGTAAATATTATACTCTTCGCCAGTTTCTTGGAGATTTCACATAATTGTCGAATACTATGAGATATTAGGAAAAGTATGATATAAAAATAACGCATCTTGCCGATACTTTTTCAAAGTTTTATTAGACAATTTTTTGTCTAACTGATCCTTTGACGTAAACGTCACCGGGGTAGAGGTTATTTACCAGTAACATACTGGTTAATTGTGATATATTTTGTAGATTCCCCTAGCACCGCTTAAAAAGAGAGCATACATGTGGCAGGAAGTCCCAAAAATTGAGGAAGGAAAAAAAAATTAAGATAATGCCACAAATAACATGTAGACAATTTTTAGTGTTGTACATATCAAATATTTTTGTTATATTCAATATCCATAGACACTTACTGCCTGCATAAAACTGTTGATTTTAAACAGTGCCGAATGCATAAATTTCCCGAAATGTCGGTACACTATATTATTTTTATCCATGTATTCCTATTTATAATATTACTAAAACTCCATTCTTTGACATAAGAATTACAGATGTGAAGGTTATTGTTTAGTAACATACTGGATAATTATATTATTTTACAGATATTATTTTTTCGTAGAAGAAACATGTGGCACAAATTTCTAAAAGAAAAACAGCAAAATTAAAATAATGCCACAACTAATATTTAGGTATTTCACTTAGTTGTCAACAGAAATAAATTAAAATAAAATGATTAATTTACAATATTTTCTTCACCCTCTTCCCTTGAAGGCGTTAAATAGTTACGTTTGATAATTTGAATTTACAACAATGAATTGAATTTTTAATCGAAAGCATTCTGTAGAGGCTGTCTAGGGGCAGGTGAACGCCGTTGGTGTTTCATATGAATTTATTTAATCTGTGATATTGGAGCTTAATAAAATTTGAATATTAAACAAATTAGAATATATATAAGCTACATTTTTCATTTTTGGATGTTTATTGTTTAAATTATTAAACCTGTTGTTTTTTAATGCTTAATTACTTCAAATTTATAGTAAAAACGATTTAATAAACTTGATGAAAACATTAAAAGTTAATAATAAAATAATTACACCCACTACAAATTTTTTAATGAACATTGTAAGAACTGTAAATCTATATAACATATTTCACATTATTAATTATATATACCCGTCTTAAACTAAATGGGGCTACATATTCTGTATAAGCTTTCGTCCCAGCGACAAATTAATACTATTAATTTGTTGGTCTGTCTACACAGTACTGTGGAAAAGTAACCGCGTGAAAAAGATTGTCAGAGAAATTGATTTATACTTAGGGTTATGTAGAGTAGCTTTCACTAGAGTCTGTTTTAGATATTATATATTATAATGTCATAATAATAAAGGGAATTTATTTTTACTATTATTGAATTATTATTAAACTAACTGTGATTTTGCTATGATACAAAACGAAACACTTTGATAAGACTTAAAGGATTATCGTGAAAAGTCATTCCATTTTCTTGTAATTATCCCTTGTTGTATACAAAGGATAATTACACAAAAGTGCAATAACTTATGAAAACAAGCTAACTGTTATATTCTTCGCCGATTTACTGCACTTTTCATAGAATTGTTGCACATTCTATAGGATAGACATTTTTTGTTAAAATTACACTTTCTATTTTTTAAATATAAATAATTAATAACTTTTTTATTTATTGATCGATCTTATTCAAAAGCAACAGGGTTCTTCCTCTAACTAAGCCACTTAAGTTACTGCTAAAATTTTAATACCGTCGGACTTTTCGTTCTTAAGTTATCGTGCATAAAAGAAACGTGATGGACCGACAGACAGGCAGAAATACAGACAGACAGACAGACAGACAGACAGACAGACAGACAGACAGACAGACAGACAGACAGACAGACAGATAGACAGACAGACAGACATTTTGAAAGTTGTTCAAAATTCGATCACCAACACAGTGATATGAATTTTTTTTCTCTACGAGCAATATTACCGGTTTTAGAAATGTATCGATTGAATACAATATGCTCTTCGTTTTATAATTGCGAAGAGTATAATTATACAGGCTTACAAAAAAAAGTTTTTCGATGCTGAATTCGAGTTTGTTTTTAGTTTTGCTCTATCACGTCAGGATTTTGAGATATTCTAACCTAAAAGTTGGACATATTTGAGGTTATGTAGCTTTGAGAATTTTTTTCTCAAGAAGCCATGTGTGGGATCTTAAAATACAAGTCTTCGCCTTTAAAATACCGTTGAATTTGCTCAAATATTTTTTTTTCGCCGAGATATTGCAATTTAAATAATGGCCATAAGGTTTCCGTGCTAATTAAATGTATTGGGAAAAATATGATATGAACAGGCAATTTTAAAAATTCAATATCTCAGCAAAAAAAAAGATGTTTGAGCAAACTCTACGGCATTTTAAAGAGGAAGATTTGTACTTTAAGATCCCATACATGGTTTCTTGAGAAAAAAAAATCTCAAAGCTACATAACCTCAAATATATCTAAGTTTTAGGTTAAAATATCTCAAAATCCTGACGTGATCGAGCAAAACTAAAAACAGATTCGAATTCAGCGTCGAATAATACATAAGGAACGTATGGTCTGACCCCAGATCCAGACAACTTTTCCTTTTTTGTAAACCTGTGTTATTGGACCACCAGCGAGCAATTAGTGAACAATTTTGATAAGCAATCTGAATATTTCATAGATAACATTGTCAAACTACAAGGGGCTGTTCTGGGCCCTTTGTTATACAGCATTAATATAAACATGTACTTCTCAGTTCCTCACAGTAAATTTGCGTTGACGTTACCACTAGTCACAATCAAGATGGTGTAATCAAGCTGCTAAAAGAAAATCAAGAAAAACTTTATTTTATAGCTACATCGACATATCCAATTATGGAAGAAGACCTTTAATGGGATTAAACGGAAAGTCTATTGAATAAGTAACTTTCAAATTATTCGGTATATGCATAGAGTTGTTACCAGCGTGGCACGATCATGTAAATTTTCGAACTCTGAACAACTTTCAAAATGTCCATCCGTCTGTCTGTTTGTCTATCCGCCTGTCCGTCTGTTCGTCAGTCAAGTTGCTTGTAAGCACGATAACTTAAGAACGAGAAGTTGGATTGTAATGAAATTTGAACATTAAGTTAGTGTTAGCTAGAGGAAGAACCCTTTTGTTTCTGAACAGAATCGATTAATAAGTAAAAAAGTTATTATTTATTTAAATATGTTATATTCATATATTTATATTATATAATATTGTTTCATTGCAAAATCGTCTGATTAGGCAATAGTCCCTAATGTTTATCAACTGAACAGCAATAAATCACAAATGCGATAAGATTATGGACCAAAATTTGGCGGCTTTCGTTCATTTCGTAGTTAGATATGTCATTAAAAACGTTAAAAGCGCGGTACTATCAGTGACTGGAAGGAAACATTTTGTTTTCTTTTCAGGACTTTTCTGCCCAGAGCTCTACCGCAAGAAAGGGACGGCCATCAAGGGAGTTTATGGAAGTTGGTAGTCAGTCGAAAAGACAGAAAATTTTGCCATTGATGGAGGAATATTCAAAAGAGGAACTGCCATTTGCAACTAGCACACGTCTGTGAAAGTCTGATCAAAGAGATGCCGATTTATTAATTCAGAAAGTTACAGAAGTTTTATCCAAGAGAGTAACAAAAATGAAAAGAGCTATTAGCTGTCCCATACTACTTCCATTAAAATACGCGCCACATGAAGTTCTGGCATTTTTATGGATGCACATTTTACAGCACACACATATAATGAAGTCTGGAGCAAAACTTCGAAACGCCGATATCTATCCATCATATAATGCTATTAAAGAAGCAAAAGGAATCTGCCACCCTGATGAAGGATCCATAACTATTTTAATCTGCTGAAGTGAAACTGCAAGCGCTTGTCGATCACACAATTACAAGACATACAATGGTTCAAAAAAATGTGTTGCAGTAGGAAGCATGTGATTTGTTGCAGAATCTAGTAATGTGGTATAAGTGGGGTTATGACGGGAGTGCAGATCACCCCACCTACAAGCAGATTTACCTGGGAAGGCAGTGAAACACGATCTGATGCTTATTTATTTGTCATATGCCTTTTCCCCTTAAGAAGACAGACATGCGACAATGAAATTTTGAGGAATAATCCACGTCGACTAATATTTGTTGACCAATGAAATTAATGTTAGAACACAGAACACTAATTGCTGGACTGAAAAATTAAAAAATAATAATAATAGAACATTTCCTGTTTCATTTTTTTTATTTCCTAGATTTTAAAAAAGACACACTGTGCGTCAGTTCAGATTACTGTTACCCATATTTTGTGGCATATTCTGTGAAGGATTCTCACTCCATCTTCATCAACCAACTTTAGCACCCAGGCCATAATACTGCCAGTTTTTAATTTCTACATGCCTCCACTTCTGATTTTAGTATTGGTGGTTCACGTTCATAATCCTGCTTATAATACTGCTACCAGTCATTCTCTGCTTCAGGGCGGCCACCCTCTGAAAGTTTTCTTAGTATTTCAGTATTGACATCAAACCCGAGCTATCTGATCTGATTATGTTATATTATCATATTTTAACCTCAGCGAAGACTAGAATCGGATCTAGTTTAAAATGACCGATGTATGAACTAATGTTGCGCATACGCTTTCACTATCTCTTGCACACAAACTTAAAGCAGTAGCCTAAAGACATTGTCAATGTATGTCTACCAAGATTCTTTCCACTTCTTTTGAGACGGAAATATGAAATGTACACTGAGGAGCGAGAAACATAGTCATAAGCTCAGCGATTCTCAAACTGTGAAATTTGACGACGAATATTATTTATTTCCGTGAACGAATTCCACTCTAAATATAAAAACGTCTTTTTATGAAATATTTAAGTTATATTTAGTGGTAAATAGTGGATATTAATCCGTCAAACGAACATTGTCAAACCACTGAATCAATTTTCTAGTATGCACACACGTTTTAGAATATAATGAACATAGGATCGCGTAGCTCAATCGGTAAGATACTCGAGCAGCAATAAATGTAAATGGGGTGGTTGCGAGTTCGATCTCGATCCTCACTTCAACCTGTTTTTTTTATTATTTAAGCTTTATTAAAACTTAATAATTTTCTTTCCAAACTTTTTACTTTATTAAGCCGCGCCGCGAGTTTTGTTAAAACTTTATTTTCCCCAAAAATGTGTCTCTTATCACTACTAGCGCGTGTTTATCTTTAATAAAATCGACTTTCTTACGTCATGTATTAATACACGAATAATGAAACGTGCATCAAGTAGATAATTTGTTCAAGTGTAGTGTTGTATTGTTCATGAAAACGTGTCGTAAATTGTTTAAGTGTAGTGTTGAAGTGTTTTAGTGTTTATGAAAACGTGCCAATGCGTTGTTCTTTCAGAATTGTTTTAATTAATTTGTTTTAAAATCATTGTTAATTTTTTAATATATATTTTGTCAACCAGAATATTTATTCATTACCACTAAAAGAAAAATAATTCATTTTCGTTATTCTCATAGAGATTTCAGATTTTTTTTATTATATGAAATATTTTATTTTTACTAACATCATTTATCCTACTAATACTACGATCCTATCCTTTCCTGGCAAGAAATGCCCATACCTCCCAGTGGTTCTTGCTGGACTGTAACAATATTAGTCTTTGATTTCTTTTTCTGATAACTCATTGTTATTGACTGAATTTGGCAATTTATTTTCTGTTATCAGTTTCCTTTGTGCCCGAGCCTAAATACCTACAGTGTACGCCATGCATATGGGAAAAATTTGTATTATTGAGATTTCTAAAAAATACTATATTGGGGGTTCGTTCCTTTTTTTACATGCAAATACCTTTATTCAACTAAAATACATAAAGTTTTTGTCGAAACTAATCAAATATTTGTGGAATAGACAAAACAATTTATGATTTTTCATATAGTAATTAATAGGGGTAAAATTTGCACTTTTTTATTTTCCTCATATCTGCCTCAAACTTGATATATGGGGTCCTTGTTGTATTCTATGCACTTTTTCTTAATAAAATTTTTCAATATCTTAATAATTTGACCCATTTTTCACTACTACCCTCAACTATTTTTTACAGTCCCGCCAAACCGGTGATCACATGACATGTGTCAAAATGTAAATTTTTGTTGTCGGACATGCATAAACGAACCCCCAATAGAATTTTTTCGAAAAGTCAATAATGCGATTCTTTCCCATATGTAGCCAACTTTATGGCGGACACTGTATAATCAGAATTCCACTAAAATGACGAAGTTCCTAAATCAATAATCTTAACATTTTATGACATCTTTCCTATTTTTTTATAATAATATAACTTAGCGACACCGTTGCTGTTACAGGAAAGAACTATTTGAGAACTACAGGCATTTCTTATGCATCAAATAAAATCTTAGTTCAGACGTTTTAGCGGCCATGACACAAGTCAGCTTAAATTGTACCCGACTTTATATGTAATTATTGTTCTACGCCCGCTTATTTACGTAGCCCCATGCATATTAAATTATTTATAACCAATTACTATTAAAATGTGAATATAGCAATATTCATGTATTGCGTTTAAGTTCAACAACTCGAAACTCATATTTATTTTTCATTAATATTTTAACTGAACAATGATTACGAATCGTAAATAAAATAAAATGCTTTCATAATAAACGGAAATAGGGAAAAGTGGCGAATCTATACTAATAATCGCAACGAGGCTGTAAGAATCTTAAGAAATGAAAAACAAAAATACTATGAAAATAAAATAGATAATCTAAAGAATAATCCTAAATTAATGTGGCGAACATTAAAAAATATAATAAAACCAAAAGACAGTCATAACATATCCTCTCTTAAGATAGGAGGAGTGGAAAAAAGTATGTACTTGGAAGAAGAGCTTAATAAATATTTTATTTCTAGTGTTAATATAATTATAGATGGGTTAAAAAATAACGTCCACTACCTTAATAGAAATGCTTTCTTTGAGAACAGAGCTTTACAGCCAAATATATTTTTTAAAGAATTTAATGTCATAAATCTCTCCAAATTACGTAAAATTATTTTTCAACAACAAAATAAATATTCTGAGGATGAAATTGACTTTAAATTAATAAAAAATACATTTGAAGTCATCGGGTATCCATTATTACATTTTATTAACACATCGTTGAATAACGGAGAATTCCCAGAAATGTTGAAAACATCACTAATAATTCCTGTACCGAAAGTTTCAGGAACGAAATTAGCGGAAGAGCATAGACCTATAAACACATTACCGTCTCTGGAAAAAATTTTAGAAGTAGTAGTTCATGACCAACTTACTGAATTTATAAAAAGTAATAAATTACTGCACGATAACCAATCCGGATTTAGAGAAAATCATTCATGTGAGACATAGACAAAGGTGAAGCTGTAGTAACTGTCTTTCTCGATTTAAAACGGGCATTTGAAGTTGTCAATAGAGAACTTTTACTTAATAAACTTTACCAGTATTTTGGGATTGTTGACACGGCGCATCGAGGGTTTAGGTCCTATTTGCATGGACGGAGCCAACAAACCAAAATAAATAATACTAAGTCTGAAAAACTTTTAAATAATAACGGAGTACCGCAAGGCAGCGTACTAGGGCCTATGCTTCTCACGCTGTTTATTAACGATATATTTTTAATCGATTCGCAAGAATGCAAAATACATCTCTTTGCTGATGATACTATCATATATTTATCCGGATCTGATCTAAAGCAAGTTATTCAAAAAATTAACAAGACATTGGAAATAATTAACGAATGGTTTACAACGAACGGGCTAGTGGTAAATGCTAAAAACTCAAAATATATGATATTAGGATCTAATAAATATCTAAATCAGAACGTCGATGATACTTGTGTTAAATACAACGGAGAACACCTTGAAAAGGTAATAACTATGAAATATCTGGGGATTATCATAGACTGTAAATTAACATTTAACGACCATATAAATTACACAAGCAAAAAAAAACTTGGATTCGCCTATCGTGTAAGTAAACATTTAACTTCATCTACCAAGAAAACAATTTATAACACAATAATAAAGCCACATTTTGAGTATTGTTCCAGTATATTGTATATGTGTAATGATACCCATATATCTAAACTGCAGCTGCTTCAAAATAAGTGTATGCGATTTATTTTAAAATGTAATATATATACTAATATAAAAACAATGCAATGTACACTAAACTGGTTCTCGGTAAAAGATAATATAAGGTACAAGACACTGATATTCTTATATAAAGTGCACAACAATTTACTACCAACGTATTTGTCATCAAATATTCAACATCGTGGGGATATTCATAATTATAACACAAGGCAAAGAAATCATATAAACATTAGTTTTTCAAACTTAATGAAAACAAAATCCTCCATATACGACAACGGAGCGGCAGAATTTAATAAATTACCTGAATTTATAAAACAAGCGAAGAATGTCTTTCTGTTTAAAAAACATTTGTATAAATTCACGAATAAATAATTCTAGTTTACTTTATGCATTAGGCTGATTATTAAATATTAAGTTAATTATAATTAATCCACAAATTATATCCTAAACTAAATAATGAAATGTATTTCTTTTTTGTAATACGTAGTAGGTGTAAATGTATTTTTAAGTAATTATACTACATTTGTGTTTAATAGCTGTTTGTGCTAAATAAAGATTGTTATTATTATTATTATTATTATTTGGAAAATACATACAATAGAAAAACTGAGCTATTCAGTGTCACTTTATGTGATTTTTTTTGTAATTTTCAACATAATATGAACTTAAATATTAGATTTGTTATTTTTTTTAAATTAATATTGTTTGTCGAAGTACATTTTTATTGCAAGCGTAAATATAGCCATCTAATATTTACGTGCGGCGGATAATGATAAACAAGTTTTGTTTCTATAATACACTTAACCTCGTGAATTTATGAAAATAAAAAAATATCCGCTAAAGCACTGCTTGTAACACCGCGCATTTTTATAGACCCATTTGCGACATTTGGATACAGGCAACTAATAAAATCGGCAAACCGAAAAAATGCAATTAAACAGCGAAAAAAGGTCTTATAACATCGGGGCTAGCAGCTTCAAGTATTTTTATCGTTCACGACGGCATTTAAAAGTCCATTAAGAAACTGTATAAAGGATACAAACGACAATGGCCCAAGCGACGACAATATTAGAGAATGGTGTTTCGGTTAAAAAGACAGCAGGAGGGCCTGTCACTACACCTTGGGGGGCTCTCCGTGTCCTCCCTCCGAATACAGTGCAGTTCGGTATCCTCTTTCTTAGATTAATTCCATAAAGCAGAACCTAAAAGGGGCGAGGAATCGGGCTGTTTTAATCTGAAATATGGCTTGTACAGAGTGTCCCAATTCAAAGTTTCCAAAATAACTGGGAGGGATATTGTTATTATAATAAATATTCTAATATGTCGATTTTTATTTCTAAAACATGAATTATATTAATTCACAAAAATAATAGAATTCGATGCTAGAAACGTTCTCTTGGAGAATAGAATTGTTGCTGTGGTGGGATGTTCAAGAAACTCGCATCAAATGTGTACACAGAGAAAAATGTGTGTGATATTTGACCACAATTGTAGAAAATTGTACCCCAAATTGGTCTTAAAATGGCGACAGGAACAATTTGTGCAAATAAATAATACATTTTTGGGGCAATGATTTTGTACAGTTTATGCATTAACATTGTTTGAAATTTTTGTACAAAGTTAAAAATCACATAAATTGAATTCTTTTCAGATTTGAATTATGGTTGCATAAAAATACATAATTTTATTCCACTTGTGGAACTTAGTTTCTACAATTTGTGTGAAATTTTTAAATATATTCTGAAGGTTTCCTAAACAAACATTCACATCTAAACCTCTTCATTTGTAAAACATATTTACAAAAAATTGTGCTCTTAAGTGACACAATGTTTATAGTTTTTTAAGAGAATGTGTTTTTAGTTTTCCACAATTTCTAAATGAGAAATCCACAAATTATATGTTTATTTTGTCAACTTTGTAATTCATTTTGCACAATATATACATTTAATTCAAAGAATGTATGAATTGGGGATTAATTTTGCACAATTTATTACTCTATAATCTCCAAATTATGTATATATTTTTTGGTTCACCGTGCACTTATTTCACACACTATATGTATCCACTTCATTTTAATTATTCTGTAACACAGATTGTGAAATATTATTTCCAAAATTGGAGGTATTCCTAAAGGATTTCAATAAATAAAATTAAAGAATAAATATTTTATTTTAACAGAACAACAATGCATAATAGAGCATGCATTTATATATTATCATATTGTAAATGAAAACATTTCTATTTTTTTAAATACAATTAAATTTTATATGCATAAAGTTCTAGTTGAAAAGCAGTACGTGACTTACATTTATGCTTAAAATAAATCCATTTAATAATTCTAATTTGGAAGGCTTCCAGTGCTTCTTCTTTTTAGCTTCTATTAACGCAGTTTGTAGTAATAAAGCTTATGTCGTAGTCACGTCATATTCTTAAAAAAAAATAACATTTATCAGTTCATCACCAAAATCAAATGTATATTGCTTACCAGAAGTGTTATCTTCGTTTTGAAACAGTTCTTTTACAAGTTTGCCTTTTGGGTTTAGTTGTTTAGGAACAGCTTTCTGTCGCTTCGCATAAGAAAACGAAATTACTCTCAAACTGTGAACGAAATTAAGTATTAGAAGATAGGTATCATGCGTACTTCGCATATAAACAAGACGCCATTTTTATATTTATATGTTAACGAAGTTAATTTAAGAAAACATATATGCAAATCTGTAACTCTGTGTGAAGTACTTACCTCTGTGAATGCTGGAATTAGATCTAGGAAACCCCACTCGGTTAATAAGTTTTCAACAAACTCCATCACAAATGTATTTGTATAATTCGGAAGTGTACGTCTTCAATTAACAAAATATCACCTGGATCTGATGTGTAATTGCCTGCGCGTATATGCGTAGCATGGCCGGCGCAGTCAGTACAATTTTTAACCAATAAACTTTACGTGAAACAAATGAAACAATTATACAAAATTTTAAAACAATATCACCAAATTGATTGTGAATAGTATGTAATTAAATTGTACAGTTTGTGCCGGCGGCATAGATTATTATTATTGTTCAGCGGAAATAAATATATTGGGACTCCTACTTTCAGAAGTTTGTCAACAACCGTTTATAAAATAAAATCAGACTTTTATGTTACACAAGTTATGCAAATTCTTTAAACAATTACTTAAAACTAGTCTGATATATAGTCTGAGGATACTATTAACAATTAATTAAGTTAAATTTGCTATGATTTGTTGAGAAAAAATAAATAAATTTAACTCTAAATTTCGCCAATTTTTTGGTTGAAGTTTCCAATAAATTCATCGTAACTAAATCTTTATATTCGATAAATAAAACGCACAAGAATTATGCACAATTAAAATGTATAAAACTATATAACGTTGTGCCTTAAAATTTTACAATTGCTTAAAAAAATGCAACAAGACGTTGTTCCAAAGCGATATTCCAAAGCGATTTCTCTCTGTGTAGAGACTTCCATCTCTGCCATCTCATCAACAATCTATGTGTCAGAGGCATAAACACAGATAGAGAAAAGTAAGGGAGGTGGGGGGGTTGGGGAAGTCGGTTTTTTCTGCGTTTCGTGATTTATTGCCGTGATAAATTTTTTCCAAATTACCAGTTGCTGATCTTGTCATTTGTATGCTGCTATGGAGCAAGTATGTATCAGATTTAATTTCTGCTTACAGCTTCCGGCTAATCCGGCCGCTCTAGCCGAATATTCGATTCCGGTTGACTTTGCAATCAGTTCATTGGAGCAATGGTAAGGTGTCTCTCTTATGACTATAGCGCCGTGGTTGTCTGTTTGGCTCCGAATCGCGATCCGAGGAGATAATGTTTGTATTATTTAAATTCTAATAAATATGTTATCGAGACGGTAGAAGACTGGGCTAGACCGCTGTTGAGCGGCAGAACATGTCTAGTAGCTGTTATCTCTCCTGAGTTCAAGTCACAGCTGCGGTACATAGTAATATCGTAGGTAATAGTTGTTGTTTTAACGTCTACGTATACGTGTCCTGGTTGAGAGTGGAATAGCAATAGCCAAACTCTGTCAAGACGTTTATAATAACCATGTCCATTAACGATAGAAAAATGAAAGATTATGGATTCATGACTTGAATCCCAATTTTCCGATATTTTATAGAAATGGTTTATAGATAAATAAATGATTTTAAATAGTACCTACTTTAAAATTATAATAAAATATAATAATTATAAACTATCTTATTACAGAACAAAATTAAATTTTTTGTAATTGCAATGAAAAATGCATCGAATATAGAAAAGTTCGGAAAATGGAATTTCTTTTCAAAACTGCGTATAACTTATATATTACTTTAAAGTAATATATACTCATAAATGCAATTTAAATTGCATTTATGAGTGGTTTAGACTAATCATACAATAGATCATAGGGACTTAAAAGCTGCGCACAAGTGAACCAAAACGTTATGAATTGCTATTATCATCACCTTAATCCATACAACTCCGAACCAAATTACCCAGGCATACCATTGACTCCTTCTGTGCCAGTCGTACACAAACCGAGTAATCAATACCGAAATTTTCAGGAGGCTAGACAGAGGAAAAGAATGAATCGAAACCATTAAAAGAAGAACATTTTGGTCATGTAACAAGAGGGGCAAAATACGGCATTACAACTGAATATGCTGGGAAAAATACAAGAAAAGAGGAACGTAGGAAGCGGAAAAATATCGTGGCTGCGAAATCTAAGAAAATAGTTGTTCTTCATGCGAACTTTTTAGAGCAGCAGCATCCAAAATCAGAAAAGCCATAATGATTTCCAACCTTCGACGCGGGGATGGCACCTGAAGAAGAAGTGCTAGTCAATTGTCACCTTAAATAGATTAGATTAGAAGGAAGAAACTGGCTGATTGACTTTGATCACTGCGACCTCTGTGGATCTACTGCGATGCTCCTGTATCCTTAGAGCTCCTTATACAGCTTTGTCCTTTGTACTAGACCTCATAGCCTTGACGAGAGCCCCTTGGTATATAGCTACTAGCCCTTGGCTTTTCATCGCTGAGTAGTTGGAGTCTCAGTCTAGTCAGGCCTTCATAATTACTCAGTGTATAAGCTGAAGTACTGACGATCGAGTGCCTCACCTCCATGGTCCCTTTAGGCTTAAGTATTATTTGTGATTGAAATGAAACATCATCGGAATGCGCTCCAAACTTACCGTGGGTGCTACGTTTGCCGGTTATCGATTTGCCTATCCATTACGCGTTGATTTACCATTACACAAACTGAATTTATTCTCAATATACCAGCTCTAATGCCATCTTTTTCATTATTGAGCCATTATTCATATATTTTGTGTGATTCTAAGGCGTACTCTAATAGTTGTAATGAACCACCTTGAGAGTGGACAGACCGCTAAATGGTGTGGAAGGTGCAACTGGTGCCCTCAATAAATAAATTCTGGTTGTATCATTCAGATGAAATGTGATAACATGTTCATAATTACACGCCTCTAGTGATCACCTTGTATCAGAAAATGGCCTAGCCTCAATAATCTCTCATGTTAGTTACTTTATATATTATATTGTAGTTATTGCCTTCATAGTAGGTTGCTAATAAACAATATTAAATTTCATCTAAGTCACTGTTATAGTCATATGGGTATCCAAAGTGAATATTAAAGTATATTAACAACGAGGGCAGGATTGGAAAGGTCACCAGGAAATTCCCCACTAAACTTCCTGGCCCTCAGACAACTGTTCTATTATAGTATTCCCATATAACAAAGTTGCTCTATAAACTGGAAATAATAGTACGATTTTATATTATTACTGTTGCATCGCTGCTCTGCAAAACCTTATTTTATTTTATTAATACCGCCAAAGCGATTATTTTGTCTTCACAACGAAATTGTCAGAAAAATAAGTGCTTAGAATGTCCTTACAGCTAAATTATAAAACATTTTGTACAATTTGTTTTTCGTTGTTTATAAACGTTTATACAGCAATTATTATAGGATGTGTTAGCTCACGGAACAAAATTGATTTATAACAGACTTATAGCAATGATCCCTTGGCAATTCTTAGCCAATTTGCAAACATCTATGAAACTATTCTTTAAGAGTTTAGCTAGGCATTAATAAAACAATTTTCTTAAAATTCTTCTTAATAAAATATTATTTCTGGAAGCATATTGCACTCGGTCGTAGCTGTTAGACATTTGTTATATAAACGAAGCACACTGTGGGGTAAGTAATATGTTAGCGTTTCGTTTATCATCCTCATCATCATAACAAATTTACATAGTTCTTTTAATACAGTAAATTGCCTCCACGGATCGAGACCCGGAGCCAACTGTACAACCACGTCGCGCAGCGCCGCGGTGTTAGTGCGGTTGGGCGAATCGGGACCGGTTCGGCTCAATAAAACTTATATTTAAAGGTTAAATCTCCTGCCGCCTATGGCGGCTTAAAATTAACATCATCATTGTTTTAGCCCACACAGTAAGCTTAAAATTAAAATAATTCACTTAAAGCGTTTGGTCGCGCACTGCTTCACATTTTAGAATTTGGATTGCTGAGACGGGACAAAACTCAATGAAAAAACCTGTTCGAAGCAATTGTGCCCCAACAGCCTTCTCGCCGTTGTGGTCGTGGAAAGGAAATTTAGGTTTTTAAGAGGTTGTAATTTTTATAATTTTCTCGGTCAAGAAGGAATTCTTAACAAAAACTACAAAAATACAAACAGAGTACAAACAGTTAGAGATAGAAAAGGGATAGGTACAGAATAAAACCATGGTGGTGAAAGTGTGTAATAGTGAGAAGTTTTGGTAGAAGCGTTTCGTTCAATCAAATCAAATCAAAACAAATTTATTTTTAAAGTATAGTGTACAAAAAATTTGTCTTTCCCAGACAATCGCCCCGGAGCCAGCCAGACATCCATAGCATTTCACAACACGGCAGTTGAATGATTGGACGGGGCGAGGCTAGGTCAGACTTGCAAGAAATTAAAATAAATGTTATCTCCTGTTTGCAGATTGCAAAATAAATAACAAATAACTTAGGAATATGTAAAAGAAAAAGTAAACTTAAGATAATTAGTATAAAATGCAAAAAGCACGTGTATAAATAAAATCTCTAAGATATATATATGACTGATTTATACGGGAAAATTGCTGACTAAAAAACCCGTTCTAAGTAATTATAACGAGAGAGAGAGAGAGAGCGGCTATGTTAGACCGCACAATTTATGATTTAAAATATTAGGATTTTTCAAATTGTTCTAGTATTTAAGATAAAATATTATTAGGAAGAGAGAAATTTAGAAAAACTAACAAAAAATAACAAACAGAAACGAAGGAGGGAAAGAGTTAAATATTAGAAATTGTGTTTGACAGATTTTACAGTTATAGATAAAAAAAGATTAAAGGATTTTATACAGGTTGCCGGAAGATGGGCAACGCTTGGTATGGTAATTTGTGTTTTATACGAAAAGGTGCATTATGCTCTCTGATTTGAGTAATGTTGCTGGTAAGCGGGCTATCACCAAGTTTGAATTGGTAGAATTTTTGGGATGTAACTTTGATGTAGTCCGCTAGTGGTACTATGTCGTGACAACGTACATAGAGATCTCTTAAGGAGGTGTATCGTGAGGAATTTGAGATGAGGCGCACAAACTTATGTTCCAGGATATTTAGTTTTTTCGTTGTCGTGACCGACGTGCTGCACCACACCGGTGCCGCGCATGTAAGGGCCGATCACACAATAACAGTATATATTAATTTTTTATTCTGTCTGCTGAGTCTACTATTCTTGGCCAAGAGCGGGTACAGACTCCTGGACATGGAATAGACTGTCCGTATAGTTTCGTTTATATGTCGGTTAAACGTTAGTCGTTTGTCCAAGCGTACACCCAAGTACTTCACGCACTCCCTTTCTGGAATTTGGTTTCCCCTTATCAAAATTGGCGTCAAAATTTTATTTTCTGTAAATCTGCGCGTGAAGACTATGGATTCCGATTTCTCCGCATTCACCCGAATCTTCCACTTATCGTAATATGCCCTGGCACGAGCCATGTAAGCTTTGAGAAGCATGTTAGCCGCTTGCGCGTTGTGGCTATGAGCATACATGGCTGTGTCATCGGCATACTTGGCAAGTTTAGTATTCGAGAAAGTGGGAAAATCAGATACGTACAAATTATATAGCTTTGCACCGAGGACCGACCCCTGCGGGACACCCACGCGAATATCCCGCCGTGTGGACAGTTTGTTATTCACTCGAACCTGTAGCGTTCTGCCAGTCAGGTACGAGTGTATGAGTTTAATGATGAGTCGTGGAAACTGATAACTAATCATTTTAGAAAGTAGTCCTGGGATCCAGACGGTATCAAAGGCTTTCTCAATATCCGTGGCCACTGCCTTATACGCTTTTCCAACGAACTTAACATGGCCGCTCGTATATATACTTAGTGGGCCAAATGATGTGACGGTGAGATGTAAGTGAAACGTAACACGTCACATCATTCCCCACCAGTGACAAGGTCACGAGAAACCTGACGGTAGAAGAACAACGATGGATAAACTGGACAGGAAGAAATGAGTACCCCACTTTTTTATTCGACGCACTCTACCCGCAGCAGTAAAATCCCAGGACAGGGGCTAAGCAACGAAATGCTCGAGCGTTTCGAACATGCTTGTGCGCGTATCTCCGTAGAGTGTAGAGTAGGTGTAGAGTAAGTCGTAAATCAAATCGTGTTTGAAATTACGTCGGGGTCACCGATGTGGGGTTAGTAATATGTTAGCGTTTCGTTCCGTGGCTACTCCGTAAACTTTTCAGTAAGGCTGGAGTAGCTACTGCCTTACACACATTGCTCTCATAAAACATTTATAAAATGGTTAAGAAACTGAGAATTGTTTTTAAAGACAATCATGTGTTCGGTACCATTTTTATAAAACATGGGTAGGTATTTATGCATCATGTTGTTTTATTGTTTTCTCGTTTACAGTAAATTGTTTTATAAAATAGTATATGAAAAGGAGCGAGAGGGAGAGCTACATGTGCCTCTTTCAGGTGAGCCTCTACAGAGCAGACCGGTCCTGTTAGTAGTAATCAACCTAATTCTAGGTAAAATTCATTTGAACCGAATAAATATGCATATTATAAACTATTTTTAATATGGTGCTTATTAAACATTTTTCAGTATTTACTTCTTATCCATTATATTGCAAAATAACTAGTAGGTATTTTATTACTGTAATAATTGTCATTATCACCTTTATGAGAAAAGAAGTTAAATATGGTCATTAATCATTTTAAGTGACTTAATAAAAATAAAATTAAATTCATATAAAGTTATTTGATATCTATAGTATAATAACAGTAATTAAATAATTTCCCTTCATTAGGTTACATTGCAAAATATGGCAAATTTTTCAATTGCACTCACGTATGACAGGTAATCGCTCGAGTATTCTAAAGCGATTAACGTAGGAAGTACAAGGCGAAAATGTAACTAAGGAAACTTACTTTTTTATATAGTGTGTCCCATTTCAATCGAATCAATTAGGATTTCTACATATATGACACTAAAATAGACATCTACGTGGAACCTCATAACAATAAGACTCTAGCCCACGTGATTAAGGAATCCAAAGAGGCATTTTTATCGAAAAATTACTTCACATTGAAGTCTCAGAAAAACCATTTAATTTAGTATAAATAAAAATAATGGTTTTTACAAATAAGTAATTGTTCTTATAAACAAGATAACCGTTAAACTCTTCGCCGATTTACTGCACTTTTCATATAACTGTTGCACATTCTATAGAATACTCTTCGCAGCTTTTTTGTAAATAATATAAATTTTAGACATTTTTAGTTTAATTACAAAACATTAAAAAAAATCATGTAATTTTTTTGTGTTTAAAAAATTTATAACTTTTTTATTTATGGATCGATTCTGTTCAAACACAATAAATAGATAGATAGATAGATAATTTATTTAACTACGTTACATACACAAGAGTACATTTGTAGCAAGTCAGAAGACCAAAAATTAAATTAGATATGAAATTAAGTTACTGTAAAAGGGTAACTATAAAAAAAGAAGAAAACATATATAAATATAAAAGTAACACATAAGCCTAAATATAGAAGGATCATATAAATATACAAAAAACAATAAATATGTTTTGTCATGACAAAAGTATAATAAAAAAAACAACAACAAAAACTATAATATCTAAATACTACATTAAAATCAAAATTATTTAAAGACCTCGTGTGCCTGCTTCATATCAACATTAATGTATTAATTATTATCTGTCATTAATTTATTTCAGTCTGAACTAAGTTTGTCATAAAGTCATCTACAGAATAGTAGCATTGTTTAATTAAAATTGCTTTCAGGGCCTTATTAAAAGAGTTTATATTTAATGATTTTATACTATTTGACAAGACATTGTACATGTTTAAATTTAAAGAGTTATTCTCAGATTTTTTCAGTCTAAAACGGGGAGTTCTCAATAGATTTACGGATCTAGTATTGTAGTTATGAATGTCAGAGTGCGTGTTGAAATTATTGATATTTATGTGTATTTCAATTAAAGAATAATATATAAATAAAGATGGTAACGTCATTATACCAAACTTCACAAACAGTGGCTTACAATGTACTCTATTATCAATAATTCCAGCCAGCACTCTGACAGCTTTCTTTTGAAGCCGAAAATTTTTATGGCGTGCATTGAATTTCCCCATAAAATCACACCATAAGTAACTCGGGAATGAAAAAGAGCAAAATATACTGAGAGCAAAGTGTTGCCTCCTATAATTAGCCTCAACTGGCGTAATAAGTAAATTGTACTCGAAAGCGACTTCAACAAAAATTCAACATGACCCAACCAACTCAATCTATCATCTAATACAACGCCCAGTAGCTTTACACTCTCACCCTTACTGATTCTATGGTTTGATGATATAACAAGTTTTTGTGATTTATCACTGTTAAGTTTAAGTTTGTTTGTAATGAACCATTGATTAGCCTTTGTTTCAATTTGACCTAGACTACTCAGTAAACTCAAATAATTTCCGTCGGAGGCAATTAAAGTTGTATCGTCGGCAAAAAGGACACACTTATCAGGACGAAGAAAGTGATCTATATCGTTTATAAATAATATGAACAACAACGGTCCCAAGACCGATCCCTGGGGTACGCCACTTTTGATATTGGTAAGAGCAGAATTCATATTATTGATACTAACACATTGTTGTCTGTTGTTTAGGTACGATTTAAGTAGTGAGAGAGGTACACCTCTTTTACCATAATACGTTAACTTTATTAGCAACAGGTCATGAGATACACAATCAAAGGCCTTGGAGAGGTCACATAAAGCAAGTCCAGTATGTTTTCCTTCCTCCAGACCCTCAACAATATTACCCACCACTTGCTGCACAGCTTGCATGGTTGAAAATTTAGGCCGAAACCCAAATTGCGAATTAGAAATTATGGTATTTTGATCAAGAAACCTTGTCAGCGACCACTTTAAGAGAATTTCTATGAATTTACCAAATACAGGTATAATTGAGATAGGGCGGTAGTTAATAATCCCATATCTCCCTTTTTAAAAAGGGGAATGACTTTCGTAATTTTAAATGAATCCGGAAAAACTCCTTCACTAAAGCACCTATTTGTTAATATTGTAAGTGGACCCAGAATTATATCAATGGTTTCTTTGATTATTTTACTATTTAAATCATAGACATCAGTACAAAGAGAATTTTTTAATGTATTTACAGCTTCAAGAATAAGTAGAAATCAGCTACAGTACTAAAGTAAGTGTTAAAATCATTCTCCGATAGACTTGGATCAATTTTAGACAGATGTTTTTCATTACGTTCATAATTTATCACTCTCCAAGCGTCTTTGGCTTTATTATCGGAATTTACTATGTATTGGCCATACGCGGCTCTTTTTGTTTCCTTGATTGCAATCTTATATTCTTTATGTAAATCGTTATAAACTTTGAAATCAACAGGATTTCTAGTTACGTTACACACATGTTTAATACTAGACAAAGTAGGGTTCGTCCTCTAGCTAACACTAACTTACTGTCCAAATATTGTCTAAATGTTAGTGTAAAATTGGGCGAACATCAAAATTATATCAGAAAAACTCAAATTCAGAGGTACAAGATCTGCGAACACGCTTGGGAGAACGGGCATAGAATAAACTGGGACTCGGAAAAAATTGTAACAAATTGTAACAAAAGAGGCAGATAGCAAAATAATAAAAGAATCCGCGATAACATTATTGAATGAGGATAGATGCGTGTCGAATTATTCCGTAGATGTCTTGGTTGCCAATGTTAAAAGAAGAACTTCACAAACTTAACATTGTATAAAAACTAAAAAAAACTGTTAACTACACTTATCAACAATTCTATGTAAATAGTAAGTATCTATGGATATTGAATATAACAAACATTCTTAGGGCTGTGTATTTATCGTACATAGCAAAAAAATATTTTTCAAAAAGCCTTGAAAAAGGAAACAGATTAGATTTGCGAAACGTCGGCAAAATATTTAATTTCAAGTATTTCTACTTATTTGTGTTATTTATTTAAAAAAAGCAACCTTCAACTGATCCTTTGACGTGAAAGTCACTGGCGTAGAGGTTATTTACCAGTAACATATTGGTTAATTGTGATATTTTGTAGATTCCCCGAGCACCGCTTAAGAAGAAAAAATACATGTAGCAGGAAGTCCCAAGTAATTAAAGAAGGAAAAAAATTACTGTCCGCATTTCAATACATCGGACATTTCGTTCTTAAGTTGGTAGACGGACAGACAGACAGACAGACGGACAGGCAGAGGGACAGACAGATGGACAGACAAACATTTTGAAAGTTGTTCAGAATTCGATCACCAACATACTGATATGAAATGTGCCGATCGAATGCAATATACTCTTCGTTGTGTATTTGCGAATAATGTAAGATTGGGGTATTTTTAATTTTCTGTTTGTGTTCAATTACAAAACATAAAAGAAATTATATGTTTTCTATTCAAATAATTATTAAGTTTCTCAATTAACGATGATTTTGTTAAGAATAGTGTTCTTCATTTAGACAATTGCTCGTAGAGAAAATAATTCCATACCATTGTGATGATAATCGAATTTAGAACAACTTTGAAAATGACCGTCCGTCTGTCTGTCTATCTGTCTGCACATCTGTCTGTCGGTCGGCCACGTTTCTTGTAAGCACGATATCTAAAGAAATTAAAGTCCAATTGTAATGTAATTTGGACAGTAAAAAATTTCACTTCTGAGACTTGTTATTAAATAAATGCGGATATTACAAAAAAAGTGTAAAAAACATATCAGTTACGTAACTCATTTCTATTTTAACTTAAGTTATATATGGAAAGGGAAACTTTCCAGCTGTTATCGGTCTTATAAAAATGTTTAAATTTCTGTAGTCAAAATATTTTTGCACATCCTACCTCTGTAGTTTAATTGGTTGTACTACAAGAACTACCATCATATAACTTCCATAAATTCTAAAGTTGTATTATGTTTATATTTAGTGAATTTCCTGTTGTGAAACACAAAATTTATCACCATTTCATTTCATCATTTCATCACATCATACAACGACCATAAAATACACAAGAATCACATTCCGTTAACAAAACCTTGGAAATATACTCGTTTGGTATCTTAATATAAAAAAATCGACCATCCGGTAAATAAATTCAATTGATAGACTTGTGTTATAGTGTAGTGTCCTAAGCTAAGATACTCATTGAAAGCAATGTGGATGCGTGGGCCCGGTACAGGAGGGGCATGACAAATCAGTCTGAGAGACGTAAGGGGCCAAGGGGGCCCACAACATGCTCGATCACCTTTGACCTCAGCGTTCTCAATGGACCGCCATCATTTCATCGGACACTATCATTTGTTTTCTTACGTTTAACTCTACGTTAAGTTGCCTATCCTTTTCTCAATAATCAGTCGTAAGATTTTGTCTCTGTTGGACGCCAAAGACGAGCCGAGATGTGCTGTGAGGTAATAATTTGAAAAATTGTACAATGGAATATTTTTGTCGATATTTTTTTTGTTCCCTTGTACTTGCTTGACATTCTGAGTTTTGTCATTTGTATGCCTGATTTCAATATTGTACAGGATCAAACATACAAGGCACAAGTTGTACAATAATGAAGTTCCCACAAATTAGCATATTTCATCATTTTTATGTGTGAAGTTGAAGTGATATAAATTATTACGCTGAGAACAACTCAAGTAACATTGGTAACCATTAGCCATTTTAAAATATACATTTTTATTATTAATGGGTACGCATAACTTTCAAGTATATAATCTTAAATAGAATTGATGGTTAAAATAAAATCGAGTTCAAGAGAATAATATACAGGGTGTTTGAAATTGTGTAATATTAAATAGTAAAATGGCGATTCAGAATTGCAGCACAATTGGTTGCAAACTAGCAACTTTCTTAAATCTAATAACAAATACAAAAATTACCGAAAAAATTTAAAAGATATAGCAAGCTTAAGTTTGAACGACGAGAACAACGAGAACAGTAGGCGACTATTGATGAGAACCTGAAGAATGAAGATGCACACGTAATTTTGCCGAAACTGCATTTAGAAATAATAATAATAATTATTATAATATTTATTGAACCCGAATTTACATATATATTTTTTCGAATACGCTAAATACAAAATACACGCACCTGATTTCACTAGGAAATCGTGTTGTGCTTTAACATATTCCTAAGGATATTTACATGTGATATGAGTTAGTAGTAGGTTAGTAGTTAGAAAGAAATAAGTATTTTTGTGATTACTTACCACTAAATCAGATAAAAGTGTCCGTATCCGCAGTTATCATTTTTCTCGTTTTGTATTGTATGAAAAGAATTTTTTTTTCAAAAACTGTAGTATGTATTTAACAAAACTATTCGCACCGGCGTAGATACAGATATCATCTAAATTCACAAATAGAATATAAGATTCCAAACATGCTTTGCAAACTTCTCTTTAGGCCTGTAGTGATAAAATCAAAATCATTGATTTTGGTCAGAAATTTAAAGGACCCCGCCGTTTTTTATAGTAAAAATGTGTTTCAGTCGATTGTTCTGAAACTTGGAGAAAATATTATCCTGGGCCCCCTGATTAAAATTGTCTGTGACCACCAATCCGACCAAATTCGATCTCTTGATCTAGAGGCGATTGAAACTGTGAACATCTGCGAAGGTCTGCTTAAATGTTCCTTAAAAAATTTGGAAATATTCAGGCTCATTTTTTGGAGAAGAATAAGCATCTTTAGTATCTAGGTGTTTTTCTCCCGGAAAAAATAACAAACACAAAAAATATTTTTTTTTTTGTAATTTTTTTACGGGAAAAGGAAGCACCTTGAAGAAAAAGTTGGAGGCGCATAATAAGTTGATTATTATTACCTAAAGAATATGCCTGAATATTTTGGAATCTTTTTGAAGTAGAAAAAAATAGAAATCTAGGAAAATTCTTGGTCGAAGTAGTTTTTGTCTAAGAAATTTTGAAAACCGGCAGGCGTGTTCTTTGAACAAAAATAGCTTTTGGCTCTTGGCGTTTTTCTCTAAGACGCTTCTTTCACCTTAAACTAATTAATAAAATTCTATGAATTCTTTTTTTCCCAGTTTCGATCTCTTTTGTAATGCAGCTCCGGCTGCTAATGGCAACGCACAGTCGTCTAAATTTTAAGAAATGTCATGGTTTTCAGACGTTTGAAGAAAAAATAATTGACAGTGTAGTTAAAGACAACATTCGTTTCTTCCTTAAATATCTTGTCTATATTAAGGAATAGATTTCCTCAGGAAAAATATCTGCAAAAATTCCAGTGGCGTACCACTTTTTTTGCAAAAGGTATCAGAAGACAGGTCCGCAGGGACGCCACTGGTGGAGCGATAAATTAACTTTACTAATTAAAATATGTGGTTTTATATCCTATTAACACATACAAAAATTGAAAATAATGTATAAAGTATTTTCTGAAACATTAAAAAAAAAACGATTAATGATCAAATTTAAGCCAAAAATATTCTTCAACAACTGTAGTATTTATTTGTGTAGAACTTACACTTGTTTTCAGTTAAATAACATCATCCAATTTGCAAGACAGCTTATTGTTGATCATTAAAACTATTTTATACATTTGCATGGTATTTTACTTAGCAGCTAACTAAATTATTTGAAATTCCATACATTAGCGTGTATCTAAAACGTCACTATACTGGTTGAAATGATGTGTGCTATGCAATGACACTTCTTTGGTATCTTAAATAATTTTGAGGTTAAGGCTACTAAATAAGTTGCGATATCACTAAACTATTTGGAAGAAAGTATTTCAATATTTAATTTGAATTTATATCTGCTTTAAAATTGTTATGAATCATTTATTTTCAAGAAAAGTGTTAGCTATACCGTAAGTTCCATGTTTTGACACCTGAGACCACCCCAAAAAAGAATAGTATAAATATGTACATCTGTAATTTTCGATTTTTGAAGTCCTTGTAGCCTTCGTAGCACTTCTTAGTCGAAATGTAAAACTATAAGTTCTGACCATTCGACATCCAATTACACAGCCATACACAAAGAAAAGATCTGAGGATCTGACCATTTTCTCTATATGAGTTTGGGTTCGCTGAATCCGAATCAGAGGTCTTTTTAACATCACATCAGGATTTTGGCATAACCTCAAGAAGCTCATAATTTAAGCGACTTCGACATCCCTTCACATAAGACGCTGTAACTATTTCTAGAAGGCAATGACCCCCTTCTTTTTTGTACTAACATCGATTGCAAATTAAATTTTCAATGCGATGATGTGGGGCAACATATTCTTTCGGTGCTTTTTAAGTGAGATATTGGCCGCCAAAATGAGAGGTCCAAGGATTTACCGGAAGGTGAAAATCGATTATTTTTAGTGCTTCCCGAGGTTAAATCTCGAAAACGAAACCAGATACAGAGCTACGGTTTGAGCTACTCGATTTCCCTCACCTTCCTAAATATCCCTGATTTTTTTAGATGCGTTATCTTAGAAGTTTTGCAAAGATATGAAAGTGCCAGCAGAAATCTGAAAAAAATTCATGAGTATGTAGGAAGGGGAGAGAAATCACAGCTTTGTATCTCGTTTCGTTTTCGAGATATGCATTCGGGAAGAGGTCAAAAAATTTGATTTTTATCTTCTAGTAACTTCAAGCGGCCATATCTCGAAAAGCAACTCACAGACCTACCTCCGACTTGCACAAATCTCACGTCTTTCTGCGTACCTCTGAATTTTTTCAGATTTCTGTAAGCTTTCGTTTGATAGAAATTGCCCTCGAAGCTGAGTCGTGTCGCTCGAGAAGCGAAATCCTCGGACCTATCACTTTGGCGGCACATATCTCACTTAAAAGTGCCGAAAGAACATCGTGCCCTACATCATCGGATTGTAAATTTAGTTTGCAATCTACTTACTATAAAGAAAAGTGGGTCATTTTTGTCTAGAAAAAATTACAGCGATTTATGTCAATAGATGTCGATATCACTTAAATTATGCGTTTTTTGAGGTTATGGCAAAATACTAATGTGATGGTGTTAAATAGACCTCAGATTCGTATTCGGCGACCCCAAAAGCATATAGGAAACATAATCAGACCCCCATGTCCGAAATTTTTTTTGTGTGTGTTATTTACAGTTTTATTACTCGCCTACCAAAAGTTAACGGACTACTACTTTTTCACCGAACATACATTTCTCTGGTTTCTTTGTTCATCTAACTAATATCAAAAATGGTTGAACAATGTAAATATTTAAAAATATACAATATGCAGCAGTTCTAAATAAAGAAACAATTTTCAGAGGCTTTTTTACAAAATATTCTCATGTAAGTTGTTTTATCTATATAATTATAAATGTTATGGTTGTAACCTGTCACTTGTCAGTATCAAATATTTAATATTAACATTCTAGTCTTTCTCGATTATTGCTATTTTTTATTTGCTATCTCAACAATTACGTCTTTTAAATTTAAGAGCCTTTTACATTTCTCATGTAATCAAATATGTCTAAACGTTGGAATTTCACAGTGAGAGAAAATTATTTATCACAATCTAAAAATAAACGCATGTTCTTCTGCAAAATTGTTAGAATATGGTTACTCTATTTAAATTGATTATTTATAATTTTAAAGCCTTACTCGGACCTATGTAGATATTTATAAATAACTAAATAGTTTTCCCACAATACTGTCAAAAGAGTACACAGTTTATCTCTTGACGATCTAAGGTATCAATCGTCTTATCTTTGGACTTAAGCCAACATTGACCTAAAGTAAATGAGAAGGGTAAACCTTACTTTGACCATATTATTCAGCGACGTTTGTGTAAACAGGAACAACCATCCTTTTTCTTTGTTTGTGCACATACAGAGTTGGCAAAATAATAATTATAACGAGTACCACTAATTTTCCCAATTTTCAAACAACTTTTATTAATTTTCGTTAATGAAATGGAAAAACTTTTTAATGTTGTGTGGAAATTTTGTCTTAAGTATTCATTTTCTTCCATGTTGCATATTGACTGATTGATTGATTGACTGGCCAGCATGTGATAGGCATTGCTGCCGCTTCTGAAATATTTTTATATACCACCGGACCAGCTGCATACGCCTGATTGAACATGGGAAATGCTTGTTGTCAGCTGCGAGAGCCATATGACGCATGGGGTAGGAATATAGGATAAGAAGTGCAGGTGTTTGTGAGATGCTTCTTTTTAGTTTCCGTCTGTGATCATCTTCTCCCCTGTTCTCCTTCTGAGTTTTCTGTTTCTTCTGTTTCTGAATCTGGCAGTATGTATATCTCGGATATTTTTTTATTGCATTCCGCCTTTTGCTTGCCGTTCTTTCCCAGTGTGTATAATCGTTTCCTAGTCTATTCATAATCCTCTAGATTGTTGTAATACATGTGTAGCATGGCCTCCCTATATTCAATTTGTTGCTGTTCAGTCTTAGCGTTTTCTTTAGTAGGTGTGTCATCTCCCCAGTATTTCGTTGGGTATGATTCAATTTTTTTAATTATGGTTTTCTCTTCTAATAATGCTGGAGCTTTCTGTCAATTTTGTGGTTTTTCTGTTCTTGCTAGCAGTTTAGGCTTTTCTCAGACTTCTTCTATTCGCCTTTGTCGTTGTTGTGTTTTTGACTCCGTATGTCATCATAGGCATTATGATGGTCGTGTATATCTGTTTTGTTAGACTCCATGGTGGTTTATTATCATCAATGAACGGTAGTATAGCTCTTGTGACTTTGTAGGTCATCCTGATTCGTTCCATTTCCTCCTTTTCAGTTGATTCTTTAAATATGTTCCTGGATGTTTTATTCTTTTCGTAGTTCTCAGGGTTTAGTCTCCTATTTTGTATGATTCTTCCCTGGCTGGGCTCGATTTAGTCAGTCAGTGGGTCTCGCACAATTATTAGGCTCTTCTTGAAGTATATTTTTATTCCACAGGAGCCCAGATGTGGTGTCATGTTTCCTAGAAATTTAACGATGGTGTGTTCTTCCTCATTGATGATGAGTATAACGTCGGAGTATGCAAACACGATGGGATGACTTATCGTTTTAGCGTTTTCATTGAAATTTTAATTATCCTTTATTGTGCTTTCTATCACTTGATCTAGGACTGTGGTGAATAGTCAGGGGGATAGCGGACATCCTTGTTTGACTCCTATGTTCTTCATTTTTTATTCTGTCGTCTGTCCAAACCATTGTGTTTTCGTGTAGGCATGCCTTTATTGTCCTGTTTATTAGGTAGTGAGGCACTCCCCTGTTGCGTAAAGTGTTGCCTATAGCCTCATGACTTATGGTATCAAATGCCTTTTAGAGGTCAATTGAGACTATATGTAGGTTTGTCCGTTCTTTCCAATTTTCTTCCTGGATCCGTCTGGTGGTGTACATATGGTCGTCCATGGATCTATCCTTGATGAATGCTGCTTGACACTCTGGTACTTCGCTGATGTATTTCTCCATTTGTTTCGGATGGAATTGTACCTAATATGTGTACTCATTGTGTACCCTACAGTGCAGAGTGTTACTTTTCTGCAATCGTCTACGTTTTGTGATGATTTGGTTTTGGGGAGCGGTAACTGTATGGTTGTCTTCCACTCCACAGGCAGGGATGTGGTTTCCATCCGTGGGTTGGTGATGATTTCTAGGTTTAGCTGCTTTATGCCGTCCAGTCCATAGTATAGTAGTTCGTTGCTTATTTTGTCTAGTACCGGCGCCGTGTTTCTCTTAACTCTGGCCATTGTTTTTAGTAATTCGTCCTTTGATTGTGGTTTGCCCATATTATCAAAAAATGTAAAGTGTTATTTAGAGAAATAGCTTTGCATAGAGAAAGCCACAGAACGACTTTTATGAGAGAACAAATTGCATTTTGTTAATGACTGTATCTTTTGGCAAGGAACACTCCTTAACGATTTTGTTTTAGCTGGTAAACACAATCCTAACCTAATTTTCTGACATCTGGTATAAAGTAACAACTGACAAACACAGCAGCGAAAAATTAGAAGTCAAGACAGTAACTTGGTAAAATAAAATAGTTGTAGTAATGTCATCTAAATCGGTGTTTCAAGGACGCGCTATATTTCTTTTCGATTTTTCATATTTTTTCTCTGTGAATTGAAGCTGCAATTTTTTTTAAGCACAGTAGTGTTAGTACAATAAGTCAGTAATGTAATAAAGAATTCCTGGTAGAAGGCCCATTATGCGTTAAGATGCACGGATCTAACTTAATAACACAGGCATATACTAATTTCATCTATAGTCGGATAATGCTACATATATTGGAATATGTATGGAAATATTGAAATAATTGGTAAATACTATGCCAGTTTCTAAGTAAGTGGACATATGGACAAGCAAATTAAAAATATTTTCATCGATATAAATGTAAGTACATTACCACAACATTAAATAAAATCGTTTGAAACATATCTAAAACGATACAAATATATTGTTTATATATTTTAGTTTGGTAAAAAGATACGATTCCATAAGTTACATATCGTTTTCACTACTTTCAAATTGAATACATTCCATCTTAGGAACAAAATAAACCTAAGCAATAAATTAAAAAAAAAACAGGAATATATAAATACCAACGCCAATAAATGTCTTTGTACGTTTATGAGATATTAATAATTCATAAATTATTTCAAAAGGTATAAGAGTTTTTTAACGTCTAACGGTTTATGCCAAAACTGTTTCATATTTATATTCGCTAAGGTATACTTCCATACCTTTTAGCGAGTGTACAAGCACACCAAGTTTAAATAAATCAATAATAATTTATTATTATTTAAAAAACTACTATTTCTATCTCACCCTGTACATTTCTCAATGGCCTGTGTGTAGTGATTTTGTGATATGTATCAAAGTTGACATGACATAGTATTTTGATAATCGTTTATAATCTTGGGAAGATCCTTTTTGGTCCGACGGATAAAAACACGGTCAGATCTGTCATCATTCTATCATTTTTTCACTTAATTTCATTTTAAAATAAATTGAGCAAACAGTAACTTATATTTTAATTAGTTTTTCACAGCATCAGGGAACCGTGAAAATATGTTTTTATTTATTTGAACATTGTATGTCATACTCTTTTTTTGCATTAATTTCTGAGTAACTAACTGATTAATTTTAAACGTTTTGTTGTGATAAATGCGGTGTCTTATATATCTAGAATGGTTTTATCTAAAATATTTTTCGTGTCGTACACCTACTACAATGAAAAATGAAAAGTTTCACTATCTTTTGACCCGAACATTTCTAGTAAAACGTGACAGTTAACGTGCACTAAAATTGTATATTTGTTCTACTACTGTTTGAGGTTTATCATACCCAGATAAAGTATGAATTTTGTTCTTCAGAATTTCAAAAGACGAACTGTTATATTATATTGTATTTACGCAATATTTCGAGTCAGTTATTGTTCCAAGAACGATAAATTATATATAATTAAATATTTGTCTATAGCTGTCTGTCAATTTTGGAATTATGAGTGTGAACACCAAGTATTAAGTTTTAATTTTAATTTCTATTCGACAGTAACATCCACTTACAAGAAAACGGTTTGAGGAAACGAGTAAAATACAATAATATTCATATATTTAGCAGAGTGTAACTAAGTTTTTACATGCCTTTATCTCTGTTTGGTGTATTTCCGACGAACTCCCTAGGAACTTGAAACTTGGCATAGAAGTGAAGAATGCCCAAAAAATTTCAAAATTTGTAACATTCAGAACGACGTACGGCCTACAAATATGTAAAAAATCTATATGATGAAGATGGAGATTTAAATCTTATATGAAAAAATCGATAAAGGTATTTACACATAAATTGTTTCTTTATATATACAGGGTGATAACTCAAGAAATTATTAATTTAAAAACAACATAGCAAAATATTAATCGGAATGTAGATATCACTACTGCTTCAAAGAAAACTAGATAACTTTTGTTTAAAAAAATGTCATCCGACAGAGAAAATGAACAATAATTAAACGGTGGAAAATATGTAAGTTTTGCCTTTTCTTGTCACTATCAAATACTTGTTGTATTATTGCTTAGAAAAACCAACCTGTATATTTTTCAGTGATATTATAAATGGTATTCTCTTAGCTAATTGTGTTAACTCTACGCCAAATATAATTGCCATTTGTCACATTTTCTTCATCATTTTTTCTCTGTAGGAAGCCCACCATGTATATTTCCCTCTCCATTTCTTCGCTGGCGGTAGCGTCAACTACCTGCCTTTGACAGCGCCATCAGACAGACAACTGACATACATGCAGATAATCAGACAGATAGACACGTAGATAGATTGACGGATTGAAAGACCTTCATTTTTTGTAAGGGTGATTTTCTCACGACTACAATAATACCTCCCTTCAGTGAGAATAGCAAGTTGACTAACGTCGTGTATAGACGTATTGTAGGACATTTCCGAAAAAAGCGCTAAAAAATGGTTAAAATCTGTTAAACTCGGTAAAATGTAAGTCACCGGTAGGTCAAGAACTTCTGCGTAAAGTGAGGCGTCCTAATAGAAGAACAAAATACATGCCGAATTAATAATTGAAAATTACTGGTAATGTTTTTTAATAGTATCAGAAATAAAGTAAACACGTGCATGCTGGCCGTTGACGGAAACAGACCGATATTCAAAGACCCTTTCAAGTGTTCATTGGTAAAGAAAGTGTTTAGTGTCAAATGGACAACATGTATTTATAAAGCAATATAGACACAGCTGTGTTGTTACCTATAAGAGTAATAAAACTCCAACTAGAACTGTTCTTGGAAAGTGTAAATAAATAATAAAGGACCCTGTACTAATCTTATGGAAATTGGGTTTAGGCCAAATTTGCTCATATTGCAGTATTCTGTAGATCTTGGTTTCTTGATAATAAGTTCTCAAGGGCAACAAGGTCGGAAAGTGCACAGTTTTTCAGATATAGGGAGTGCAAAGTCGACTTTGCAACCCCCGATATCTGTAAAAATGTCCATTTTCCGACTTTGTGCCCATGAGAACTTTTGGTCAAGAGGTCAAGACGAATAACATATATCGATTCCAGCGAATTTTTACCAGTAGTCATTTCCCATAATAATCGAGCACCCCCTTTGCACCCCCGATATCTGGAAAACTGTCAATTTTCCGACCTTGTGCCCATGAGAACTTTTGATCAGGATGCGAAGATCTACAATATTCTGCATCATGAGTAAATTTGGCTTGGTCGTTTTCGTGTGCAGTGGAAAACTTAAGCCTAAGAAATTAGCCCAAGAAAAGAAAATATACCAGCAATCACAGAACCAGACACCACAGAAAGATAAGCTATACAATTTATTGTATTAACTTTATTAACTTAATTTGTTAACTTAGAACCTAATTTAAAAAAATTGAAAGTGTATTAAACATAGGGCGGGTCCCACAACAGGAAGGTTTCGACTGGCAGCCGTCACATGGTCCATGTATTGAGCTTATTTACGAACACAAAAATGTCTCTCAGTTCAAAGTAGTTGAGGTCTGCTTGATATACAGAGCGCCTCAAATCTTCTCCTCATCTCTTTTTTTATTTTTTGCAGATTCTACTTTACCCTAGCGGATCGGTATGCAGGGTGTCTCAAATGTTCTCTGGGGGCTCTTCCTTGCACTTTCACTGCAAATGGATATTTACCTGTGGAACGATTAATAAAAGAAAGCTGCTTGTGGCGAGCTAATGTAAGTCTTGGCAGACAAATGGACGCACTGATACAGGACGTTGAAACGAAAATACAGATTTCTGGGAAACATGAAACTCTATGTAGACGCAAGCGGGCAGGAGGGGGCGCACTGCTAGATTTAAAAACAGAAAATTCAGAAGAAGAACAAATAAGGAGCTGATGATAGATGGAAACTTAAAAGAAACATCTCACAGATGCCTACACTTCCCTATATTCCTACCCCATGCATCACAGCAGCTCTCACTGCTGGCAACAAGCAAGTCCTATATCCAATCCAGCGTATGCAGCCAGTCCGGCGGTATATAGAAACATCCAGGTTGGATATCCGGAATCGGCAGCAATGCCTACCTTATACTGGCAAATTAATTAAATCGATCAATGAATCAATACAACACCTCCCATCGGTAAGCGAGGGAAGTTAAGTGATGACGCATGACACCTTATATTATTTTCGAAATATATTTATTTTGTTTCGATGAATCTGTACGATGCCACACTCTGCGCACTTTCTTTGGGCATACCATAAAAAACAGACATACATAATTTGTCTCCCGCTAGATCTTGCAGAAAACTTAATATTTCTTTACAACTTTGTTCCTATATTTTTGTCTTATTTCTTACGTGCTTGCACCTCTCTACCGTGTTTTTACTCCACGCAAATTAGCGGTCGAAAACTGCGAATCCTGGACTGAAAAACGTTCCACCCCATTTTTGAGAAATTATGTCTTCATCTTCTGATCCTCAAATGGGGGTTCTCGGGTAAAGATGGATGTTAAAGTGGAAATTTTTTATATCAAAGTGATTAACTTAGTTAGGTGGACGATAAGGAGAAGGTTAGTGCTATTAAAGGGGTAGAAACTATCCCCATGAGGAAAATATAGACCTAGGTCGATTTCTATCTGGGTTTTTAACACCATTGGGTCGGAAGATAGTCGAAAGGGATGAGCCGGACTCTGCATTCATTCACCAACTCCTCAAGCACCAGAAAACTACCCCCTCACCTGAAGGGAATATCGGAGCTCGATTTACGACAGAATCCGGTTGAGAGCCGATCAAGAAGGATGATTAGGATTAGATTCGTCTATCCACCCCTACCACCTTCAAAGGAATTGAAACTACCCCCTTAAAGAGATTCTTGAGGGAGCGAATCTGACTCTAAGCATCCTTCTTGACCGCCCCAAAATCGGATCCTCTTGAAAAAGATAAACTGCTTCAATGGATTAAGTAAAAGCGACCGGAAGACTGATCCTAGCGATAGTCCAGATGTCACAAAAACTGGGCTGAAAAGTAAGTTGCTATATTAAATTATTTCTTGTTGCTTTTTCCACAGCACACATAATAACTAGTTTTGGTTTATAAATATATATTTACTAATTTGGTATCATTCAGTCTAGTACCAATTTGTTTAATAAAATATTGACATAAAATACGTTTATTTTAGCTATTGCATATTAAATATTTATTGTGTTTTACACACACGCATGATAGCATTTAGAATTGATGGTACTTTAAATTTACTTATTTTGCTATATTGCTTTTGCAAGAAATATAACACACAAATTTCTCATTAAGCACATTTCGTCATAATTTGTGAATTAATTATTATTATCAAAGGGGAAATCGTGAAACTCAATTTCATTTAAGCTAATATGTTTGATATAAAACTTATTCACAAAAAAGTAATAATAACATGAATTGAACTGTACGAAATTAAACAAAAATACAGTAACGAATACTAAAATTATTGAAGTGTACCTATATAATATAAACATTGCTATCTGGACAACCATAAAATATTTCAGTATTCCCAGCGCTTGCCATCATACTGGTTTACTACAAAGGCCAATATTTAGATAACAATATAATATACAGGCAAAAATATTCCATTGCTTTTTGGCCACTTTATACCGTTAGGATACTAGTCGATTGAATATTTTACATTTAGTGTCGTTACCCTCTAACGATGACGTTAGATAACATTAATACTTAGGTAATAAAATAGAAGGTAATAAATTAAATCTGTATCACAGTACTCTTCCTTAAAATATTAATATTTAGAATACTAAAGCATATACACTCTATTCTTGACATGAAAGCAATTGAGGTATTTAACTCAATAAAAATTATTAACACTTCATAAAGGAAAGAGAAATAAAGAAATGATCAAATAATGGAAGGGAAATCTGTATACGCCATGGTATTCTTTTTTGACATACTCCAAAATTATATTTTCATTAATCTCCACTCCATGCCTTAAATGCACTGACCAACTCTTAAGAATATTGACATTGTGCACGTTCTATGGGTATTAAATGTGGTGATTTAGCGGTCCAGTTTAGAACATTAATAAGTATATAAGAATTCGCTAGAAGCTAATTAACAAAACTAAGCATGACTTCGTTGAATTAATGATTATTGGACCATGAATAAATTGGAATTGAAAAATAGAGTTTATGTAAATTGGATAAAAAAGGAGTTTTATTAATATCGAAATAAAACATGACCATTTGGGCTAAGCACACAGTTCAAAAATCGGCTCTTATGCGTTTTTTTGGAAATTAAATAACAAGTATTTAAAAATAAAGTATATCCCAATCGGATGCGAAACAAGTGTTCTGGATAATTTTGATCGAAAAAATTGCGATTCGTGCCATTGTGAGGTGGTCTAGTTCCAACATATATCGCTCCCAAAATTTTATCAATGATGCAATTTCCAAAAGGATTTCTCGGTGGCCGATTATTTCCATACTGAAAGAGTTTGTAAGTCTTTGGTGGTAACTTCCCGTTAATTCTTATAAAAAAATCTAACCTGCAAAGTATAGATTGAAAACTTTTCAATATATTTATCCTTTCCTCGGAGAGCAATTGAAAGACTCAGACCTTCTTGGATCAGACCAATGGAACATACGTATTCTCGACTAAATAGGATTGATTTAAATTAACATGTTATGGCTATTTTCTGCGAAAATTTCGAAATGGTTAAAATATGGATCAATCGGATGAACATTGTGGGTTATAATTTTCAAAATAGTCGTAGAGGCCTGATGTTTTTTAAATATGCCATAAGAGAACACCATAGTAATCCATTGATCACAGAATGTATGAATGTTGAGTAAGACAAGAAAGATCTTTGAAACAAATTGTTTTGTATATAAGTCCACAGAAACTCTTGTGTTTAAAATAAAAACTGTTTCTAACAACTATATTTATTATCATTTTTAAGCAGAGCTCGGAATTACCTATCGGATTCCAGGAATGGCTTTTCCAGATATTGTATATTGTAAACACGTGCCGAAACATTCCCAAAGTACAAAAACAGAAAGTCATACAACATGCTAAATTAATTTTATTTAATTTTACAATGTTAATGCGTAACTTAGATGTATCGAGAAACGCACTGTATTAAATAAAAACGAAATGTGTAATAGATTATTTTAAATTGCTTCACTGACTGTTTACCTGAAACCCAATCCCTAGCGGGGAGGGGAGTAATTTAACATTTAACATGATTACTCAGTATTGAAACATATTCTTTATAGGATTTTGCAAACAGGCAGACAAAAACTATCTATAACTAAAAGAAAAAGTTTGTGTAAAAATATTAATGAAATCTTTGCAATCTTTCGATAACCTGAATTCTGGTCGTGCTAGCAAATTAAAATCCTTAAATGAATTTGTCTAATTTCTTATTTGACAATTCTCATTCTAACACTAGCATCCACACAGTCCCCTACGACCATGCAGATTAAACTAGTATCTACATAACCCCCTACGATCATGAAGATTGAGTGTCTCTCTTAGAGGTGTTTTAAAACCTCATGAGCCGTGACCTTCATATGCGCAGAGACATAATCCGTCCTGTTGACTCAGTTACACTTCTTAAAGATGTTATATTTATTGTTTACAATTTATCCCGAACTCTTGTTTATGTATACAGCAAAGCAGCCTCCAGTGTCTTCAAAAACATATTTATAACTCAGATTAAACTTTGCCTTTTGCGCATTTCGCGGCTCATGAGATTCTGAAACATCTCTACTGTAGATTTATTCGAACGTAAGTACTAAAAACGCAAGCTACAGTAAATTTTTGGATTCGCGATAATGCCGATTTACATTTTGATGGTAGAGAACTGTATTACACTAGATGTGACAAAGCAAATTCACATATTTCTTCGGAAAATCATAAACTAGGAGGCTTTACTTACAGTGACACGCAACGTAATTTTAACTCGGAATTAGTGGAATTTATGATAGAATGTAACATACTGTGGTCGAAACTAGACAATCCATTTTTCAGACAACTTTTGGAGAAATGTATTAGTGGAAAATATAGCAATGTTAAGGTGCCTTCGGAGTCTACACTAAGAAAAAAATATTTATGTACGGAGTGCGAAAATATTAGATAGAAAATGTCTTCTGAGCTTAAAGGGAAGTATATCTTGCTTAGCGTGGACGAAAGAATCAATGTTTGCGGGTTCAAGGTAGCGAATGTTTTAGTGGGTGCATTGAACGAAAATTGCGCAATGAGCGAATACTTCATCGCATCTAAAGTATTAGAAGCTACAAATTCTCGCACTATAGCGGATACAGTAAATTCAAGTTTACACGACTGTCAAGATGACAAAAGTAGACTTTGCTACACCGGGCATGAGTGTGGTGACTGCGAAAATTTAAGTATTTTAAGTATGCCCCAGGTACATCTGTCGACGTCGAGTGGTCGCTCTCGCAATATAAATGAATTATCAAAGAAAGACGCCGAAGTTTAAGTCCAAAACATTTAGAACAGATATTAGGAACATATTTTTGTTCTTGTTATCGGCATTGAAAAAGCCTTTTGTATGTTAATTCACTGTTAAGTATTACCCTTATACCTCCAGTTCCCTTAGAGTGAGTGTTTTTAATAAATTCACTTTATCAGCTTTGGATAATATGGAATTCGCTACAAAAATTTCAGGGTAAGATATTGTTTCACACATGCATGCAAATATTTATGCGCTGACACGTAACCAACTAAAGCCAACCCTGGTTTTACAACATATCCGATAGATAATTCCGACCCCTGTTTATAATAGTCATGCCTTACATATGATAACATACTTTCAGTGAGATGTGGTATGGCGACAGAACTAAAGTAATTACCTTCATATATGTTTAACTTCCTATATAAGTATTTTCTCCTATTTTTTTCTAGATTGAGTGCCTCTATGCGAACTGCTCAAAACAGTATATCAGAAAGTAGAATCTACCCTTCCTTGCTTGGTTAGTAGCTGCAGTATCCTCAGCATATTGTGAAGATACAAACAGGAACGGATAAGTACGTGCAGCAACAGTATTCATAATGTAACGTAAAGTAACATAGCAGACGCGACGAATTTGTAGTATATGAAATACCTGAATTCGACACCAATCACAACGTCTAAATATATGAGTTATTTTGTATTTTAATTATTATGGCTTAAGATAAATGACGAGCTGCTACTAACTAGAAAGCTTAGTTTGAGCTCTCGTAGGACAAGATATATTTCGACTACAAAAGCGTTCTATTTGTAATATAGGGTAAGATAGGGTAAATTACGGTGAGGTAGTGTGAATTAGAGTAAAGTAGGATGGGGTAGGATAATGCACAGTAAGGTAGGGTAAGACAAGGTAAGGTAAAGTAAAGGAATATAGGGAATCTGGATAAACTATACATGTAGTAAAATTTTTGAGAAAATATACCAACAATGATAAGCTCTCTAAGGCCTAACTATATTTTGATTTCAAAAATATAATTTTTACGTGAATGAGGAACCCTTACAATCTAGTAAGCTTTCACCTTTTTAAATACATATTCTTATAATTTTCAAGGACTAAATAAGAGAGACTAAATAATGACTGAATACAAAATATAAAAAACCCTATTTAAATTTACGATCAGTATACAACGTTTTCCGCCACAGGACTTTTAAAATACATAAGAAAATAATAATCGACTTATCCTACTGATGTTTTAACAACCAGTCTGTGTATAATAGTTGTGTGCCTTAAATATGATAGTTCTTCAATTTGCTTACTAAAGTTCATTTAGTTCTGGAGCTACCATATGAGAAAAACATGCAAACAGGTGTCTTTCACAAAAACTAGTGGAGTTTTAACTACAGACCCACTTTATAATAGGTCATTTTGCGAGGAACAAGGTGGTCGTCGGAAAAGTCGAAACAACTTAAAAGTTGTGAAAATATGATCCTTGCATGTACTTTTCATATCGATTTTCTTGGTGCACGAAATAGGGCTGCGAAAAGAAATATAACAGGTTTTCTCGAAAGAAGTTGGGAAAAAAATTTGTTTGGGTTGTGAAAAAGGTAATTTTCAAATGGCTGCCAAAAGTTTGTGTGTGATCAGATTAACTTAAAACTTTGACTGTATGTCAAGTGCTCCCCAAATATCTTAATGCTAAATTTGGCGCACGTTTGTTGTGGTCTGATAACCTCTTGAAGTGTAAGAGAATTTAGGGTAAATTGCATCTTCACACGAGAGTTTTCCAATAATAGAAATAGCAAATAAACATATCTTTGAGCTAGATGAAGGATCATGTAGAGTGTTTCGAATTTTGTGCAAACAAATTTTAGGGAAAGTACAGCGGATTTAAACAAATATGGTAGTAACAAAAGGAACATTGAGATATCGTCAAAACTAATTAAAAATATTTATTTGTTCGCCACTGGTAATTGGATGACTCTATTCAAATAATACCGCATAAAAGTTGCCTTAAACAACATCGAAGCCGGTAAGGTTAACTGATCTAACTACAGATGTCCAACTAAAATTCCGTAATTTAAATATTTTTTTACGCAGATCTATTAGAATTTTCTTAATTTTTTGGCTGTATATTTCTTAAATGTTTCTCGGATATGATCTTATTCACTATGTATATTACTCTTTTTAAATAAAGTTATCCATTGACTAAATATAAACTTAAAAATATATATAGAATTATTGTATCACCTCTTATTATTTGATTAAATATCGTTAAAACACTGCGATACCAGATAGCGGATATCGCACTACGAACATGTATATGGAAGTGTGTACGTGTGTACAGCCAACACACCACTTGGCCAGATAATTTCCATAATATATCGCAATCCCATTCCATAAATCTCCAACAATGTGAAATACTTGTCACTATAAAATATGCCTCTGAAAGAGTATGATATTTCCTACGCGGTATAACAACCGCGTGTAGCTCCAGACTCTAGGTCGGAATTTATTGGTTGTGTTCGTACTTTGCGCAAATATAATTTATATGGATTTGCTGGCCATTAGAAGCACTTAACTTTGATGTAAAGGGAGGTTGAGGCTTGAAGAAATATTGCTGAGGGTATGTGAATTTATTTTCTTAATTAATTGGGAAAGACATTTTATTAGTTTCGCTGTTTATGAATTCTTAAATATGACATATTTATAAGCAGATATTATTGGCTAGCATAAGATGAATCAAAATTTGGGTTAGTCAATGACATTTTCAAAATATGTTTAATTATTTAGTTGTTGAAAATGTTATGTTATTATATCAAATATTGTCTAAATATCCCTCGTGGCATTCTCTGAATTCTTTTCATTTTCTTTTTAGAAGTAATTATTATACTCTTCGTAAATACAAAACGAAGAGTATACTGTCCGTTTGTCTGTTCGTCCGTCTGTCTGTATGTCTGTCCGTCCGTTCGTCCATCAGTCTGTCTGTCTGTCCGTTCGTCACGTTTCTTGTAAGCACGGTAACTTAAGAACGAAAGGTCCGACTGTATTGAAATTTGGAAGTTAGTGTTAGCTAGAGGAAGAACACCATTTGAACAATTTCGATCAATAAACAAAAAAGTTATTAATTATTTAAATTTAAAAAAGAAATTGCATCTTTTGTAATTAAACAAAAAATGTCTAAAACCAATATTATTTACAAAAAAAAAACCTCGAAGAGTATCCCATAAAATGTGCAACAATTATATAGAAAAGTGCAGTAAATCGGCTAAAAATATAATGGTTAGCTTATTTAAAAAAAGATTTTTAAATAATACTAATTAGGAGGGAACGGTTCTGGATTTAGCCAGGCTTGGATAATGCTGTTGGCTGTCTACAAATATTTTTAAACTCCCCACGAAAAACTTTTTTTTTAATGTCTGTATGCGTGTGTGTATGTATGTATACGGACAATTCTTTCGAGCACATACCGCGTTGAAATTAGCGAACACATTTTCATGGAATTTGCTATAGGAGTGATATTGGTACCACACATGAGCTGAAAAGGTACTGGTGCAGATTGCATGACGTTTAATGTCATGTTGACAGATGAACTTTCTTTTTCTCCACGACGGTATGTGTTTTTATTAACTGTTTCGAAAGTAGATGTTGTTCTTATTTCAATGATATATTACACTTTCCATTCATTCCGTTCATTTTGCGTTAAAAGAGGGTTGTGACGGCACAGCGGGTCGTATTGAATGTTATAATATTCTATTATTCTATTATTTTAATAAGTATTACAATGTGTTAGTCTAGTTTTGAAACTGTCTGCATGACTATAATACTGTTTCGATTTATTTGCTCATGATGCCACAAGAAACTTTTTAGAAGATATCGATAAACATTTCTTTTGAATTGAATTAAATGTTTTCAATGTGGTGCCGTATTCATGCATGTTCTTTCAAAGTTCAAAGTATTTATGATACCAAATAGGAATATCTGCAAGTCGCTTATGAGCAAACTTGTCCATATTCGATCAGTGCCATAGCGATCGAGAGAATTTTCCGCTTATACAGACTCTGAAAATGATTAAGACGAAAATGATTCATAAGACAATGATCTAGGTGCCCCCCTACCCCATCGAGTTTATACATATCCTCTTGTAACTTCTTGTATGGCTTAATTGCGCCTAATCTACAACTTTTTTCCTCTGAGAAAATTTTCGAAAACGCGGCGTTCCCCCTCCATTTCTTCCGAAAGATTTCCACGCGTCGTGCTGGAAAATCGAGAAATACATTTTGTCGGACAATTCGACTTTACCTGTTACTATTAGGCAATCTTGAAAAAATCAACTGTTTATCAATAAATTTGTTAGTTGTTAATTCGATTTTTTTATAAAAATTAGGAATTAACAACTTTTACAAATTTATTTATAACCAGCCGATATTTCAAGATTGCTTAATATTGACATGTAGAATCCAATTTTCGAATTGTCGGGGACAGTACAGATTTCCCGATTTTTCAATACGCATGGAAATCTTTGGGAAGAAGTGGTGGTGGAACGCCGCGTATTTGAAAATTTTCGCAGCGGAAAGAAGTTGTAAATTAGGCACAATTAAGTCATACAAGAAGTTACAAGAGAATATGTATAAATGATTTTATATATTTAATATAACCCTTAGATTAGATTTTAGCTAAAGGAGCTGGCGACTGGCCTTGTCGACTGCGACCAGTCTATTGTAGTACTCCTTCTTTGTACCTTAGGGCTCTTTATCCAGACATGTCCTTACTAGACTTTCAGTCTGCTTGATAAGGAGCTCCTTAGTGAAGTTATCAGCCCTTCGTTTCTATTTTCTCGCCAAGCCGTCTCAGTCCAGTCAAAGCTATTACAGCCCATGATATAGACTGACGTACCTGAACCAGAACTCACCCATCCATGTGCTAGACCTGACCGACGTTGCTTAACTTCGCCGATCCGTGGCCAACCGTACAACCACGTCGCGAAGCGCCGTGGTGTTAGTGCGGTTGGGTGGATCGCGACCGGTTCGGCTCAATAAAACTTAAATCTAAATAGCTCAAACTCCTGCCGCCTGTGGCGGCTTACATTTAGCGCACTGGTTGCTTTGCCTGCTTAGCAGGCTTGAACTTTTAAAAACTTATCACTATTTAGCGTTCGTTCGCGTAGTTCACTTTCTTTGAATTTTGATTTGGTGAGACGGGAAAAAGCTTAATGAAAAAAAACCCGTTCGAGGCAATTGTACCCAACAGTCTACTCGCCATTGGCAAGTTATGATTTAGGAAAAGAAGTTTAGATTTTTAATAGATTTCAATTTTGCAAATTTCTCGGTCGAGAGGAAATTTATTAACAAAAAATGACAAAATGGCAAAAATTACAAAAATACAGAGTACAAACAGCTAGGAATAGAGAACGGACTGAACTGGTGACCGTACGAGGAACTGTAACATAACCCTATAATGGTTTAGAATTCTTCGTACCCTTTAAAGTAATACACTGTGCATTCTTAAGAAGCAAGGTAGAAAATAAAAAATGTCCCCATCTCGCGAGCACCTACCCCTAAAGCTCACCCCCACCCCCTTAGAACTAGGATTTTTTAACTACTTTTGGCTGATTGTAATAGTATGCAAACTATTAAAAACTTTTGGGTAAGAATTCAAATGTTGACCCCTTTTATCCTTTTCGGACTGCACTGCATCAGTTGTGACATTTAGAACATTGTTTACAGTGTACTAAAATTTGTAAAAAAATCGGTAAAGGTATTTACACAGAACTTCCCTCGTTATTTGCGCATGAGGTCGCTCTAAAAATTTTTTAATTACGAAATGACATTGGGAATAATAATCGGAATATAGTTATTGCTATTGTTACAAAGAAAACCTGATCACTTTTGGTCAAGAAAATATACAGAGTTCTCATCCAACAGCAAAAGTTCAATACTAAATAGCAGGTGCCACATATGGCAGGCTTGCGCAAATACCTTTACAAATGTCCACCATGACTGAATTATTTCTTGGGATGACCACCCTGTACATTTTTCAATAAAAGTATAATAGGTGCATATGCCAGATATTATTGCCATCTGTCACATTTTCAATCCAACATTCACGTAATGGAGTGGAAGTATAGTGTGTGGTTAAGAAATTTCATTTTTTTAAAATTTTTCAAAAGATGTTGGTAAAATAATTTTCAAAATTTTTTCTTCTGAAATAGGTTTAAAATGTCAAACGTAGAAATTTTAAATTTGAGCAAAAAGGAAAGTTTCCTTCTGTTCTATAGAAGTGCTAAAAAAAGTTTAAAAATTAAAAATGATGTATTTTTAAAATAGGTTTAGAATGCTATGAAACGTGAAAATTTTAAATTTGAGCAAATAAAAAAAAATTCGATCTATTTTAGTGGTAAAAACTTTTTGAAAAATGTTGGTGAAAAAAATTTTCAAATTTTTTTTTCTGAAATACCTAGAATGTCATTTAAATTTGAGCATTCTGGTGTTAAATTTTTTTCCAAACTGGTAACAAAATGTTGCAAATTTTTTTTTCCGAAATTGGTTTGGAATATCATGAAACGTGGAAATTTTAAATTTGAGCAAAAAAAAATTTTTCGTCTGTTCTATAGTAGTGATACATAAATGGATTAAAAATGTTTTCAAATTTTTAAAAAAATTCTTCAAAAACATTTTTAAATTTGTTTGAATAGTTTTAGAATGTCATGGAAACGTGGATAGTTAAAATCTGAACAAAGAAAGAAAAATTCTATCTTAGTGATAAAATTTCAAAAAACTTTTTTTTTTAATCAGGCTTAGAATGCCATGAAACGTGAAAATTTTAAATTTGAAGAAAGAAAAAAAAAATCATTTTAGTAGTAAAAATTTTTTCAAAAATATTGGTGAAAAAAATTTTCAAAATTTTCAATTTTTGTTTCCTGAAATAGGTTAAGCGTGTCATGAAACGTAGAAATTTTAAATTTGAGCAAAAACAAATTTTTTTCATCTTGGTAAAATTTTTTTAAAAAATGTTTGAAAAAAATTTTCAAAAAATTTTTTTTCCTGAAACAGGTTAAGCGTCATGAAACGTGGAAATTTTAAATTTGAGCAAAAAAAAATTTTTTTCATCTTGGTAAAAATTTTTTCAAAAATGTTTGAAAAAAATTTTCAAAAAATTTTTTTTCCTGAAACAGGTTAAGCGTCATGAAACGTGGAAATTTTAAATTTGAGCAAATAAAAAAAAATTCGATCTATTTTAGTGGTAAAAACTTTTTGAAAAATGTTGGTGAAAAAAATTTTCAAATTTTTTTTTCCTGAAATAGGTTTAGCGCGTCATGAAACGTGGAAATTTTAAATTTGAGCAAAAAAAATTGTTTTCATCTTGGTAAAAATTTTTTCAAAAATGTTTGAAAAAAATTTCCAAAAATTTTTTTTTCCTGAAACAGGTTTAGCGCGTCATGAAACGTGGAAATTTTAAATTTGAGCAAAAAAAAATTTTTTTCACTATTTATTCCGTTTAGACGGTCCACCCTGTATATTTTTCAGTGAAAATTCTACCAGTTCTTCGCTGACAGTAGGGTTAACTACCTACCAAATTTGACTGCTCTCCGTCAAGTAGTTTTTTAGTAAATACACCAACAGACAGACAGACAGACAGACAGACAGACAGACTGACGGAATTGAAAAACCTATATTTTCGGAATCTACGTGTTCTGAAACGTCAGAATCCGAAAAAATCTCGGAGGGTGATTTTTTCTCGAATACAATACTTCCCTTCGGTATGCGAGGGAAGTAAAAATTACTTTGTATCGAAAGTCAATGATCCTTGTGTCTCACATTGTGGTCTCAGGTTCGATTCCCAGTCGTGGCAGCATAATTCTTTGGGAGAGAGAAATTAATTCCAGTATATTGGATGTGTGTTCCTTGTGTCAAAATATGTGGTCCTTACAGTCAATTGATGCCCTCAGGTATAAAGGTGGTTGTATTACATATGATGCGTTATTATTAATATTATTATTAAGGTGGCCATTCCCTAGAAAGAGACGTTCGATAGGGAAATATTTATTATTTCTCGCCATAACTTTTTTTTCTTAGTATGTGTATTTAAAAAAAGCTATAAGAGTACTTAAGTAGAACCATAACAAGACTAATACTATGACTTTTCACTCAATAATTTTAGTGGTTTTGCAAAATAGCTAGATTTAAATTTAAAAATTATGTTAATCTTCCTATTTCGTGGTTTTACATCTAGCTATTTTGCAAATCACTGAAATTATTGAGTGAACATTCATAGTAATAGTCTTCTTATGGTTCTACTTGGGCACTCTATAGTTTTTTTCAATATGCGTACAAAGAAAGAAGAGTTATGGCCAAAAATAATAAATATTTCCCTATCAAGATATCTCTTTCTAGGGAATGGTAACCTTAATGAATCTTCTTTTGCTGCAATAGGTAGAAACGTACAAGAATTGTAGCAAAAAGTTTCACATTTACTCCACTCATAATTTTTCTGTTTTTCTTTCTGAAATTTTCTATCTATATTTAGCAAATGATGTATATGTTTTCTGTTTCTATATGTTGTGTATGTTTAATTTAATACACGGCTTTAAAATACATTTATATTGTATTTAATATCCATGAATACTTACTACGTACAAAGTTCTGTTGATATAGTTAATAGTTTCATTTTAAACAATGTGAAATATAATCGACTGGTTGCATAAAGTATTCCCAGTGCGCAGACTAGATACGCTCTGATTTCGAAATACCCCCATGTATATTCTTTGGAACCACTTGTACTTCGTAACTACGTAGAGCAATTTTATAATTTTCGCCCAATTATTGAACAACCAAAATTTTTTTAACGGTATGTCTAGGCTCCCGATACCGGTAATCAGTATGAGGTCGTCCGTTGAATATAAGTAGTGGTATCCGAGAAGGGCAAGGAGCGTCGTTTTCACAATTTACTTTCAATTGCAGAAACGACGCATTTCTCCTTGCCCTTCTCGGATATCACCTACTGACTTTCAACGGACGACTTTGATCTACCTCAAAACGTTCTACTGCTCAAAATTACTTATGATAAGTGTGAAGTTGTCATTAATACTGGGATAAAATTGGTTACCGATGCCGGGAGCCTAGACGCAGCGTTCTTTTTAAGCTATAATAAAAGCTATTAGAAGAATCTTTAATGTCAAAAAATTACATAGAATGATATTATTGATTGTTACGATAAAAATCTTAGAAATGGGGAAATCCTCCCAAGGATAAAAATCTTAAAAATGATATAAAATTTCAAAGTTTTATCAATGTTTAAGATGTTGTATGCTGTTGGAAAAATACATTTTTTTGTTTTAAAATGTGTATGATAATTATATTAATACTAGAATAAATTATAAAATATGGAAATTTACTATTCTGGCGATTATTCATCAAATATGGTTAATTTGTCTCATCAACTTAAGGAACCAAAGACAGTCTCTAGTGAATTTCAGGTTCCTCGGTAATCGGGAAGTACGAAAGAAACTCCCGGACATATTATCTAACATACAGAAATGATAGAGTTGTCCAAATAAAAATTGGTCTTTTTTTTCAAACGCTTCAACGGAATATGCAAATATACGTTAAAACTAACATTTAGTTTTTGTTTTAATATATCATGTTAAGTTCAGGGATCCCCTAGTCGTTTTACAAAAAAAATACACGAAACTTATTTTATTTTCTGTTTGCCTACTTTTTTGAGCAAATTATAGATGGGAAAATATTATTAGGACCGTATTCATGATTTTCTTCACAATGTTATTTAGTATGTTTCTTGAGTCCATAAAAATCCAATTTAGGAACTATAGAAAAAAATTGAAGAGCCAGAAAGTTTCTTTTTTGAGAATTTGTCAATGTCAAAATAAAAATATTATGATTTCGTAATGCATAATCCACAGATTAGCTGTGATTTTTTCAGTTTTTTTTTTCATAATGTGGAAAGGGTGCTGCGATCAAGAAGTATTTAAAACATTTCTAATTTTCGAGTAAACCCATTGAAATTTTTAACTAAATTATCTGTTTCGGTTTCTTAAGCTATAAACAGAATTATTGAGGGAGAGGAATGTTTCATTTTTTTATTTATTTTGTATTAAGTATCACAAATATTACCAGATCAGGAAAACAAAACTTTTTATTTTCTTTCAATGACTGAAAGTATGTTTGTTAATAGCAAGAACCAAATTTAAATATGTTTATTTAAAACAATTCTTTTAGTTAAAAAAGTAATCGCTTGTTTTCGCCCCAAAAATAATCACGAATATTACTTATGGTAATCTTTTGTTATACATAGCTAGTTTAGAAAAGAAAATAACTAGGAGACCCCTAAACCTAACTTAAAATATATAAAAATAGAAATAAATGTTTGTTTTAATGCATATTTTCGTATTCCGGTAGAAGTTTGAAGAAAAGAAAAACAACTTTTGGTGGTAACATACGTTAGGAATTTTAAAATACAGATATTGATGGAGCATGAACACAAACTTTGTTACAATTGAAATCACAGCGTCCACATTGACTCATAAACGCAGAGCACAAGTCGTAATACCTAGAATCCTGAAGTTTTAAAATGAAAAACTTCAGGTTCTAAAACCATCCATTAAGAAGCAGTACTTTTAACTGGGACGCTAATTTTTTCTCTCAAACCCTTTCAAACGCAACATTAAAATTTCGTACGGAAATTTGTTGTATAGATACCCATTAAAAAAGAATTATTTAGACATTTAACTCCAGGGTGAGAAAATGGTGGTTGAGGTGAAATTTTAACACTTAGATGTTACCCGCTTATTGCAATTGACGTCTTAGAAATAATGTTTTAGAAGTTCTGCATTGATCACAAAGAGCTCCTATACAATTTTTAAACCTTTCCTGTCCCACTACATGTCCTTAAAATGTTATTTCAAAAGACGATTAATAATTTTTGTCTTAAGAAAATTGCGCAATTCTTTTATTAATAAAAGACCTAGTGAAATATTTTTATCCTCGTGACTTTTTCAATATGTTTTTATTTCTAATTTATGACTAATTTAATGACTTTTCTAGTTCTGAAAATCGTTTTTGGGAAGTAAACTACAAGTATCTAGGTAATTCATGGTTTAAACATATTTAAATTAGTTTAAAACATTTAGTGGGTAGGCTAATGCTAAGTTTTGAATCTACGAGGGAAGTAAATATAAAATCAATAATTTATCTGCACAAATAAAGTAACAAGAATTACTTTTTTCCTATTTTGGAGATGAAATTTTTTGTCGACTTTTGCTTGTTTAATAATAAAACCAGCGTGAAATTAGACTAAGATATTTTCCAAGGAATTAGACAACAGACCCATAATTTAAGTTTCCATTGATTATTTTTTAGAACTTTTATAGAGATTTTATAAGAGACAGATCAATAAAATCGTGAATCAATTTATTTTTCTCTTCACAAAACACATCGCTGTATTACTCTCTTCTTATTTATAATTTATTTAGCAATATTTTCTAGGAGTATGTTTAAAATCTTACATTCAACCAAAATTATTGCTCTTAAATTCTGCAAATGTTCCAACATGGCTTTCTATCATTTTTTAATTAATTTAATGAGGTTTAACTTAAATATGGTAGAATACCAGTGTTATTTCTAAATTCATTGTAAGAAAATAGTTCATATAAACAGGTGCCCAAAAATTATTCGTCTTGGAGATACGAGAAGGTAATTTCCAAAAACATTATTTTCTTATATTTTTTGCAATAACGGTGGAATGAACTGAAGATGATGCCGTGCAACTGTAAAAGATATTCAAAAAATTCTAAGATACCATTAGTTTTTTAACAAATGACGTGACATATCTGCGCCACTGGCTAATTGTAAAGCGTATACAATCACACCTGAAGGCATCCTGTCTAAGTCTACTTTGTGCAGAATTTAATTTAATTAAATAATAATAACGTAAGACTTTTTTTTGTAAATGTCATCAACTCATATCTCCAAAGCAGGAATTTTTGGGCACCTGTTTATCTCAATTTTTTAATTATATAGGAAATACCTTGAAAAATTTAAACGCATTTAAGTTACACCTCGTGCTATGTATCCTACTAATTTCTATTGAACTTAGCTACAGTAAGCCTGAAGATTACCTTGACAACCTTTTCAAGTAAGCCACATCACTAGATTCATTATTTTATACCTGTAGCTTTTTTGTTCATACAATTCAGTTTAACATTCTATTTTACCCATCCATCCAAACCTCTTAATAAGGTTGCATATCTGTACAATTTAGTTGAATTACAATTTGAATAAGAGATTTGTCTCTACAAAAACAATCCCAGGCAAGGAAACCAACGATTTATATTTATTAAAGTTCATCCCTACATGTTTAATTAATTTGTAGAATAATGAGTCCAGAAATATAAAATATATTTTATTTATTTTCAAGTACACAAATTAAAAAAAAACAGTTCTTTACAAGTAATATTTACAAAAGACCTATAAGTAACTCACAAGATACAATACAAAAATAAACTCCATATACACTTTAACAATTTTATATAAAAACAGATACACTGAAAGAAAAATACGAGGAAAATCGTTTTAATATTAAAATTAAAATAATAGTCCTAAATTTAAGTCTCCTTATTTTTTCATTATAATAACGTACAGAGAAGTATTAATTTATTACTCAACTTCGTTTGTAGTGTTTAAATTTATAAGAAAGAAACTAAAGCATCTCTGTCATTACCAAGAAAAAAATATCTTCATGTGTATATTCTAAATCAAAATGAAAGATTTGTCTAAAAAAAATGTACCATCTTATATTGACTTGACTAATGTCTATTTAAAATTGCTATAATTGTCTTCGTCAGTTCATCTGTATACGTAAAGGAATACTCTACAGCTCGCAATCCTTACTAGATTTACTTGAATTTTCAATTGCATCGTCTGTTTTCTCACTAGATACCTTCAAAATTGAATTTCATAATGATACGTCGAGAAGTTTAATTAATATAAATATGTTTTAACATCGAGTTTAAGCGAACCATTTCTCTCATTTTTGGCATCTGTTGGATGAACAATAATCAAAAATAAAATAAAGATCTCGCTCCAACTCAAAAACAGAATAATTAAATTTTTACCGTCTTATAACCACTTATTTGTTAACAAAGTGTGTTAATATGAAGGTCAAATTTTAATATGAGAAGAAAATATAACTTTTTTCTAAGGCTATGTCGATAAAATTTGAGAATTTATGGGGTAAGGGTAGCAAACGGAAACGTCTTATCCTCTAAATTAGATACCAAATATATTGAGAGAAAATGAAGATAAAGAATGAAGGCAACTTTTTTATTCATTTTCTTTTCTCTTGGGTTAATAATTTTGGAGAAAATCAGATGTGAAAAAATCTGACCGATGAGGAGACGTTATATGTTATTAGATAAAACAACTTACACTTTTGGCTTTACCAACGATTCTATTGCTTATTAAGAGTGTAGTAATCATGTTATAATGAATTATAAGACCAAATGTACTTGTGGGTACTAGTAAACAATATGCCTAACATCACAATTGTCTTAAATATTTAGTAGAAATTTCGCTTCGTTTTAAAGCGATTCATACTTCTATATATCTGTAACAGAAGTGTCATCATTTGTTTAAGTGGTTTTGAACAGCTAATAGAAAATAATATCGCTGTTTGAAATTTACGTAAACATTGTGACATTTTAGTGTACAAATTTTGTACATAAATTTAAAATTAATGCGTCCCACATTTTTTAAAAAATCTCCAGAGATTTGAACATTCAGTCAACTTAATAATCCTTCATTAAAAAGTTATTTATACACTTTTACTGCAGTACTTATTATGTTCAATAAATTAATTCATCAAATGTTCCTTCTACAATCAGTTTTTCTCTCAGTGTACAAAACAAACTCTAGGCATTATAAGATTATTTACTAATCGCTGTAGCGGTTTTACTCATTATAGAGTCTATGTTAAAAGTCTGATTGGGTAAAATTGCCGCAGACGAACTAGCTCCTAAATTATGTGTTAAACTATGTCTTCTCAAATCACAATTTCTTCTGAAAACTTTCCCACAGGCCGAGCAGTTGTAAGGCTTGATATCCGTGTGTGTTAAAAGGTGAGTTTTCAAATTTGACCTCTGGTTGAAAGATCGACTGCAGACGGGGCACTTGTGCGGTGATTCTTCCATGTGTAGTATTTTGTGAACCGCCAGGGTTCGAGATTGGCAGAATCCTTTGCCGCATTCCGTACATTTGAAAGGCTTTTCTTTGCTGTGGATGTACCTGAAAAACAAAAATGATGTACAAATATTTATTTTTACAATATATATTTCGATAATTAATTTAACATCTAACGATTATCAACTAATCATAATTAAGAGGAAGGATAAAATACAACTTAGAGATTATTTACAGTGGTATAAATTCATATTATTGACAACATATACACTTGTAGCCCAGGTAGAGTAGCTAATTTTGTCTATAAATTTCAGACATGTTCGAAGGCAGATGATTAATTTTTTAATGAGTTATCTGAAGTGAAATTAATAAGATCATCTACAGTTTGCATGATTTTCAGACAGGCAACATTAAGAAAAAAATAATAAAATTTCTTTTTCGGTATTTTTTTCAAAACTTTTAACATGAGTCGACGTATGGGAAAATAAGAAATATTTTCAGAAAGAGCATACATTTCTAAGTAAAAAGTATCTCTAATTTTTTTTATTCAACTCACAGGTTTTCTGTATAAAATTATTGAAGTAGAAGTAGGGGTAGAAGCGAGGTATGAATCTACGTGGTGCTATATTTGCAGAATGGAATAGAATAGAATAACCATTTATTAATCATATCGATCATTATAATGATATAGAACAAGTCAAACAAATCATTACAATTAAATAGTAGTTTTACATTTAAACAGAATAAATAGAAAATAATAAAATATACTCATGTAACAATAAAATATCAATTAAAATTTAAATACTCATTTACGGAGTAAAAGGCGTGATTCACTAGAAATGATTTTGTGGCTGATATGAACTTTTTTATATTATTAATGTTTCTTATGTTTACATTTAACTTATTGTATAAAGTTGAGCCCATGTAATAGGGATTCGATTTGAACATCTCTAACTTATGTGCAGGATATTGCAAATTAAAGCCATGCCGTGTATTATATTCATGGTGATAATTTTGAAAGGAAAATTTATTAGGATTCTTTTTTACCGTTGTTAATATTTCTAATATATATAGACATGGTAATGTTAAAATTTTCTCATTAATAAATGTCTGTCTACAAGATGCTCTGTAGCTTAACCCAAATATATAACGCATGGCTCATTTTTGCAATATAAGCACACGGTTTGCTAAATTAGAAAAACCCCAAAAAATCACTCCATATCCAATACGACTTTCAAAGTTCGCAAAATAAAACGTTTTTACAGTTTCCCTGCTGGCTATTTGGGACTGACGTTTAATAGCAACTACTTGCGCACTTTTTACAAATATAATTAATGTGTGATTTCCAGTCTAGAGATAAATCGATATGTATTCCTAGTAATTTAAAATCTTTCACCTGTTGAACAGTTTTATTTCCAAACCGAATAAGAGGACTAGCAATGTAGTTTCCACTTATAGGATGAAACTGCATAAAAAAGGTTTCTTCTCTATTTATGATTAAATGGTTATTTCTAAGATTAAACTGTCAATTGCAAGGTCTATATTCTTGTCACTTGTTGCAATTGTAATATCATCTGCAAATGCACAATGAAATGACCTCACATGCTGCTTTATGTCATTAGTATATAATAGAAACAACAAGGGACCCAGAATACTGCCTTGGGGTATACCTAAATCAATGTCAAGTTTAGTAGTCTGCACCAAAACAATCTACAAATAGTTTCCTGTTGGTAAGGTAAGATTTTAGAAGGCTGTAGCATTCGCCACGAAGACCATACCACTCTAATTGGCGTAGAAGAATGTCATGATCTACGCAGTCAAACCCTTTGAAAGATCAACACAAATTGCAAGAACCTTATGACAACATCTAGATTACGGTAAACATATTTTTAAAAACTCAGTAAAGCAGTAGACGTTGAATGATCTTTTCTGAAACCGTGCTAACTAGGAGAGAATATGTTTCTTGTTTCTAAAAACTTAACTATGACATTAAAAATGATTTTCTCAAATATTTTTGAAAATACTGATAACAGACATATAGGCCTATTTTTGTAATATCACTAGGGTCGCTTTTTTAAAATAAACAAACGACTTTTTTTAAGAACCTACCTGTCTGATGTGCTCCATAATAAGGGCGAAAAACGTTTCAAAGGCATTTCCAAAAAGAGAATGATAGATTTCATGAAAATGTAATCCATTTTAATGAAAAATTTTTAAGACAAGGTAGGTAAATAAATTCATTTTAAGCCTTTGTTCTCATTTTTAACTGAATCTTCATGACCGTAGGAAGTTATGTAGATACTAGTTTAATCTACATGGCCGTAGGTGACTGTGTGGATGCTAGTTGTTCAATGAGAATTTTCAAATAAGGAATTATACAAATTCATTATAGGATTTTAATTTGCTAGCATAACCAGAATTTAGGAAATAATGCAAAGATTTCATTAATATTTTTACACATAGTTTTTCTTTTAGTTCTTATAGATAGTAATTTTTTCTGCTGTCTGCAAAATCCTATAAAGAATATGTTTTAATAGTTATGCGAAATCATAAGCGTCTAGGTACACGAGGCCTCGAGCTTCAAGCGTGCGCAAAACGTGATAACTTTTGTCTATAATTTGTCTATCATATGTTTGACTATCTAGTCCTTGCCCTTAGTGTTGGTGTGTAGTCGTAAGGTTGGCGCATAGGTAATGTTCTTATATTTAAATAAATTTGTTTGATGATGATGATGATGCTTACGATGAGAAAGGTCCCGGGTTCAAACTGCTGCGCCCGCTGAAATTTTTTTCTTTCATTTTCTAATGATTAATATATATTTTTGCAAATCCTTTTCTATGATTTCTTTAGGTTAGTTTAGGTTAGTTGTTTTTTATTTTGCTTAAAATGATTTCATTTTTTCGTGTGATTTCGTAAGGTTAGGTTAGTAGGTTTTTAAGCTGATGTCTAATTGTTAATAATTATTAGCGCCGCAGATAGTAGTAGCGTCGCACAAAATAAATATTTCAATTTCTTGACTTACGGAATTTATTAAAGGTAATGCGCATGCTCGAAGCTCGAATCCTCGTGTACCTAGACGCTTGTTGCGAAATCTTCAATACTAATTATCCTGTCCTTCGCATTTCTCAGTCTACGATTAGTGGAGTAGAAAACAAATTTCGTGAATTTAAAAATGCCCCAGATATACCTAAATCTGGTAAGAAACGCGTTTTAGACGATGAAAAGAAATTGACCATATTGTTAGATATTCAAGATAATCCACATAAACCTACAGGACAAGTTGCCGCCGATAATGATGTTAGTAAAAAGTCTACATTGATATTACCGGTTTTGGAAATGTTCCGATCACTCGTTTTGTATTTGCGAAGAGTTATACTCTTCTAGCCGAGTCAATGAAGCCTACACATCCGCTAAACTTCAGAATTCTCAAGACTGTTTCTGATTTCAAGTAATATAGTGTAAGAAATATGTTTTTAAGAAATTCATCAAAATCACTGCTGAATTCTGAAGCAAAAACATTCATTGACTAGGCTATAATTAGATATGGTTATTTGGTGTTACAAATATGTTTGCAAATGTCTCTTCCCCATGCATTATCTTAACATACATATGCATAATTAGAACAGTTCAAAACCTAAAATATACATCGACTAATAATATATAAGCAAATTATCAACGGACAACGATATAAGTACTTTAGAGTCTACAACTATAATATTAGTGAATACGGGTGATCGACAAAGGGCAAGGTCAACTGGCTTCACAATACATAGTGAACATGAAAATATAAGCTACATCACGGTATTTATTAGCCATAATATGGTCAATTATTACCGAAAATAAGCAAATTAAAGACAATTTTAAAAGCCGTAAAATATTTTAAGGAGAGTTTTCAAAAGTAGTCAATACTTTCGGAGATATTTAACTACAAGTATATTATTCCTTCTTCAGCTAAAACGTACGTTTACAAAAGAAAATCTATTTTGTTCAATTTTTATCGTAGTTTAAGTTTTTATACCTGCAAGAGAAGACTCTGTACTTTTTTGCAAGAATTAATATTTAACCACCACATTCTTCATCCCTTATGTTCTGCAGATATATGATTTACTCAAACGTATTTTTTTTGTAATATGTTATGTTATTACATACATGAATGCAAAATTTTAGCTGATCATGTATTTCTATGTTATTGTATCAAATTATTAACTTTAGTTTCTGTATTATTACCCCAAATAGCTGATAAAAGAAAGAAAAATTGTTGCCACTCCTATTTACTATTCGGTTTTATATCGAATATCATCGTGACATTTCAGCTCCAGGATACTAATTTTAAAAAGATTTTTAGATGATTTCTGAAGTTAAGTTTTAAAATTAAGGTACTGGGCAGTTACAATATTTCAGAAAAGTGTAAATTTTACCTTGTACAGATAAACAACCATTGTTATAAAAGTTATTTTTTGTTATAATATGAAGGAAACTTCGTTATGAAATGTACATGTACAATTTGCATGTGGGTGTACATTACATTTTTTTCGTTTATATTTCATTAAAAAATATTTATTCGCCCACGACAATAATCAATTCGTAGCTGTAAGTTAAAGTTGCATGCATGTTCTTAAATCTCGTGAGGTTTACTATTATATTACAAAGGTTGTTGAACTCTTAAAGACAAAAGTAAACCAAATTTAATTTATCGAAACACTGCCGAAACCTTTCTATTAGATGGAAGTATCAGTGAATATATAATTTATAGACTATTAGTTATGTATAGGAAATGAATTTAAACTTCCACGATGTCATTTAAGGCAATCATAGGGTATCATGTCATCATGAAAATAATATTATAGATATTATAAATTGAATGTGTTGTTCTCACAGAGCAAAATACTTACTGTCAATCATTTATATAAAAAGTCCACGGCATCATTAAGGAGATAATGAGAGAGAGACTGGGTGAGGTTGTATGCCTAACAGGCAATCACGACGATATAATGATGCTGTTAGACGTACCATACAGCAGTAAGTGATCAACTAGTATGATGGATAGATATTAATATATTTATCAAGTCTAAGGGAATAAGAAAACAAAATTTTCTAATCTAGAGCACTTAGGAGAACGATATTTTTGCAGCTACATTGCTATTCCTTCGCTTAAACCAGATTAGGTAAGTATAAAAACAAATTGATTTCACAATGAATTTAGCAAGATTTATTGCGTACTCCTTATTTATTATTTTAATGATGCATAGTTTAAATTGATATCAGGATCTTTCTTTATGTATATATTTAAATCTATTTAATGAATTATTATAGGTTCTTAACAGATTTGAGTATAATATTATTTATATTCTAATTGGGGATAGACATAACTAGCAAGTCCCACCCACAATACAGTTTGTTGCTACCATGTTTTTCCATATTAGTTTAAAGCGATCAGGTTATTTAAATTTAAGTTACCACAATGTTTACTTTATATGTAAAAAAGACACCAATGAGCGATGAGGCGACGAAATTCTAAATGAAATGTTGACACAGGGAATACCGCGATAAATTATACAAGGGGTTTAGTTCTTTTATGTTTATATTTATATAAATTGGGAGTCACGAACACTGGCATATAAATTGTCAATAAGTTTTTAAAAAGATAAAGGATTACCAGAAAATTGTATTTATTAATGGATAAATGTGTTTGTTGTGCCTTTGTTGACAGGTCAGGTATAAAACGTACCGCTTGTTGGATATTATTTAGCTATAATATGAAGCGCACTAGCAACAATAGTTTTACTGGGTTTGAATACTAATTAATAGCTGCAATTAAAAAAGTTTAATTAGATGAGATTTGTTACAGATTGCAAAACTTTAGCAGTGACCTTGAATATAGTTTATGATATATACAGATTTGAACAAGACCAAGGTCAGTGTCACGTTAGTTTACGTACGTCTAGATCTGAAGCTGTGTAGTTTTGTATTGCTTAAATATTTATGACAAACTTTTTGATATTTTAATACGATTAAATCTAGAAGTAAATTATTAAGCCTGAAGCTAATGAAAAATAGTAATAATATAATATATTTTTTTAGTCTTAGATGTCTCCATATGTTAAATGTACAACGCTAACCTGACAATATATCTAACCTACTGTAAATAAACTGAAATTGAAACTTCTTAGGGCGAGTTGTATAAAAATCACATTACCGATCGGTTAACTAACCGGAGATAAAATTTAACTGACTTAACTGATTTAGTGATTTCAGCAATTTCTGTCATTTGAAACTTTCATGTTTTTGAGGTTACAATTTAACAGTTACCTCGCCTTCCCTGCCTATTTTTCGACAGTTAAGAAATTTAACTTTAATGCGGGCAGTTAATGCTAACCAATTGTTGTACAACACGAATTTGACTAACCACTCGGGTTAAGCTCTAACTATGCTTTATACAACCCGCGCTAAGTGCCATTACTCTCGGTTAGGCTTTAACTGTCTGTCAAATCATTAAAAGTACAATTGTTTCTGTGGTAACTGAATCCGTTTGACCCGCGGTTTACGTTTAACAGAGACCGAAGGTCCCTAAGGGCGAGTTGTATAAAAATCAAATTACCGATCGGTTAACTAACCGAAGATAAAATTTAACTGACTGAACTGATTTATTGATTTCAGCAATTTCTGAAACTTGAAAGTCTCTTGTTTTTGAGGTTGTAATTTAACAGTTACCTCACTTTAACCATATAATTTTCGGCAGTTAAGAAATTGAACTTTAACGCGGGCAGTTAATGCTAACCAATTGTTCTACGACACGAATTTGACTAACCACTCTGGTTAAGCCTTAACTAGCTTTGTACAACCCGCCCTAAGGGCCATTACTTTCGGTCTCCGATAAACGTAAACCGTGGGTCAAACTGATTCAGTTACCATGGAATAATTGAATTTTCAATGATTTGGCAGAAGCTTAAAGTTTAACGAAGACCGAAAATAAATGGCAATAACTGTAACATTTTTTGAAACAAATTGAACCGCATCCGAAAATACGGTTGACAAGAATTATGAAATAGAATTTCACCGATTTTCAGTCAACTGAATCTTATTCCTAATATCTATATTGAGGTTCCTAATATCTATATTGAGGTTCCTAATATCTATATTGAGGTTCCTAATATCTATATTGAGGTTCGATTTTATTGTTATTGGTGTTAAAGGACCACCACCGTCCTCAATATCAAGATCAGGTAATAAGGTTCAATCAACCGAACGATGATGCAATCTTATTTCATAATTTTTGCTGGCCGTTTTTTGAAGACTGTTCAATTTTTTTCAAAAATTTGTTTTAACACATTTTAGTGGCCTCTTTTGTAGTCTTAACAATGTAACAGAAATGTCCCCATGTACTAAATTTCATGTCAATCTGCAACACTTATACAATTCTCACCCTATTGGATTTGCTATTTTGAATTTTTAACTTTTAACGCAAGATTTAGTATTGTTATTGAACCCAATAAAATGATCCATTTGAGAAATATCCAAATTACTAAGAAATTTAATTCAGACCAAAATTCCCATGAAAAAATCGATTTTGAAATATTATCACTTTACGAAAGACCGATAACCACATTTGGCATCGTTTTTCATTGAAATCTGCATAAAAAATTATTTCACTAAAAATGATCAAAAAATTTACTGAGAAATGATTTCAAGATGCACGGGACGGAAAACCGCTCCGCCTGACAAATTTTTCGAAAGTACCACGAATTTAATTTTTCGAAAGTGCTACAAAGAGAATTGCATAGGGCGGAAAACCGTTCCGTCCGACAAATTTTTCGAAAGTACAATGAATTCAATTTTTCGAAAGTACCACGAAGAGGATTGCACAGGGCGGAATCCTCAGTCAGGATGTAGCGAGTAGGTGTCAAAATTTAAGAAAAAATCAATGAGACGGTTTTTCCAAAAAAAAAAAATGAAATCCTCATTTAATTATTCTGAAAGTGAGGAAGAATACTCCAGGTCCGAACCACAAGAACGTCCACAAAAATAGTAAAAAAATAGAGTCGATTCCGACGGACCCAAAATATCTTTAATCCAAGCCCAGGTGGACATCGCCATAGTAGTCGCTCGAAGGCGAATCGGCGGAAAAAAGTATGTTTGGGTTCAATGCCGTTAGAAAATTTATGCAAGCAGGAAAACCATTGAACTCATACAGATAGCTTCTTTAAGCATCTTGACAAGGATTTCAAGCATTTCAATAATTTCAGTGCAAAATTAAAATTGAATAATTTTCAAAAAGTTCCGCATACATTTTACAATAATAACTATGGGAGTCTGAGTCTTTTTGTACAGTCGAGTGCTACAGTTCTCTCGATGTTGCTGGATGAGTTACGATCCTACGGGATGTAACGGCTTGCCAAATGGTAGTGCTCTCTGATGTTTGCCTTATATACATAAGTTAGGTGTTGAATATTTATATTTTTTATGTTTTATTAATTATTTCAAATGAAAATATATTTTGAAATCTTGTTGATCCACTAATTATAAGATTGGCGACCGACGTGCGGTTCTGTGGCGCAAGTCGGATAACTACTTACTACGGGTCACCATTGATCCCGTCACGTTATTGTGCCTACCCGAATGCTCATAGAATCCATCGACGGTCTCACTTATTAAGGAGTGTTTCTGAGAAAGTGCTAATTACAAGATATATTCCGTAGACGTGCACCGCTCGACATCAGATTACCACGGAGAGAGCAGACTGTAGCATTACAGTAAGTATAATTTTGTCTATTTTCGTCTTGAGGAGTCTGAAGGATAACTTGAATCCCCCTTGTGCTAGAGTTGATACGTATCGTAGCGGTGACACAGCTCCGGCCTAATTAATATAAAATCCTTGTCGTGTTTATCAGACGCGCGATACTAGATACATCTACAGTATCAACAACGCCAAAAACATCTAACCACCAATTTTAACATAATTTAGTCCATGGTGCCTCTGTCAAATTTTCGAATGTATAAAACTATATTTTAAAACAACATAACCTAATAAATTCTTAGACTATATATTTATATTTTTCACTTGTAGTTACTATAGTATATTAGACCAGTTTTATAATAATGTGGAATCCTTCATGACTTTGCGTGCCATCCTTGCACACAATGAAAACCGTATAAATTGTTGAAAACCGTGTGAATTGAAATTATAGATATAAGAATATACAAAACCAAGGCGTATGAAACAATTTGTTTCTATTTTAACGTATGATTAATAAGATACCTTATAGTTCAGGGAAATCAGCATTTGACCTGGGCAAAATTAGTAAAAATCTGAATTTTTGTATAGACGTATTTTGAGGCGTCCCAAACCCAAATCCACAAAGATCACAAAAATCCCGACATGGCTACCCAAGATATTGAAGGTCTTTTGTAAATATCTCGCGGATGCTCATGAGGTCAACGTGAAAGTTGTAGAGAATTAAATTATCCACAAGTTGTCTTTTTATCTTTTCCCAAATCCCTCCTTCAAGATGTTTAAGGTCAAAGTTTAAAAAAATGGTTTCTCGCGAATATCTTGTGCCAAAAAAATGAGACAGAAATAAAGGTAACACGCATTGTAGAAAATTTAATAATCTACAAGATTGGTACCTATTTTGCATTTTTTCCCTTTTCGAAATATTCAAGGTGAAAGTTTAGGAAAACGGTTTTTTGTAAATATTGAATTCTCTACATTTTAGATATTGAATTCATGTACGTCCGGTGCATAGGAAGCCAGATATTTGCAAAATGCCGAAACGGGCGAGGTTTTAGGGAAATATGCAAAATACCAATGTTGTAGATAATTGATTTCTCTACAACTTTCATGTTAACTTTATTACTGTCTGATTTTTTTGGCGGGAAATATTAACGAGAAATCATGTTTTTGAATCTTTGACCTTGAATATCTCAAAATGAGGGGAAAATAGAAAGACAGCTTGGAGATAATTTAATTCTCTATAACTATCACATTGACCTCATAGGCATCCGATGCATAGACGCGAGATATTTGCAAATAATATTGACCTTCAGTATCTCTGATAGCCATGTTGGGATTTTTGTGGATTTTAGTTTGGGACAACTCAAAGAACGCCTGTGGAAAAATTCAGGTTTGTACTAATTTTGTTCAGGTTTCCTCCTTTTTTCGCTAATGTCCCTGTACTATTAATAGAATGTTTAGTTAGTCACCAAAAGCTCTTACCCGGTTAGTTCAAGATTTGATATATTATTCCGTTGTTTACAAATATATACTCCTCTTGCGTCTAAACGTTAATTTATAATAGAAAGTCAGATGTTAGTTAAATGTGGATAGATAAATGACCATCAAATAAATCCGTTAATATTCAGTTTCAAAGACATGAGAGTCTTGATTGATACTTAAAAGAGACGCATCAAAAGTCCAAAATAATTATTGGTGAGAAAAATTACTATATTATTATAGAAACCCATTGCAGATAATGAGGAAAATGCATTTTTAACGAAATATTTATAAGGTGAGCGATTGAAAATGTAACAAATGGATTTCCGGTGCTTCAAGTAGATTTCTTTCAAATACTTAGACATGTTCAAGTTGGCATATACTAGGGTAGGGGGCTCATTTTTTAAAATATAATTCACCTGCAAATCGCGTCATCTCTTCGAGTTCTAACGACAACCCCTAAAATATTAAGTGGCGTGATAGAGCAAGTGATACCTTACTTGGTGCTTGAAGTGTCTTCCTGCCCGAAGAAACACACTACAGAAGTTGTGTTTTATCGATTTGTATCGAAGATATTAAGAATTCAAGTTTACGATATGAATTTGGAATATCTGAGAAGATATGCTAGATAATCTTTAGGTATCTTGAGTTACTGAATTCAGATCCTAGGTTATATTGCCCAGTATGTGATCAGCATTTAATTATTATACTCGCAAATCCAAAACAAATATTTCATAGGTACATTTCTAAAATCGGTAATATCGTACACACAGGGTTATAAGGCCCTAAGAAAAGGAAGAATATAAAAAAATTCATATCTCTGTTAGTGATCTAATTCTGAACAATTTTCAAAATCTATCCGCCCATTTGTCGGCCCGTTTGTCTGTCCTTTTGCACGTCCATGATGTGTCTTGTAAGCACGATAACTTAAGATAGAAACGTCCGATTGCATTTAAATTTGGATAATAAATTACTGTTGACATCAGGAGGAGCTCTATTGTTTTTTAACAAATCCAATCGGTAAATAAAAAAGTTATTAACACTTTAATTCTTAAAAAATTGTTTTCCTAATTACTTCGAAATCCATTGTAATCTGTGAAGAACTTCAAGTTTTTTACAATTGAGAGAACAAATATTCATGTTTTGTCCACCGTAGAACAAAATTGAAAGAATATTATTATTAAATAATAAAAATAAGTTTATTAAAGAACTCCCATATTAAAATACACGAACTTTAATGCAAATTTCTGTTGAACGAATTATATTCGACATTGCTAATTGAAAATGAATTGATAATATTTCATGAGTCGATGTTAACTTTTTATTATTTGTTGGCATTTTGAAATAAAAATATTGTAATCCATGAACATTACAAAAACTTTATGCTCAAAAGTTGTCTCCTGAATACTGGCACATATTTACAATGATATAGTGTGATCTATAAAAATTTTAAAACCAACAACCTAAACGAAGAAATAAAAGAAACAGCTGATACTAAATATCTTGGTATTGTTATTGATAAAAATTTAAAATGGGACATGCACATATTATATCTCACTAAGAAAGTAAGACGCTTAATTCATAAATTTTACCTATTACGAGACTTCCTTAATAAAAAATTGCTTACTACTATCTACAAATCACTAATAGAATCCCTAATTCGATATGGAATAATTGCATGGGGTGGTCTATATAGCAATGCACTCCGTCAATTAAATACAGTACAGAACTCGATAATAAAAATTATTAAAAAGAAAAATCGTCTCTATCCCACCGATCTGCTATATTCCGAAGAAATATGTAATGTCCGTACTCTTTACATACTTGAAACTTGTGCATATCTACATAAACATAATACTATCAGACAACAAATTGTGCACAAATACGATACTAGAGCAAGAAGTGATCAACAATTAGAAGTAACCAGAAGTCAAAAAAATGTCAACCAAAGATTTTTAATATACCTGGGTCCAAAATTTTATAACTTATTACCATTAAATATAAGAACGATAAGGAATTTAAAACAATTTCAGCGCAAATGTAAACACTTTGTAGTACATAATTATTCTGACTTTTCAAAAATTATACGATAAAAATTCTTTCTAAGCAATGTAGAGTCATTAAGTTGTGTATCTCTAGCCAATTAGCATTGTAACTATTATTATCTCTGTTATTATTATTATTATTATCATTAGTATCTCGAGCCATCTACTATTGTTATTACTATTATTGTTTTATTACTGCTAGTATTTTAAGTAACTAAACACTAAATATATCTTAGTTTGTAAGTGCATATACAGGTGAGTAATCACCTAGGTGCAATAATAAAATCTATGTGGAATATTAGAATGTAAGTTTGTACATTGCCTTATGGCAATATAATTTACAAATTTTAAATTGTTATTTTAGCAAATTTTGATTAATAAATATATAAAAATGACCTTGTTACATTAACGAGTATATTCCAAGATATAGATAATTTAATGGAGAAATCTCTGAAAATAAAGAGATACGTTCGAATTTATTTTTCCTTACAACAAATAAATGTTAATCTTAAAAGTTATATAATAATAAATACTGCAATCTTCCCCTTTAAAACAGTTTTTTTACATTACGATTTGATTGTTTTTTTTCAAAGGTTATGCAGGTGTTTGTGTCAAATCGAGAGAAGAAACGCATTGGTACATCGACTCACAACTTTGAATACAATTATTTATTGTACGAGGAAACGGTTCTGTGTATGAATCTTTTTGTGAGAAGATTTCTTGTGTAAAATTCCTTACCCTTTACTTTAATATTTACTACTATTTATATTGAGTAACAAATGGATAGCAACAAATACATTGCATGCGTTACAAAATATCTATCAAGTCGAGGTGAATAAGAATTATTTGTATAACGTGTGTTTAAACCTTAGTAAAATGTAACCTTCCTTTGCAGAGGTTGCCCCTATGTGATTGTCTGTAAAAGTAATTGTTTATTCAAGTAGACAGTTTTTATATTGTTAAAGAAGTAAACTAACACCTATAAAATTGAATTTGTTTAATAGAGGCTTTTTAATATTGAATATGCAACAACGATAATTAAACTATTACCATATTTTAAAATGTTCATCATAAACTGGGATGTAATTACTATTCATTTGAAGTTACTATTACTAAGGCTATTATTATTTTCACAAGTAACAACAACAACATTTGTTTAAACACTTCATTATTATAAATTATTCATTATATAAGCTAGTTTCCATGGTAGACTTTTCGATTTATTTGCAAGATTACTTTTCAAGTTTAATTATAAATTGTTTAAATAATCATAAAAATGTCTGGACGGAAATTTGTCATTCCTGTGTTCATAGTGAGTCCATATAACCCAACTCACCTTAGTCCAAAAATGCATCCCTGAGGAAGTACATCCTCTTAAAGTGGGTCACAAAAAAAATTATTACCAATAATTTTCGTTATATTGAAGATAAAATTTTGAAATTTTGATGGAAGCTGTATATCTACAAGTACTCTCTGTTAACTTGATAACACCCATATATCTTTTGTTTCTCTTTTTTTTTTCCATAATAATTAATATTTGACTCGCTATAGTTTTTAATCACCCTGTATAATTACGGATTACTTGAACATTTTTGCAGAGCATTAAAAGGGCTACAAAAAAGGTCCTCTTAAAATGTTTTGTAGTATTAATCAAAATACAAGAAATTATCGTTTTTGCCTCTATTTTTATTTAACATTTATTTACAATTTAAAAACAAAATTTTGTACTAACAGAAAAGTAGTTTATTTAACAAAAACTACATTCATAGCAAATGCTCCACATAACGTGCAACTGTTTTGGTACACAAATTAATACTTTTAAAAATCAAGAATTATCGTTCTTCTCCTATAGTGCTTGTGAAACAGAAAACATGTTGCGTTATCGTGGCAATACAAAAATTAATTCATTAACAACGTCAAAAAATAGCAAGTATATGTTTAATTTAAATTTATTTTCAATATAATAGAAATTATTGGAAGAACATTTTTGTTTCTGTCTCACTTTAAGACGATGTACTTCCTCAGTGATGCATTTTTGGACTAAGGTAACTTGGGTTACATGGGCCCAAAATGACTTCAGGAATCAAAGGATTCCATCCGTGAACTCAATTCTGGGACGTCCTGCATAGTGAAAATAACGATGTTAACAAAGAAGAAGAAATCTGAAAGAGAATCGCACTATACAGAACAACAAGTAACTACATAACGAGAAATAAAAAAGTACCGAGCGCTTTAACAATAATTTTATAAATCCTGCCTTAATCAATGTTAACAAAAGTGTACCAAAAGCCAATAACGCTGCTACAAGCAAAATTAAAAGTGTTGCCCATTCTTTGCTTTTTTGACAACTAGAACTTGAACAAAAAAGCCATGACATTAGCAGCTTAAGTAATAACTATTCTCCAGGAATAAGTGACATAAAAATAATATTATTATTTAATGAAAGCACTAATTTAGTTAATGAATATGTCGGGAATATCTCCTCAAATATGAAAGTGTACTATTGTTAGACCATTACATAAGGGTGGCGACCGTAATAGAATGGAAAATTGTCCTCTAACCTCTCTCAAGTCAAATGAACCAAAAATTCTTGAGAAGGCAACATCCGCACGATTATATAAATATTTTGAAAAATACTACCTTCTCCGATAATTCAGATTCATATCAAAAGAATATACCTAGGATGCTACTATTACCTTCACAACAATAATATATTACTGATATAAATAAAAGTATACCGATAAGATGAGAGGAGTAATGATCTACAACAGATCCTACCACAAAGTACAGTTCTTGGCCCGGTGCTTTTCATAGTGAATGTATAGAATATGTTTGTATATGCAAACTAATACTGTTGGTATGAGTATCTTTGCTTATGCCGATGATACAGTTCTTCACATTAGCAGTAATTATTCGATAAAAATTCGAGCCCGTATTGTAACTTATAACAATATGATTGAATAATAGTTTGCTAATACTGATAACATTGAAATCAAAAGTTATGTTTTTCACCTCATGATTAGACGATTTATATTAACTATTTTTCTTACTTTTTATTGGGTATTTTGCCACTGAAAAATATTTAAAAATTTTAATGAAAAAACCTCTGCGCCAAACGGATCAGACAGAGGTTGGTTCTTGAGTACTTGACTATTTCAAAAAGTCTCACACCTAAAAATATATAAACTAGAACAATGTTATGAACTAAAAACTGAAAATCAAAGCTATAGGTAGTTAACGTTTCGGAAGAGAATCTACTTCCGTTCTCAAAACTTTTTTGGCCGTCAACCATGACAGTTCTTTGTTTATGTATTTCCATAGTCACGTGAGACATTAAATTATATTTATCTTATTTTTACTTACTTCGTCTCTAAGGATGGGCAACCAACTAGTACAAAAATCTATTGAATAATTAAAAACGCATCTATCCTCGTTTAATAAACTAATCGCGGATTCTTTAAGTTTTCTTTTAGTTCCGTTGCTCTCTTTTTCCAAAATCTTCGCCGAGTCCCATTTAATTCTATGATTATTATCCCACGCGTGTTCACAAATTTTGGATAATAATCATAGAATTAAATGGGACTCGGCGAAGATTTTGGAAAAATAGAGCAACGGACCTAAAAGAAAACTTAAAGAATCCGCGATTATTTTATTAAACGAGGATAGATGCGTTTCTAATTATTCAATAGATTTTTGTACTAGTTGGTTGCCCATCCTTAGAGACGAAGTAAGTAAAAATAAGATAAATATAATTTAATGTCTCACGTGACTATGAAAATACATAAACAAAGAACTGTCATGGTTGACGGCCAAAAAAGTTTTGAGAACGGAAGTAGATTCTCTTCCGAAACGTTAGCTACCTATAGCTTTGATTTTCAGTTTTTAGTTCATAACATTGTTCTAGTTTATATATTTTTAGGTGTGAGACTTTTTGAAATAGTCAAGTACTCAAGAACCAACCTCTGTCTGATCCGTTTGGCGCAGAGGTTTTTCATTAAAATTTTTAAATATTTTTCAGTGGCAAAATACCCAATAAAAAGTAAGAAAATCTGAATATGCCACAAATAAACAATTACAGACAATATTATATTAACTACTTTTATCTCAGGATATACGCAGCAGAAATTCATGTAATTGTATCCTACGTATAGAACAAAGTGATAAAATCAAATGCTTCGGCGAGTCATTGATCAATTAATTAGACAACATGAATATATTAACTGAATAACAGAACAATTTTAAAAACGCATGTTCATGTTAAGAACTTTAGATGGCGTATTTTGTAGAACTGATTAGGAATTATGGAAGATTCTCCAATCTCCATGTACCACGTATGACTACTTGAGAAATTAGGATCCTGCTACCAGTAAAAGTAGTGAATTAAAACACATAGTTTCAAATGAACAAATACGGTAAAGAAAGGTTATTGATACGATTGAACGCATGATCTTCCTGAAATTAAATTGAGCCGGACACATGACAAGGATGCCCAATGGTCAATGGACCAAGACAATCATGGAGAGGCGATCCTGGCAAGTTTCGTTTAAGAATTTTCACCAACCCGATGTACAAACAACATGAAGCGAATCACAACTAATTGGATCCAGGATACCCAGAAAATAAACGGAATATACTGAGAGGCCTATGTTCAGCAGTGGACAAGACAGGCTGTTTGATGACGATGATGACTAAAAGTAGCTTCACCAGTAAATAAAATATTGTTTAGAAGCATCGTACCAATATACTGTTTATTTCTAAGAAATATAGAGAACTTAGCTGAGAGATCGACCTATAATAAATTTTCAAACAGATGGACGTGACATGAATACAAGGAATTATTTCAATAGCTGCAATTATGTATTGAATTATGGTTCTTCTGCCACAAACCAAAGTAACTTTCTTATTAATCTACTTCTATCACCTCTGGATATCAAAGTGTCATGTAAAATAATTTTTGCTCCCACTGTTTTTTACTCAGTTACATTTAAAAGTACTTTCTAACTGCAGCAAATCTTTATTTATTTAGTAATAAACCATCATTCTTGCCAAATAACCATTTAAGTTTCTCCAGTAAGGTCATATGTTTCACTATTTGTTAACTTATACAACTTATTTTATTTTTTCTTTATAGAAATGCAAAGTTCTCTCATATTTTAAGTGTTAACTGCTTTTAAACTAAACTATTTATAACATGTTTGGATTATAAACGATTGCATTAATGCATTTACAAATTAGTTGTGTTGCCGAATTGCACATGTTTATTTATATATTGTGTAAAAGTTGTCTGGTGTCTAGTATATTAGATACCTCACAGATAATATCACTAGAATACTCATAATTTTATGAAGTATCATAGAAAATATGTTTTGTATAATTTTAAGAGGGGGCAGGTGAGCTTACCAGCTTAAAATACTACGTAGAGAACGATTCTCTAATAAATTGTGATACAGTTTATTTTTTGTTTAACATCTAAAATGTATTTTAACTACTGAAACCTGTACAACAAACAATATAACTTTTAATATGTAATTCGCATGGAGGCTCATCTGCAAATGACCGTTTAGAGTTACTACTGAATACTTTACTTTGGCCACAAGTAGAATATTGAAATTTTCCTGGATAAAAAAACCGATAATGATGTTTTGTAACTTTTGAAACGGTAAATAAAATATATTTCTGTAGTTAAGGCTAACATAATTTTCAGCATTTCATTTTATTGATTCTTACATTACTTTACAATAAATCCAAATTTCCAAATACAGGGTATTAGGTACATGCTGTAGATGTCTTAGAATCAATTTTATTGAACGACACGTAACAAGTATACCTTGTTGGTTAAAAGTAATGTGCTATCAAAAATGTCTTATCATCTAAAATAAAGATCCTTTTTTCTAATAAAGGTAAAATAAAAATGGCAATAGGCTCAAATAAATTCACACAACTTAATGGAAATATAAATAACTGGCCTTCTGCACCATACACCTGTTCAAATTGATGTTTTCAAGGGGTCCCGAAGTGATCTTTAAGTGGGTTTGACGAGAGGATAAGGATATCCCTCCCCAGGTGATATTTTAATGTGATGTATACTTAAGATTAGTCAGGTACAAATTAAGCCAAACAATCGAAATAAAAAAACACCTATAGACATGGTTATAGGTACACATTAACAACTAACTATATACGCAATGTATAAGAAGAGTATTGTAGAATATAAATTTTATTGATGTATTTCAATAATGCTTTATCATTTAAAAGCTCCTTTGTGTTGTAATAATTATTTGAACCCACGATATTTGAGTAATTGCTTTAAATGTTCGGAGATTTCAATAGGCGATAACACACGAAACCTTATAATATGTACTTCTAATGTTCATGTTCGTGTTTGTATGTCTAGATTGATCTAGTTTTGACAGTTATATAATGCTATGAAACTGGTTTAGTAGTTAAACAAACACGATCAATTACTATACACACGACAGTACATAAATTTTAAATCAAATGCAGTTCTAATCAATAAGAACTTAAAATATAGTAGAAGCTATGTGGTATATTTTCCTTTAAATGGTACAGTATTTAAGGAATTTGTTATCCAAATTTTATCCTTTTTAAATGCAGTAACGCGCATATGTATAGAGTTCACATAGTTGTCACAAATTAAATATGAATCGAGAAATATATCACAAATTATAAGTTCACCAAAATATAGAAATACAAATTGTGCAATTCCATAATATTTATGAGAGAAGCGAACAAATGTGTATTTGTATGAGGCTTTGGGAGTAATTTCTATCTTATTAATTTTGTTAGTGTTATATATTGTCCTAAGAACTATATTAATTATATTTATTAAAATTATATTTTATAGAAAGTACAGTTTTCTATCATTGGTACACTTTTTTGAACGTTCAAACTTCGCATCCATTATATAAGCTTGGGATTTGTCATAAGCAGTTATATGCTGTGGCCAAAGCGCTTCGGTAATGCCAGTAAGCAAAGGAACAAATTCTGTAATATTAATTTTATACTGTGTACAAACGTAATGGTAACAAGAGCATTTAGTAGAATGTACATAAAATTAACTGAGTATATTTAACAATCTAAAGCAGTAACTGATGTTACTGATAAAACTCACGACAAGCAAAGGAGTTTCTGTTGAGTTATTTAGAGTCACATTTTTCCGGCTTTTAAAAGGGCGCAGGAGTAAATTGACTAACTGCCACCATATATCAATTATTATTTCTAATTTTGATAAACTAATAAAAATTCCGTTGAAGAGGTCCTGACTAAATTCTTTTAACTAAATGCTTTAGTATCAAATTTTCAGTTTGATATTTTCCCTAAATTACCTATCACTCAAGCCGTAAAATATGTAGTAAGTGCTGTACTCGAAATTGTGAAAGAATGGAAGCATACTGGCCGTACATCATATGATTTCTCCATTCGACAAGATTCTTCATAACCTATTGTTAACAAATCTGTCGTATTATATTTTAAGAGATTTACTCCGAGCTTTCTTCTTTCATATTCAGCTCTTGGTAACTTTAAATGACGCCGAACAAGGATCAATTTTGCGACAATGTTTATAAATTATATTGAACAATTTCTTCACCATTCTGAATATAAGTATATTATTTTTGTTGATTATATAACTTCAATTTCTTTAAGCACTCATTGTCAGGAATATAAAATTATTCTTTACTCTAAACGAAATTGAAAAAACTGGCAATACCTAACTGATTTATTGCCAATAGGTTTAAACCAAGTGGTAAATCTTAGAAACTGTCATTAAATCGTAACAACAGTGGGAGATTTCTCTCTAGTAGTGTCTAGTAGTAGTTGTTGTACACGAAAGTGTACATATCTTGATGTTTTCTTAGGTGACAAATTAAGTGGGTTTAGTCAAACTGATTATTCCAGAAAATAATTTTCGAGTATTATTATTACCGGCACGGTAGCACAGCGAATGGGCTTGTTCCATGATACTCTTTTTATATGGTTTTTATACTTTTTCATATAGTACTCGATATTCTCATTATACACTTAAAATTTCGTATTATTAACTTTTTCCGTTCTCGAGATATAAGGAGTTGAAATTGGTAATAGTTGCAAAAACCGAGCTCTCATATGTGACGTCACTATACGTAAGTGACGTAAAAAAAATGGCTTTCTGGGACCTTTCAAATTTAACCTGAAAAGTCGCAAAACATGGAATTTTTAAACGCTGGTAACTAAATAAATACGTCGAGTGAAAGCTCGTTCTATGTCTCTAAGGAAAGGGGAAGGTCAGCGATCTATTCTAATCGTAAATTGCATGGTCAAAACCGAAAATTCGTCCCGGCAGGAGCGATAGAAAATTGTCATTATTTGACATTTCACCAAATTGTACTCCCCTACTGTCAAGTAGTAAACAAAACAAACAATACTTTGAAAGCACTTATAATTATAGCAAGTAAAGAGCATCAAGTCTATTGAGATCGCCGAGTCTATGCGTATAGTGACGTAGCGCCTGGCCACGCCCCATTTTCGCGAGATGGAGATTTGTAATAGTTTTTAAGATACTAAACGTGCGAATAAGATTCCAATTTTTGCAGATCCATTAATTTATACTTGCACTTTCGATTTATGAAATAAAAAAAAATGCTGAACAAGCCCATTGAAGCATATTAATGGCAGGTTGTCTAACGTGTACTGGGTTGGATCCGCAGCTCCAACACTGGTAATGTTGGTGGATAATGGTTGTTGTATGCATTTTTTAAAATGAGTAATCATCTTTTGGACAGCCTACTATTTGGATTTTGAGGTTGTCTCTTAAGCGTTATATGTGGTTAATTAATACTTACTACGTCGGCCCAACATTTTGGAGAGCGTCTTCTCCATATAATTTTTCTTGAGCAATCAATTGTCTTAAATTATTATCGCTTCGGTGACCTGCTTTTGTGGATGTACTTTTAGCAGAATCCAACTATTATTACGATGGGCTTTCGAGGAAATTGATATCAAACGTCTCCAAATCCGCACCTCGAAGGCATCCATGTGCTTCTGAGAGGTCTAAAGGAATTGCTAATCTTGCATCTTTTTCGAAAACTCTAATATTGGAAGCAGTCAGGGTTGTCCACAAGGCCTAAACTGTGTACCATCTTGTTTACGACCTCGCAGTCATCTGCCATCCTTTTAAATTCCTACTTCTTTTTTATATTACTGACTTCTTACTTATTTTTTACTTTCTGTACTTAACGCAGTTTTTTTCTGGTTGGGATTAATACCAGCATTTGCTGACACTTCGGCCAGTTAAATTAGGTTTATTTATTATTATTAATTGGCTCAGTAGCGCAGTACCAAGGAGTTCGATTCCCGAGATCGAATTCCGGCCAGGGTAAGGATGTTCAGTGGCGTTTTTAATGTGGTACCGATTCGTCCTTTTTACATTGTCAAAATAATTAAGGTAGTATATGCGAAACAAAGGTAGATAGGCACCTAATAGTCTTTTGCCTCCTCGATAGTTTTCCTAAGTTCAGTGTTTTCTCTCTTGTACTGCCTTTTTTAACAAAGCTTGCTTGCTTAAGAGAAACTTGCCAAGACAGATTATACTTGTTAGAAAGTTAGAAAATATTGGTATACGAGGGAGTTTGCTAAATTGGTTGATGGCATACATGGAAAACAGAAAATTTATAGTAAAATGTAATGAGGCGGTAGCTGATGTACATGATGTAGCTCTAGGTGTCCTCCAAGGGCAAATTCTGGGGTCCTTACTATTTGCCTTGTATATAAATGATCTTCCTTGCCTTATAACAAAAGATCTCATTGTTTGTACGCAGCTGACACAACTATCTCCGTTGCTGCTGCAACTGGTGATGATTTACTTAAGGCTATAGTACTGTCATTGATGAAATGAATGACTGGTGCCATCGAAATAAATTAATTTTAAATGAGAAAAAAATGTTATTTATGAATTTAATTCTAGGAAATCAAATATCATTCAATTCTTTACCAATAAGCAACTGCAACTGCAACCACTCACTATCTTGGGAACCTGACGGCAATCATGTAATATAAATTAAACAAAGCATACTATATTGCAAATAAGAGGTACTATAAATGAGAAGGGAATTATTGGTGTTTACTATTTCCTAGCTTACTCATCTAGGTTTGGGGAAGGTCAAGCCAAATGTATAGAATTTTTGTTATATGAAAAGAATTATAAGACTGATGCTTACACTTAATTATAGAGAAATAGGACATTTTGAGTGCAAAGAAAATTCTAACTGCACCCCACCCCGTATTTTCTTATTTAAATGTATACGTTAAAGCTAACCTTCAAGAGTTTAAAACACTCAATAATGATCACGCATACAAAACGAGACACGGAATGCTCTTAACAATTTCACAACACAGAACAGCCAAATTTAAGGAATCTCTCCATTATAGTTGTATAATACTGTGTAATAGTCCTCTCTGAAGAACTCAAAAATCTTCTACTAAAAGATAAGATTGAAGTAAAGAAATTACTTATAGAAAGTACATTCTATAGCATCCAGGAGTTTTTGGGTTGACTAATGACAGTAATGTTTATTTGATGTTGACAATAAGTATTATTATTTTCGGTCTCATCACTACCTATTTAAGGTAAGCTCTTATTAGTTTCAAAACCAGAACAGCCAAATTTAAAGAATATATCCATTATAGTTGTATAACACTGTATAATAGTCCTCTCCGAAGAACTCAAAAATCTTCTACTAAAAGATAAGATTGAAGTAAAGAAATTACTTATAGAAAGTACATTCTATAGCATTCAGGAGTTTTTGGGTTGACTAATGAGTAATGTTTATTATTTGATGTTGACAATACGTATTATTATTTTCACTCTCATCACTACATATTTAAGATAGGTATCGTTACGAGGACTGGATGCAAACCATGCATCTAAGGTAGGGTAAGTATACAGCGTGTCCTCCAATTGAGTTCGCTATAGGTGAAATGGACAATAAATTTTCGAATTTTTTTTTTCATATTTGGGGGTTCACCGCTGCTTATCTAAACAGATATTTTGGCTGTACCTTTGTTTTTCCTTGATCATGTAGGCCGTGACAGTTAAGCAAAAAGGAATTTCTTGTTAGGTAAAGTGCTTTTTTTGTAAAAAAATAGCAAAATGTCATTAAGGAAAGTGATTCAGATTAAAAAGTTATGGTCCTGTGCAAAATTTCGAAAATATACACCTATTTTGATGATTTTAATTGACTAAATGTTTGATCTACCAAATGCCTAAAGAAAAATTATTTAGTTATTAATTTTTACTGTGAAGCAAAAATACAAAGTGGGTTAGAAAACCAAAGAATATAAAAAACAATTAAAAAAAGATAATTAAAAAACTGTTATAGGTATCTAAAAATAAAGATAAATATGTCGCGTCATTATTCAAAATATTTGCCACCAGCTTCATCACATAGCTCTAGTCTAGCTTTTAGTCCTCTATAACTGTTCTGGATTCGTTGAAGAGGTATGTCATCAACTGCTTCTTTAATTTTGGTTTTTAATCATTCTAAATTATTGTCAAAATTAAAAGCATAAACTTTTTCTTTTAAATAGCCCCATAAGTAGAAATCCATTATCGTTAGATCCGGACTTCTAGGTGGCCAACAATTCGGCCCGTATCTTCCGATCCATTTTTCTGGAAAACGACGGTCTAACCATTCTCTGACAATGATCGTAGAATGTGCAGGGCATCCGTCTTGCTGTAGGAACAATTTCATCCTTTGCGATATGGGTATATTTTCGAGTTGATCCAACAAAAAAGTATTTAACATTTCCAGGTAAGAATGTTGATTTACATTTCTGTCAAAGAAATATGGACCAATTATTCCAAAGTATGAAATCGCACACCAAACATTCACTTTCTTGGAATATTGCCGTGTACATCGTATGCGAAAATTAGGATTTTCCGAGGACCAATATCTACAATTCTGTGAACTTACAGTACCATTGGTGGAAAACGTTGCCTCGTCAGAAAAAAATATATTTTCGTGAAAGTGTGTATCACTTAAAATATTCTGCCCCATCCATAAACAGAAATCCAATATTTTAGCTTCGTCATTTAGAGTGTGTACAAATTCTGGTTTATATGGATTAATTTTGTTGGCCTTGTATATATTTTGTATCACACTTTTAGAAATTCCAGTTTGTGTTGCTGTTCTTCTCAGAGATAATTTTGGGAACTCATTCAACGAATCCATCGCAGCACTATCTTCATTAAACTCCTTCTTCTTTTTCTTTATGTTTAATATACTACCATTTTTTTTTAATTTGTCGACTATTTTTTTAGCACCCCTCTCTGGTAGTAGTCCAATTGGCCAATGTTCTTTGAATTTTTCCACGACAGCCTTATAGAAATATGTATCTCCCAATCCGTAGCACTGAACAATGAATATTTTTTGCTCTATTGTAACCATGATATTTAGTTAATAATTATGATGCTCATCTGACATTTAGTATTAGTAATTTGACAGATAAGCACACGCATTTGCTTTTTATGAATGAATTGATGAATATATATTGAAAGTTTTAAAAGGTGAAAATTTCAAAAATTAATGTCAATATGGGTTGCTCCTTCCAGGGATATGTGTATATTTTGATATCGTTCACCATTTTTTTTAAATACCGCAAAAGTTATGTCAAAGCAAATGAAAATCATGTTTGTGTATTGTGGGATTACCTTGGAAATAAATCATAACACGTAGAATAAAAATATATGCACATAACTAAATAATTATCTTTCGATTAAATAATCTAGTAAAACTTTAGTAAACCTACATACAATTTTTTTTTCGTAAAATGCAATTATATTAAAAAAATCAAAATCATCAAAGTACGTGTATGTTTTTTAAATTTTGCACAGGACTATAACTTTTTAATCTGAATAACTTTCCTTAATGACATTTTGCTGTATCTTTTACAGAAAAGGAGCTTTACCTAAGAAGAAATTCGTTATTACTTAACTATGAAGGCCTACGTGCTTAAAAAAACCAAAGTACACCTAAAATAGCTTTTTAGATAAGCAGGGGTGAATTCTCAATTATGAAAAAAAAAATTCCAAATTTTTTTGTTGATTTCACTTATAGCGAACTCAATCGGAGGACACGCTGTATATTACGAAGGTGCATATTATCAGAGTGCTTCATTTTCAGGTCTGCGACAACACCTTCCTTAGTACGTGTGCAGTGCCAAGGATCGCTGTTTGTTGTATTTTCTCCACGAGCTTGCCATAATATTATCTATTGCGCTTGATAACTTAATTAATATTTGATATACACCAATTCTTTTCTCTACAAATGCTTACTGTTTATATAATTAACTATTTTATCAAAATGTTTTAAATATATTAATAAATAACCGAATGAACATGACATCACGTTTTTGAAAATAACTACAAAATTTTATAATAAAAAAATATGAAAAAATGTCCTCATACAAAAAATGCCGTGCTTTATCGGCAAATATAATATTATTTACATAGTAGGCACGTTTTACAAAATATAACGAATTTAAAAATGGCATGGTCAAAATTTCCTAAAAAAGTAGGACATTTTTCAATATAACTTACCAGAACTTCAATACTGGCCAATATACATTATTCAAATTTCAGTGAATGATTTAGAATAGTCACATAATGAACACACAATTTTTTCAACTCTTTCCGTCCCTCCGTTTATGAGATATTCGCGCTTAAAGTGAGAGGTCAATACATTTGAATCATATATTAGTAGTATGAAGATTTAGATTCTCTAATCATAAGGCCAGATACCTGCCTGTCATGTTCTTTGGCATATTCTATGAAGAACTTTCACACCTTCACACATAGCAAGTACCTCGATCGCAATATTGTTGCTCCCAGCGGCATAGCCAATATTTAGACATTTTGTAGCAGCAGCCACCGTCCGATTTCGGTAAAGAACACATTTACAGTCTGTTTACCAATCATATTCTGCCTCAGAATGGTAAATTTAGAAAATCTTTCCCTAGCATTGGTACTATCTTTAATTATCATTATAAGAGTATTTTGAATCAAGGAGTTCGATTCGGTCGTCGACGAAGGCAGACGCATTTTTAAGTGGATCCCATGAAATCTCGAAAAACTCGAGTAAAAATGGTGTGAATGCGCGGAAAAATATGTTGAATTGAAGAGTGACAATCCTACATTAGTTGATATAAATTAGCATAAATTTGGCTATTTCGTATAGCTGATATTTGATATTTGATTATGGAATCACTAGAGGCTCAACAAAGGTACAGGTACAGGCAACATAAGAAAACTCTGATGAAAGAAAATAAACACGTCTAATGGGACCATGTCATAAACTTGTAAATTATCCACAAGTGCATGTAGCTAAGACGACCGAGGCCGGACTGGCTTCTAACGAGTGGAAGCAGTAACATAAGAAAAGGATGAAGGATAAGTGTTATTTTTATTTGATTTATTTCTAAAATATTGGTTTACTAATCCTTCACAGATGGGAACATAAAATAAGCAACAGCCAGTCAGCTAGATGTGAAGGAGACAAATAAGTGTTGTTTGCTTTATTCTAATTTAGCTTAGCTCATTAATGAAGTCTGTTTCCTTATTTAAATTAAAAAATCGGAAACTAAAATTGAAAAGATATTTATCTATTGGTTTATTAATCATTGTCACAAGCCAGCTTAATACACAAAAGAGAAAACATATAGGTAATAAAATGGAAAGTGCCCGAAATTGGGGGGCGGTAGCTGAGAATAATTACTGTAAATTGAAACCGACTGTTTAAAAGAAACGACATACCTACAGGGTGAGCAAACTATCCCTCCGAACCTTTCTTCCCATGACGCACAAAAATATTACCGCGAGATAAGGCCCTTCCCAGCAACTCCACTGTAAATGGATATTTACCTGTGAAGCGGTTAATAAATACAAACAAAACGAAAATTAAATAAAAAAAACTGCCAGATTTAGAAACAGAAGAAACAGAAAACTTAGAAGAAGAAAAATAAAGAGCTGACGATGGACGGAAACTTAAAAGAAGCATGGAAACTGAAAAGAAGCATCTCGCAAACACCTGCACACCCCAGCGGATGATGACAGATTGAAACTTAATAGAAGCGCATCCTGTATTCCCACCCTATGCGTCATGCGGCTCTCGCTGCTGACAAGAAACATGTCTCATGTCCAACCCGGCGTAGGCAGCCGGTCTGGTGGTACATAAACATCCGAGATTTGGTTCCGGCACGCGGTTTGGCCGTCCGTTGGGCGTGTTCGACGGACGACATAGCTGCGTGTTGGAACGAACCTCCATGGATGGCCGGAAGCGGCAGCAATGCCCACCTTACGCCGGCAAGTCAATCAATCAATCAATCAATAAGAGCATTTTGAATCAAAATAAAAATAAATTGATATTTACATGGATTAAAGCCTCTTATTGTCGGATTAACTATTTTATCTTGTCGTCAATTTTTTTCCGTACTTTTAACATTAAGTAGAAGCAAGCTTATTCAAAGCAAAATTTTCTTTTAGGTTAGGTTAGATTAGGTCTGGTAAAGGGAAAGAAGATACTGCGTCAAAACTTAGCTTGCGTTTAATGAATTTCTAATTATTTTTAATATTATTATTATTATTATTTGTGCCGTGCGCAGAATTTCTCTTTCTAAGTAGAATAACTACAAAAACTTGTTTCTATACCGGATATATACATTAACTAAATTTCGGCTTAAGATGACTATATTTATATACGTGTAGCCTACTAAACAATAAAGGCGGTTACATATAAGGAACTGATATGTAGAACCTCAGGATAATTAATTTCTAAACAACATGTCCATGCGTTTAACGCCCTACGCACATTGTAAAACCATTCGGCCTCTGTGATCTAAATAGGTAGATTAACAAGTCATTCTTAGAGAGCTTTCTTGCAGTGAAATCATATTTTAATTTACACCGGCGTTAAGCTTGAATATGAATGGCGACTAGTTTATATTTTTAACAATACAGTATTATTATTTTAATTTGAAGGATATGTATAGCTTAATAATTAAAAATAGTTTACTATGCACATTTTAAAATACTCAAATATTTATTTTACAAATGTACAGTACTCTCCGAGGAAATGAAGATATATGTAATACTGGTAATATTACGGAAATATAGGTTGTCTAATTAATGTAATGTTTACAAGAATTTATAGCAGTATTATTGCAAAAACATTGCCAAGGAAAAGGCTATTTTGTAATAATGCCTCTGTTTGTATAAATATGAATTTATTTTAGCTTTTATGAGCTTGTCAAAATATTTACAGTATTTGTTTCCGACATTTTTCAAATTTTGCTACACTGATCTTAAGATGTTTAACTTTTACCATTTAATATACAAGAGACTTTACAGATATATTTCTTTTTCTCTAAACAGAAAATCATTCATAGTATTAATACTATAGTAAAAAGAAACTTTGATTGGGCTTATCCTTGTTTGCATGGTGGATATCCGATAAAGCCACCTCATGTAAGCCAGAATCAACTTTCACAAATGCTGAAAAATGTAGTAAATCAAAATACGTGAATTTATATGAAAACAAATATTTTCTCATGTATTTTCACCATCTGAAAGAATTGAACCAACAAGGAACATATAAGATAAACGATGTCTCAGTATCCCATATGTAAGATACGGATCGCTTAAGACCCACTACTAAAAAACGTTTCAGTCGCAAACCGTCCACACTAAAATAAAATTTGGGCAAGGTTATTAGTGAACAGTAAAATTATTAGACGATGCCTTCACCACAAGAACTTGTTCCAATCGTCGTCGATAGATAAGATGTCTCGAAGATTACATGGGTAGTATGTTGATCAAAACCAAAAGGATCATAGAGCGTCATAACTTTTACCGCTCATTCCTTTGCCTCAAATGGTTGTATATTACTTGCAAGAATAAATTGCAATAATGTAGCAGAAATATTGCTATCGAAAATATTATTTACAGTATTATCAAATTTTAGCATTTTGAACTATAAATATTTCCCATAATTCTTTTTAATGAAAGGTTTTATTATGCCAATTTTAAGTTACCCATCTTTTCATAATACATACATAAACACTTATATTTCTACAGTATATCCCACAGTGCATAATATTAGTACTGTTACCGAAAAGTGTTAGATGAAATTTGTAATTTGAGATTTGTAGGCGAGACTACCTTACTTTTAGAAAATAAGTAAGAAGTTCATACATCTGCTAGACAGTATTTAAACCAGGAAATGAAAAAATTATTCAAACATGTTTAGCGTAAGTGCTACACAACTTGAAACCGTTGTAGATAGTACTAACAATTTTGAATGTGAGATTCAATGTATAATACAGATTGAGCAAACTTTAGCATAAAAATCATTGCACAAAACACCTAAAGAGGCTTGCCAACAATAGGGAATGCTGGAAGAGAGTGTTATAATTATCTTCTTAGACTTTACGATTTAAAAACCTAAAGTGAATAGTCAATAAACTAGTTTATTTTTTTATCTCCAGTTAGGCCTCTGAGATAACGAGCGTTGGGAAAACGTACAAAATATGTAATATTTCTTTTAATATGTTTGTTTGGAGACATTTATTACAAGTCCGTCTGAAGTGTCATGCTCCTCTGAATGTTGTATTTATTTATTATATCAGCATTAACCGAAGAGAGGAAAATAAAAAACAATAATCCAGGAAACTAATTTGTAAATGACAACGAGGTTGCTGTTCGAATGTTGCGTTGATATCACCAAGGATAAAGATGAGAAAGAATTTCAATGAGATATTACATCTAGCAATCAATTAGAATAAATTTCGTGATGCTGTGAGCCGTGTCATTCAACAATGGCAAGCCATCTTGTCTGTCAACAGCTTGTGAATACGGCGATATAATAGAGCTTCTCGAATGGATCCCACACTAATCTCATATGAAATGGTCTCCGGTGAAATTCGCTGGAATCGATATATGTATTCCTCACGAGCTCCTGATCAAAAGTTCTCATGGGCACAAGGTCGGAATATGCACAGTTTTCCAGATATCGCGGTTACAAAGGGGGTGTTCATTTCTTATGGGAAGTGGCCTAAGGTGAAATTCACTGGAATCGATATATATTCTAATAGCCATTACAAATTAGTTGATTCAAATAAGTTCTATACGAAAACGCAGCAACGTCCAGCGTGGTTAGTACCTGGACTGGTGACCCAGTCCAGGACAATGCAGCGTTTTCGCTCCATCTTCTTGTATATCAGTGCATATGTAGAAGGTATAAAATTCTAGGCGGAAGTTACCTAGCCAATATACCATCCTTCGGAGGTGATGTAAAATAGTCGGTCTCTTATCTACTAAATGTTACGCAAATAAAAATCCCTACTATTCGATAGATAAAAGGTTTGGCAAAATTTTGAGGTTGGGGGTAGCTCGTCTTCTGGCGTCGGCGATAGGCCTCAGTAACGGAAATAGGCCGACGTTAAATAAGTGAGAAAGAGAAACACATTTACTAACTAACATAACCTTAAACAGTGCATATTATTTGATACTTTCACTCTAGTGTTCAGTTCGGATTAATCTGAACTGTACTGAACTGAACTTATTTAAAAACTGCCTTCCCGCGTAAATTGGTCGTCTTATATACGCCACAAAATGCATCTAGAAGTTTTCTGAAAAATCTAACTTCTCGTACTGGTATCTGGCACAATCTAGTATAGTCTCGATCCGTTTTTTTCTAGAAAGTTGTACTACTAGCGCCTTAGAGATGGCGCAGAAATAACACCTTGCAGGCTTTCATAAAGTGAATAAATTGAGATGTGGAGACACACTAATAATAAATATAGTGACCTGTCATCGCCGCTACTTAAATTATGCTACTTATGATACCAGCACCTAGGAAACTCACATGCGTACCAATACCGGGTGAGTCACGAATTGCGCTCGTCCCGATATTTCCTAAAATATTTGGAATAGGAAATTGAAATTAGGAGGCCTTATTACACGACTAAAATGCCATCTTTTCAATAAAAAATCAAGTTTGGTGCACATCCGGTTTGACCGAAAATGCCCACAACTTTCGATTTTTAAATGGAACATCCTATATATTTTTACATTTTTGGAATCTAGAGGAAATTTTGAATACAATACATCCATTTTGGTCACTTTTTGATAAACATAAAAAATTTTATTAAAAAATCTATTTCTGAATCCAGAATGCTGTGGTGCCCAAAATATATTTTAGTTTGTGTGCTACGTTACTATAAAAATAAAAAGAGCAATATGATTGCATTACTTAATTCTCTAGAGGCGTTTAAAATTTTTAAATGTGATTTTTACCCACTAACTCGGTTTTTTTAAATGGGAATTTAATCGTTCACCAACATTTTTAAATACCTCATTTTCATACGAATCTAATGATACCAAAATTTTGAAATCCGCTCAGAAATATTTGAGATTTCAGCCAAAATACAATGCAACCAAGCTTTTAGAAACATGCGGCTAATAGATAATAGTTTAAGTTTAATTGTTCAAACGGAATTGATTTTTATTTATTTATGGGCCCGATATTTATGTTCATTTAAATAAAACTCTGAAAACCGAAATGATGTCGCATTCTATTGCAAATGTCCTTGTGGATGTAATTGTGTTTACCTCCACATACCTATGCTAAACTTAATTGTAACGTTCTTTGCGCTCACAATTATTAAATGTTTGATAGCTCAAGATTACCTATAACTACACGAGTCTGTCTGACAGCTGATATTGTTTTATTACATTCAATGGCTACTATGATTTTTCCAATGTTATTAGGTTACCAGATTTACACAGAAATGTGCCATTTTAGTTTCCAAAGCCCACTAATCTATTATCTATTAGCCGCATGTTTCTAAAAGCTTGGTTGCATTGTATTTTGGCTGAAATCTCAAATATTTCTGAGTGGATTTTCAAAATTTTGGTATCATTAAATTCGTAGGAACATGAGGTATTTAAAAATGTTGGTGAACGATTAAATTCCCATTTAAAAAAACCGAGTTAGTGGGTAAAAATCACATTTAAAAATTTTAAACGCCTCTAGAGAATTAAGTAATGCAATTATATTGCTCTTTTTATTTTTATAGTAACGTAGCACACAAATTAAAATATATTTTGGGCACCACAGCACTCTAGATTCAGAAAAAGATTTTTTAATAAAATTTTTAATGTTTATCAAAAAGTGACCAAAATGGATGTATTGTATTCAAAATTTCCTTAAGATTCCAAAAATGTAAAAATATATTGTGTGTTCTATTTAAAAATCGAAAGTTGTGGGCATTTCCGGCTAAACCGGATGTGCACCAAACTTGATTTTTTTTTAAAAGATGGCATTTTAGTCGTGTAATAGGGCCTCCAAATTTTAATTTTCTAGTCCAAATATTTTAGGAAATATCGGGGCGACCGCAATTCGTGACTTATCTGGTATATTATGTAAATATTTCATATCGCATTTGTTGCCTAGCAATCGATGCGAAATGAAATTCTGTACAAAATGGAGTTGTTTTTTTGAATTTATGCTCGTTAAATGAACGTTCTTCGAGGTTGACGTAAAAAAAAAAATTACACAGGCATACATTTCGCTAGAAATTCTTCAACTTTTAGTAAGATTACATCAATATTATTCTGCTTAGTGGCGTGTCTTTACATTTTCCTCAGTACATTTAATCTAATTAATTTGTATGTTTTGTAGTTTCATCTTTAACTCTCTTCTAATACCTAATATAATGTTATGAAAGTGACAACCGCAAACGCATTCATTATCAAAAGGGAATAATAGCAAAGAATTTGTTTTCAGAGAGCAGAAAAAATAAAACAATTATTCACAGTAAGTAATTGTAAAAGACATCTTTGAATATCTAAAGTCGTAAAGTTAATTCGCCTTGGCGTTAGCTAATATAATTTAATTAGATTTATCTCATACAACAAAAACTTATTACGAATAATTTAATCATTTATAACGCCTAGGACATGTACTACAATAACCGTGTACAACCTTAGAGAATTAAATGTCATAGACTTTCATCTGCTTAAGCGACCATATTGTTGGCCAGCATCTCACATCGTCATTGGTAAGACGCTTGTAAATCTGAAGGTAAATCTAATCGGGTATGTTGACAACACGTCATACCTCACATCGAGTTTAATGTTTATTATCACAACATCAATATATGTGTATGCAGATATATTACCGGGTAGTTAATAAATTTGATGATGTAGTAAAAGAGGTGATGGCCTTGTTTATTGTTTCGTGGAAAAAGAATAAACTTGGGCGGCTGTCTTAACTGATTTACGTGGTGTACGCGATTTAAAGTAGGTAACTATGGCCTAAAAATATTGTGCCTAATAGTTTAAATATTATTCATTGAATTTTTGAGAGAACAGCATTAAAAACAAATGAAAGACATACTAACATAACATTTAGACAATATACTAACATACTATATTATAATAAATGTAAGTTCAAATACAATTGAAAATAAAAAAATTGGCAGCTACGGGAAGCGGCTGGAACTTCCCCACTAACGAAAATTCTTTACTTTGGTTAGTAACCGAGCTTATTACTACTGAGCTATTCGATGAAGGCTGATGCTAGAACCTATATCTAACGTCACGCTGCGCGCCGTTGCAGGATTCAGAACTTACATAGTACGCCAGACTTAACCTTTTAACAATAACTTCAAAATTCTAAAGACAGGAACATACCATTGCATTTTTACTGCAGAAGTAGATCGGAAGGAATTCCTGAAAATATAGGATCATTTCTATGTTTTGTAGAAATATTTATAATCTTGGGTTAAAATCGATTTCTTGTAAAAACTCAAAATAATAAATGGAGTTGTGGTTTTTTGTTTCAGTTCTTGAAGGAGTCCTGAAAAGCTTGTTTTTCAAGTAAGGTATAAGAAAATAGTCCATGATGGTAACACAAGATGGCGCTGGAAGAGACTCAACTATGTATGTAGTAATCTTATCAGCCAATTATCAAGAAACTCGGGATGAAAAGCTATAATTGCTCAGTTAAATTTTAAAGAGCGAGCTCAATTACTCTACCGTGATAAACTTCCATCCCAACACCAAGTTTTTGATAATGTGTGGAGATTCAACATAAAAATGCGGATTATCACTGCTCCACATCAGTATATTTTAAGAATTGACGTACTATGCTGCATTGAAAAATAATTTCAAATTTTGTAAGTCGTCATTCCTTAAACTATTACTGACAAACTACTGGTAGTGTGAATGACGTCTGAAGTTGTCTGTCGGCAAAAGCAACAAGTTCTTCTCTATAATCGTTCAGCATGCTCCATAATAACGTACAATTTCCTCAGAAATTGATTGATTGATTGATTTGCCAGCGTAAGGTAGGCATTGCTGCCACTACCAAATATCCAAACTGGATATTTTTATATACCACCGAAACGGTTACATACGCTGAACTAGATTTGGGACATGCTTGTTGCCAACCTATCTTTTTCGCCCGTGCACACATGTTGGTGCTTCCCTCTCTGTTCTGCAGAATTCCAACACTACTCACTGCTTCACCCGTCTTGAAAACCAGCCTGTTGCCTTTCATTGAAGATAAATAACTTTATGGCGCACAGTTTATATTACACTGCCAGATACTTGTGTCCCATACTCAAGTTGTTCATATACGCTTCCAGGCGATACCATATTCAATCTTAATCAAATATGAACCAACCAGACTCATGCTAATTTATATCAATTAATGCAGAATTGCCCACGCTCGTATTCAACACAACTTCGTACGCTCTCTCACAGTTTCAACCGAGTCCATTCGAGATCTTGCAGGAACCACAAAGGTGTGCCTGACTCCGACGCCATCCGAAATCAAACTCCCGTAAAATTTCCTGAGAGAGATGTTCCAAAAGTTTTGTAGGACCTTGTTCCACACGTTGATGAAAATAATTAACAATTTCTTCTGTACGAGACGTTGGCCTACAGCACCTTTTTATTAGCCACAAAGCCAGTGTTAGGAAACACACCAACAGAATTGGTAAGAGATGCATAAAGATCCTTTGGTATTACTGCCAATTCTGTGATGTGCTCCTGAACATCGTCCAATCATAAACGTTGACTGTATTCCCAAATTCCATTAACTAGTACATCAGTTCGAAAATAGGCCTAAACTATGTAGGTCTTGTGCTGTGTGGTGAAAACCATAATTAATATAGTGCAAAAACTGATTTTAAGATTTGAAAAGGAACAAAACTTCACTGCTTGTCATATTTTGTCAGCCAAAAACTTATCGACAAAATCATTACATAAGGATGGCATAAGCTAAGATAGCAGATTTTAATTCCATCACCATCTTTGATGAAAATAATTTTATCCTGGTAGTAGAATAAAATGAAGCTAGACCTAAGAAATTAAATTTCAAAATAGGTGTACCACAGAGGTCTATGTTGGGACCGCTTCTATTTCTAATACTGCTGGATGATTTGCCAGAACTATTCCCTCATAATAATTTGTTGATGACAATACACATCTCTGCACTAGTTTGAAGAGGAAAGATTCATGCAAAAAATACAAATTACGATAAATGATTTTATAATATAGTTTAAAGAAAATAAATGTTATTTAAATGCATCTAAAACTGTGTACCTGCATTGTGTTTCTACTTAGAAGCTGCAAAATAGAACTTAAAACTAGCATTTTTATATTGAAAAGCGATCTTGTTAATCCATTATGCCGATTGTATGACAAGGATAAGATATGAAATAATTCTTTGGGGTATTTCGAGGCATTTTAACATAATTCTTATACCGCAAGGAATATAACAAATATGGTAGCAGCCCTAAACTACTAAAGATGTTGTTTATAAAACAGCAATAACCATTTTGAGAGTTATACAGAATTCCGTGGTTAATAGTGATATGAAGATTTTCCTCTACAGGCGATACTTGCGGTTTTACCAAGGATATACAACTCATGCATGGCTCAGGAAACTTTTCCCAAAGCGTTGTAACTAATAAAGTGACATTAATATTTATATAGCGAACTATTTCAATATAAATTTTCATTGTTGTATACATGAGAATATATGTGTAACAAGTGTCGAAGATGTTCATAATATCCGTCATTTAATCAGGTAAATAACCTTGCACTATAGGTAATTAATAGTATAACACCTCTAATGTGTTACCACTACTAGTCATCACATTAAATATAATGATGGCTATGTTTGTATAATTGTACAAGTATAGCTCATAGGGTAAATTGAATACAATGTCTTTTTCATGTTGGCTAATCTCTCAGTGTCACTTTATTCAGAGCTGATAAGTGAATAGGATGGTCTCATGGAACATATCAATCAGAAATTATGCCAGTATTACATTAACCTAGTTTCATTAGTTAACGTAACTAACCTACCTTATATAAACCAGACAATGACATTATTTGAATAATATTGAATATTTAATTGAGTAGAACTAATGCTATATTCACTTTTTTTTTAAATACCGGACTTTAATTGACTCATTTTTAATTCACTCTTACCCTTTTGAAACTTAAAAATAGCGGTTTTCACATATTGTTAATTGCAACATTTTTGGTTAGTTGCTGAATTATTTATTCGTTTTTATGAATTTTCCCTTTTTGGTTGGTGCAGATTCGGAAAATATTGATACTCAGTGTTAATTTGCTAATTAAGTAACCTTTTCGCTGTTGTAAAATACATTTTTTTATGTTCTAATGACATGATGGAGACAATTAAATTTATCGAGGCACATTAAAAAAACTGTTTTGTAGAAACATTTTTGATTTGCCAAATTTATAAATTGTTTGTTATTTTCGTATCCATTATTCAGGCCATTCATTTTACAAATTAACAATAACTCATTGGTTCTTTGTCATAGCAAATATCGCGGTAAACTTTTTAATGAAAATTTAAAATTCCTGTTCAAATGCATTACAAGAAAAATCGGTAAAAGTATTTGCACATAACTTCTCTCTTTATTTGCCTTTTTATTTACTAATTATTTTTTCGGTTGGATTATCGCTCTGTATATATTTTTAACTCGATATTTGTGAATTATTCTTTGATAATAGTATCAACTATATTGCAAATACTACTTATTATTCACTAGCTCTTTCTAACTGACAGTATTTAAGGTGATCACTATATATATTTTATTTCCGGAGGAAAATAATATTTGTGATGTAATTGAAAAAGTCACCAAGGGGAAACGTACTATGCTCTCTGAGAAAATTGTACTTAGGAGACGACGGAGGACAATAACATTTGGAACGTAATTAAGGAACAAAAAACATTAAAATAACTTTTGATATCTGTTACTATTAGATATACTTCATTATTCGAACATAGAAAATTTCATATGTGATTGCTTGGTAACAATGAAAATAATATTGCATTTGATTTCTTTAGGAACTACAATAATTATAATATAACTTGTACCTTATTTTTACACATATTTTTTAATTGATACGTAAATACTAGTAGAAAGAAAGTTTCACAGGTCCTCCTCCGAGTCCTACTCCTGTTTTTTTTTCATTATACGCAAAGTAATCGTTATTGAAGATCTCTTCATTGTTACCACACTTACACATTTCTGTGCACCTTAAAAACTGTGCTTACACTTTTTTGCAGCACGCCGTCCTTTCCTCTCATAACCACAACGTACTAGATTAAGTAACCATTCTGGTGCACATGGCATCGAACTCATCGTAGGAGAATACTGGTTTTCAGACCTCTTCCATCCAAATTGTGACAGTTCTGGGAGGTTTCGCTGTTGCTTATCAGTACTGTGCCACATTAATACTTAATAATCCATCCTTATGATATATGGTGTTAGAGAGGATCTTGTCGGGGGTAAGATTTTCACTTTACACATCTTCTTTTGTAAACATCCACCAATGTCTGATATTCTTTTCCATGGCAAGTAAACTTGATAAATGAATCGCTCCACATCTTTTGGTTTAAATTGTTCTAGAGATTATCAAGCATCTCTGCTATCTGGAAAGCTTTTCAAACAGATAGTTTGCCTTTATTTTTGAAGCACCAAGTAATATCACAGCCCGAAAGGGCATGAAGAGCTAACAATGCTACATATTGGCACCAACTCCTGTGACAAACATGCTGTCTTTTGGGAAAAATTGCGACCACCACAGTGATATCTGGTGAACATATGTGCAGAGTAGTAGTGATGTTAGATGTATAATAAGTATAGAATAATTTTTAAATCAGCTACTTCTTGCCTGTTTTTAAGTTCTCTAACGTCATTTCTATTTGATGACCTTCCCTCATTTCCCCAACTAACTATCAGTTTTTGTTTAATCTTGTGGGCATGTAATGCGGTTTTACTTATCAAATATGTTTTGGCCTTACTTGGATCTCTTGAAGAATTTAAACCAGGAGATAAACAACTAGTAGAGCAATTCATTTGTCAAGTTTAATTACTACACAAAGAAAGATGTGCAAAGTGAAAATCTACTCCCCACAAGATCTTCCCTAACTTCATACATCTTTAGGGTACGTTACCAAGTGGCATAGTGCTGATAAACAACACAGAAATCTCCCAGAATCATCACAATTTGGATGGGAGAAGTCTGAAAACCAGTATTCTCCTACGGTTAGTTCGATGTCATGTACACCAGAATGGTTACTTAAACCAGTACGTTGTGGTTGTGAACGGGTGCTGTAAGTTGCAAGTAAAGCACATTCTTCAAGGTGCATAAAAATGTGTAAGTGTGGTGGCGATGAATAGATCTGCAATAGCAATGATTGCACAACAATGAACCCTCGGTCTCAGAGGATGACCTGTGAAACTATTTTTCTACTAGATATTTACATATCAATTAAAAAATATGTGTAATAATAATGTACAAGTTTTATAGTAATTGTATTTCCTAGAAAAATCAAGTGGAGTATTACTTTCATAGTTACCAAGCAATCGCACTAGAACATTTTCAGTGTTCGAACAATAAAGTATATTTAAGAAACGGTAACAGATATGAAAAAAGTTAAAATTTTTTTAATCCTTATTTTATTAGGAACAAAAAAGATTTCTGGCAAAATGTCCCTAGAGTCAACCACAAATGAGATACAGAGCAAAAAAGAGACTAGCGTCCATTCTGGCGACAGTCTTGAAATTATGACATCATATAGGCCTTCGTAATTTTATGGTTCATGAGCTCTTCATCCCATGTAGTTATACTATTTCCACAGATAAATCCCATATGCGACACTCCTTTGAACCAGCAGAAATGCCGCCGATGACCTCGGACATTTACTGTGGATGTGACGCGTTGCCTGTTTGTGCAAGAAGACTTCATATTTAGAGAAAATGTGTTGCCGGTTGTATTGTATACTTTTTGTAAAACATACACTCCATTTTCCTTCGTTGGTAATCACTGACAATAATGCATAGAATATTAGCAAAAGTACACGACATTTTTAAATTAAATAAAACCACAAACTCGCAAAGTTCTAAGAGGTTAGGTTAAATTACATGTTAAATTAGAAACTAAAATAGCAAGAGACAATTCACCTCACGGATAATCCGAATATAATATCTGCATCATGTAATACATTTACCTACATCGCTTATCTTACGAAAATTCAATCTTTTATTGCAGCTAAACTGTTTAGTTGACGTTCAACTCTACAATATGCGCATGAGTCTCAGCTATTTAACCTGGATATATCTCCTCTAGTATTACACAAAATATCGCTGTCCTTTTCAGTGTCGCATATGGGTTTTATATGTGTTATTTGTTCATTAAAAATCCCACGGAATTAAATAAGCCCCTGCACTAATTGGTGAAAATTTATAAACATGTTTAGAACATGAAGAAGGAAAATACTATTTGAAATATAGTTGCTATTATTGCCATAAATAAATACATACAGGGTGGTCATTCGACAGAAAAAAATTGATGATGTATAAAAGGTACCAAATAGGAAAGCTTTTGGTAATTATCTTTACTATGCACCGTGCATACATTAGTGGATTTGTTTCATTACTGCACTCAAGTTGAATGATTTCTTAAAATGATCACCCTGTATCATTTTTGTTAAAACTATAGGTGTCTTGTTTAAAAGTTGTGGTAACTTTATGCAGAATATTATTGCCATCTGTTATTTTTTAACACACTTTTATTAGCTTCACCTGTATCTATCAATATAACGGAATCTTTCAACGTAATTTTTGACCACTTCTAATTTTTTATCATCATGAAACTTGGCAAATGTGTGTAGCTCCGACGACAATACAATACAGTATACTCAATTTTATACTATGTTCAAAATGACCGCCGCCCCAAGACAGCGGATTATCATTTTCTTTACAACCCCTTCGATATGGGTCTCAAAGGAAGGGGTTGACAAGTAGGAAACAAATATTTCATCAAAACTTAAAAATTCAAAATGGCGAATAGGTTTTATCAATTATCGTCGGATTCCACAGAAAATCGGTATCTGTGCGTTATCGAGGTTGCAGATTAGAATTATCGGGTCCAAATTTAACAGTTCAAAATGGTGGCGTCAAAATGGCGGATCAGGCACCAAAGAATCCCGTCTTCTAGTTACTATTACATTTAAGTTCGTTTTAAGACTAAAAAATAAAAATATATATACGTATTTTTCTATTTTATTGCCACCTTGTTTATATTAATATTATGACAGAGTTTAATCACAATTATTCCACCTTTTGATAGGAAGGTATCTCCCCAATTACCCCTCCTCGTTTGATTCTCCACCTATGGAATGTTCTGTATAGAGTGTACCGTCAAAAAAAAATAAGTAAGGAATAAATAATAGTTTAAAAAACTAAAAAAAACATGCTTTAATAGCACACCGAACTAAAAAGCAAAACATAATTTTTAATTATTAACAAAAAAAATTATTTCATTGTAAAAAAAGCGTGGGGTTCTTGATATCCACTAGTATAAATATTTCATTGATAGCTATTTGTAAAAGTAGAGTTAGTATAAAAAAAATATAGTAATAAGCACCCCACGCTTTTTTTACAATGAAATACATTCTTTTGTTAATTGATTGATTTATTGATTTGCCAGCGTAAGGTAGGCATTGCTGCCGATTTCGGCCATCCATGGAGGTTCGTTCCAACACGCAGCTTGGTCGCTCGTCAAACAAGTCCAACGGACGTCCAAACCGCGTGCCGCAACCAAATCTCGGATATATACCGCCGGACCGGCTGCATATGCCGGGTTGGACATTGCACATGCTTGTTATCAGCAGCGAGCCGCATGACGCATGGGGTGGGAATATTGAATGGAAAGTGTAGGTGTTTGTGAGATGCTTCTTTTCAGTTTCCACGCTTCTTTCAAGTTTCCGTTTATTGTCATCTCCTTATTTTTCTTCTTCTAAGTTTTCTGTTTCTTCTGCTTTATTTATTTTTTGTTTTATTTATTAACCGTTGCACAGGTAAATATACATTCACGGTGGGGTTGCTGGGAAGGGCCCTTTCTCGCGATAACAATATTTTTTGCACGTTATGAGAAGAACGGTACAAAGAGATAGTTTGCTCACCCTATAGGTATGTCGCCTTTTTTAAACAATTGGTTTCAATTTACAGTAATTATTTTCAACTACCGCCTTCCAATGGGCTTGTTCCATGATATTCTTTTTATATGGTTTTTATACTTTTTCATATAGTACTCGATATTCTCATTATACACTTAAAATTTCGTATTATTAACTTTTTCCGTTCTCGAGATATAAGGAGTTGAAATTAGTAATAGTTGCAAAAACCGAGCTCGCATTTGTGACGTCACTATACGCAAGTGACGTAAGAAAAATTGCTTTCTGGGACCTTTCAAATTTAACCTGAAAAGTCGAAAAACATGGAATTTTTAAACGCTGGTAAGTAAATAAACACGTCGAGTGGAAGTTTCTTCTATGTGTCTACGGAAAGGAGAGGGTCGGCGATGAATTCTAATCGTAAATTGCAGGGTCAAAATCGGAAATTCGTCCCGACGGGAGCGAGAGAAAATTGTAATTTTTTGACATTTCACCAAATTGTACTCCCTTACTGTCAAGTAGTAAGCAAAACAAACAATACTTCGAAAACGCTTATAATTATAACAAGTAAGGAGCATCAAGTCTGTTGAGATCACCGAGTCTATGCGTATAGTGACGTAGCGCCTGGCCACGCCCCATTTTCGCGAGATAGAGTTTTGTAATAGTTTTTAACATACTAAACGTGCGAACAAGATTCTGAATTTTTGCAGATCCATTAATTTATATTTGCACTTTCAATTTATGAAATAAAAAAAAATGCGGAACAAGCCCATTCCGGGTATTTTCTATTTCATTACCTAATTTTTTTTCTCTTTTGATTAATGAACTGTCCTGTGGCAAGGATTAATAAATCAATAAAAAAATATCTTTTCAATTTTAATGTCTAATTTTTCAATTTAAATAAGGCAATATAGTCTCTAATGAGCTAAACTAAATTAAAATAAAGTAAATAAAATCTAATCTGTTTCATTCACATCTGGCTGTCAGTTGCTTATTTATATCACCCACTTGAATAAGGGACCGGATCCATCCAGGTATAGATTTTACGGTCAAGCAGTACCCTTCCTCGGGTTGTTTATATACACTCTTTTATGTTGCTTTATTCAACCAATATAATTTAATCAAATATCAACTATATCAAATAGCTAGACTCGTGCTGATTTATATCAATCAATGCAGAATTATTTATGCTTTAATTCAATACAATTTCGACGTCTTGTTGCCGATTTATCCGGATTTATTTCGAGATCTTGCAGGAGCCATGAAATGCGCGTCTGTCACCGAATTCGACACACTTTTCTGAAATAAATTTTTTTGTTAATAATTAAAAATTATTTTTTAGTTTTTAGTTAGGTTTGCTATTAAAGCGTGTTTTTTTTTTAGTTTTTTTAAACTATCATTTATTCCTTTTTTTGACGGTACACCATACAGAGGGTCCCATAGCTGGAGAATCAAACTAGGAGTGGTAATAGGGGAGGTAACTGTCGTTAAACTGTGTGAAAAATATTAATATAAACAAGGTGGCAATAAAATAGAAAAACAATGAAAAAAAAAAATAAAATATAGCATGGAAGCAGGATATCTTCACAAAATATTCCTTGCTATGTTTCGCAAGCAAACAATACTTTCTATGATAGCGCGGGAAATTGTCGGATATAGTTCTCTCCCTAATTTTAGTGTATTAGACAATTCCTCGAAACTGACACGTGGAAAATGTTACACTTGTTAACTAAAAGCTAATCGCATACAAAGAACAATGGCGTGTCATGATTGCCGCCGTCAAAGCAAATAAATATTATGTCGTGATAACAAAACAAGTTTTTTTAGTTTGATTTTCTAAAAGTCCTCGCTCAATAATTTTTTATTTGACGACTATAAAATATTTATCGGTTCTTCCAAAAAAATTAAATTTACATCTCCGATTTGTGTAATGTGTAACAAACAATATGTGACATTTCTAACATCTTAAAATTATAAAGTTGATGGTTTCCATTTTAAATAAAATAAGACAATACAGATCGTGTCTTGCAGTAAAAACTTGCTTTCTAGTTGTAATATATAACATTATTACTTTCACTGTAGTAAATTTTCATACATTTTTTAAAAAAATCGATAAACTGCATTCATTTTTTACAAATTCTCTTAGAAATGTAGGTTTTCCATCCATTATTTGTTCCCTGAAGTCATAGAAGGCCTAAGATTATAATAAATTGGTAAGCGAACCTGTAATTACTGTAGCTCTTTAAATATTACTTGACCCTAAAGGCAACATGGTGCAGAGGGCAAATAATATGGTAATAATTATCTTATTGTAACAATGTGAAATAAATCTGTTATAGATTACGTCTATAATATCACATCACGTTTAACTGCAATATCTTTTGTTTATGCACAGACATCATTGAGAAAAGCATTCTTTAAGTATTTTGCAGAAAACTTTCATATAGTCCGTCTAACATTTAATATGAGAAACAACAAATTCGTTATGTATCTGTATTACTGATCATGCAAATATATTATAAATGCTAACCAATGACATCATTTTGAAATTATAATAATACATTTTTATCTGAAAGACAATAATGAAAGATTAGCCCCTTACGACGTCCCCACTGTAAATTATAAATGTTATCTAGTTAGGCAGTCGTAAGGGGCAGGTCTCTCTGTATAATCATTGGTTGACAAATGTAGTGTACCTGCATAGTTAGAAATCCAGATATATAATGAATTTGTTGTATATGATATTAAATGTTAAATGGAGTATACAGAGTGTTCCAGATTTAAACAGACATACTCTAGTGGAAGGTAGAGCACACTCAGCTGAGTTGAAAAAAACCCCTATATTTACCGCTAAATGTGAACCGTTTTTGAGATACGGGGTGTTTTATGGTTATCGACCAGAAATTCAGTCCGCCATATTTTTGAAATGACTGCACATATTTAGATAAAATATGGTATGCATATTACACTCTTTTAGGTTAATAGGTAGCTTAAGTGATTCTGGAAAAACTCCAGGACCGACCTCCATTTTTTTAATATGACTCTTAGGGTCGTTGACATCACACTGTATATTATTTTTTGCTAAATGTTAGTAAACTTTAAAAAGCCTATGGAGCAGTTTATAAAATAATGTCGTAATATTTGATGGCACGTTTAGGGTTATTCTTCAATACATTTTCAAAGGTATTGAAAGACCAAATTTGACATTCTACAAAGAACACAATCCAGTTGCTAACATCATTTTTTTATTAATTTTAGCTAAATATCCCGTAGAAGACGTTGTTATTTGTTTTTGTTCTGACATTTAGTATTTTTCCGTCCTAAATAAAGCACATTCCATTTATTTCACGAATAAAAAATAAGTAATAAAACCATGCGATTAACACATGACATAGTTGCATTAAAAATTCCAAGTAGGCACATGTTAAATGAATAATTTTACAAATAAGAATTGCTGCTAGCTCTTAGTAATTTTTAGAATAAGTGATAAAAAACCAGTTATTAAAACTAAAAATTTTAAGATGGCGTTTCAATTTGGTAATGAAGATTGTGCGGATATTGTTTTTGTGTACGGCTTTTGCGAAGGAAATGGGACAGCTGCAAAAAGAGAGTATCAAAGGCGTTTTCCAAATCGCCGTGTACCAGATCATAAAAAGTTTTCAGAGGTATACGAATTTAGTAGGGAACATGGACAATTTCCGTCAATGACAAAGCATGAACATGTTCCCAGAGCTTTTCCACAAGAAGAGCAAATATTACAGATTGTGTAAAACTATTCATAAATGTTAGAAAAATAAGTAATGAGTTAGCAGTACCTAAGACAAGAGTATGGCGAACATTAAAGAAGGAAAATTTGTATCAATTTCATGTTGAAACAGTTCAACGTCTAGAAGACGGCGACGACGTTACCCGCTTAACAATTTGTAGGTGGATTTTAGGCCACAGAAGAACAATATCGAGAGTTCTATTCACGGATGAAGCCCAATTCACACGTGACGAAATTAACAACTGTAGAAATCAGCATGTTTGGGCAACCGAAAACCACATGCAGTGATTCAGAAACATCCCCAATATAGATTTAAGATTAATGTGTGGTGTGGTATTTACAATAATAATCTAATAGGGCCCCACATTTTGAAGAAAAGCTACCGGTCTTGGATCATCTGAACCAGCATGACACCAACAGATGGATTGGTCGCGGAGGTCCAGTAAACTGGCCACCGAGGTCTCCTGATCTTACACCTCTAGATTATTTTTTATGCGGTCATCTCAAGTCAGAGGTGTATAATGAAGAGTCCAATACACGAGAACAGCTTGTAGAAAAAATTATTACTGTATGTGATAACATTAGAAATAACCTGGAAGTGATTGATAGATGAAAAACATATTAAACCGTTCTCGAAAATGTATTGACGCCGGGGGCATTCATTTTAGAAACCTGCTATAGTTTTAATTATTTACGCCGTTTTTAATTTTTCAATTATTTCAAGTTCTAAATAAATTTATTTTGTCAAAATAAAATTGCCAACTTTTGTCTTTAATATTTTCAAGTTATTCTCAAAAGGTGCTTAATATTTTTTAAATTGTGCTTGTCAGTTCAAGCCTCTTTAATAACATTATTTTTCTTTCATGAAAAAAATAGAATGTGTATTATTTTGGATGAAATTTAATCTAAAAAAAGCTTAGCAACACTGAATGTCAAAACAAAAACAAATAACAAACTTTTGTACGGGGCATTTAGCTAAAGTTAATAAAACAAGGATGTTAGCAAATGGATTGTGTTATTTGTAGAATGTCAAATTTGGTCTTTCAATACATTTGAAAATTTATTAAAGAATAACCATAAACGTGCCATCCAAATATTATGATATTATTTTATAAACTGGTCCATAGGCTTTTTAAAAGTTTACTAACATTTACCAAAAAATAATATACAGTGTGATGTTAACGACCCTAAGAGTCAGATTAGCAGTTTTGGTCATGCAACCATAACATAGGCACCAAGGCATATTCTCTAATTTTGAATTCCACTACTGCGTACATCTTATATTTTGGGTGAAAAGAAGGGATTAAAAATAAGGTCGGTCCTGGAATTTTTCCAAAATCACTTAAGCTATTCATTAACCTAAACGAGTATAATATGTATACCAAATTTTATCTAAATATGTGCACACATTTCAAAAATATGGTGGACTGAATTTCTGGTCAAAAACCATAAAACACCCCGTATCTCAAAAACGGTTCACATTCAACGCTAAGTACAGGGGTGTTTTGGACTCAGCTGAGTATGCTCTACCTTCCACTAGAAGAGTATGTCCGTTTAAATCTGGTACACCCTGTATAAGCGTCGTCTGCAAAATACCCAAAAAATGTTTTTCTTAATCACATCGCATTGATTTACAGTTGGTTCGAATAAGTCATGGCTCATAGCGAAATATACAATATAAGTATAATATACGTACAAAGTGTCCAAAGCAAAGCGATATTATAGGTGTAAATAACATTTTTCTTTTTTTGCTATGAAATTAATGTTCTGTATTCTGCTCTTGATTGACCCAAAACCTATTTTCAGTACCTTAGAATTTCGAAAATGCATAGGGGGCGCTGATGGCAGCATAAAAATTAATTTCTATTTTTTTTTGCTATGATGATATGACATTGTATCAAATGTGGTAACTAAACCATTCCAACTAGATTATCGTTATAGGTTTTTCAACTTTTGTCACACACTGTATAGATGAAGGACTGACAATATTTTAGATGGAACGGGTAAGACCGATTATGGCTGCATTCGAAATTTCAAGTTTCTAATCCAACTGCAAGTTGAAAAACTGAGAAGGATTATTCCGATCCTCTTCTCGTAACAAGAGTAGGGAATTTTTATTTGCCTAACATTTACTAGACAAGGAACATTCCGAAGGCTTGTACGTCCACTACACAACTCCCGCCTAATACTGTATAATTTCTACTTAGGCGCTCATATAAAAGCCGTTAGAAGATGAGGAGCGATCGCTGTGTTTCCCTGAGAGAGTCAACCATCCAAGTACTAACCGCAATTCCCGCGACTTAACTATTGAAGAAGATAACAAGGAGACACTATTTCGATAACCAACCATAGAAGCGAAATTCAGGAATATGTTTAAATTGATATATCAATGCATTATATGATATTTAGTTCGAAGTATCATTAAGAAATCACGAAAATGAAAAAAAACAACCATATGTTTACGTATCATATTAATTCAAACACAATAGTTTGGTAAGTGAGGTAAAAAATAAAATAACTGTATTTAATATATACGTCATTTTGATTACAAAGTCGAATAAAGGCGTTCGTTCGCAATTTATTTAATGATAATCTGTAAAATTAGAGGTAAATATTAATATTTACTTGTTGGAACAATGAATGGTGTATTTATTTGTGTACTAAAAGCTATAGTTGAAAGTAAATAAATAACCTAAACAGTGTGTAGGAGGAAAATATATACACATATTTTAAATAGTTACTTTAAAAAGTTCATAAGCCATGGCATAAAAAAGATAAGAATGTTATTATAACTATCATATTCCTTGAGAACTGTTTTAAAACGTATTATCTATGTCTACATTTAATACTCCACGATTAAGCCATTATTTTAGGTTAAGGTTAATATTTACTAATATATTTGCAAACAGTAATAACACAAATACTAAAATAAACAAGTAATACAGCTGTCTATATAAATTGTATCATATCATAGAACACTTTGTCTTTCTTGTGTAGTTTAAATTTAATACATTGTAGCTAAAAAAATATCATTATTATTAACCTGGACATATTAGTATTTGTAACTACGCCACTGGCATTAAAATGGTTGTTCACGTACGGCCCACATCCACCATCAATATAAAACAACAGCTATTCAAATTTAATAACTATTTTTGAAATGCGATAATTTGTCAAATACCTAGCGTAGGCGAACAATAAATGTACTTAAATAATTATCTAATCACGATGCTATAAAATAAATTAACACTGAATAATTTTATGTACATAAAAATTAACAAATAAAGGAAGTGCGTTCATAAACAATATTGTGAAATAGTTACCTGTGGTCCCTTAGGTGATCCTGCCTCCTGAAAGCTTTCCCACAAATATCACAGGAATACGGCCTCTCATCGGTATGCGTCCTTTCGTGTATTAGCAGGTTATAACTTTTCGTAAATTGTCTGTTGCAGAATTTACAAATAAACTGCTTTTTTGGCCTGGAGCTCCCCTTCTGCCTCCCCGCTATTACATTACTGGCTGTTGTACTTGTAGATGACACATTGGTCGACGAGTTAGTAGAATTTTGGTACATTGAATTCATTATTAAACTTGGATAACTCGTATCCACTGGCGAGGAAGACAAAGGAAAATTGTTTAAAGCCTCGTCATTATCTAAAAGCGCTAAATCTTCCTCGACTTCTTCCGCAAGGTCTACATCTTCCGTTAAGCTCGTGTTGTTGCCATTCTCCTCGCTATTACTCAACGTTTCTTCGTTAATTTTGGCTGTATTCGTGGCTATTTTCAAAATATCTATTCTACCAGTATTACTATTAATATTGACATTTGCAGATACTGTAGTAAGCCGTTGAAGTGTCAAATATGATTCCAGAGCTTGTAAGTTTAGGGCTGCCGCAGCTGCTGAATTTACGGGTAACAGCGCAGCTTGCTGCAGTGAGTTCATCATTGCATTTTGTAGAGAAAGAGCAACATTTTGGATTGATCTTTGCAAAAAGTTTTCTTGCAACATCGCTGTTGCCAAGTTGAGTTGAGTTGCATTCATCTCGGTGGGTTTCGGGGACATTTCGTTTCTATTTTCTTGTAGGATAGTATTATCTGTTGATGTTTGCATTATATTAGCATTTGATAATAAGATAAATAGGATTGTCTGTGGGCACGATAAATTTTAAAAGTTTTTAGACAGGTTAAACACTTTCACCTGTTGTTTTATCTTGATTTAAGTAACAAAATTTATATCCCCACGTATTCTGATACCGTGACAAATTCTTATCGCATTTGTAAATTTATGGCGTCTGTATATCGTTCTCTTAAATGTTTATCAAATTCTTTTGGATGGTAAATAAAAAATCACATACCTTATCACATATGTTATTACTTTAAGCAGTTATTGTCCTTGAGGAAACTAAGTTTAACCAACTTTTCGCACACAACTCTTTTTTTCGTTGTTTTTTATTGATCATTAATAAATAGGATCGTCTTTTATTCAAATATCGAGCGCGCGCGCACACTCTATTCTTAAACAGTAGACCATCGACTAAGCAAGGTATCAAGGCGGCTGTTAAAACGTTCTTCACTTGTTTTTACCTGTGCGCCATCTAGATGAGACTAGAGGATAAGAGAGAGGCATATAGAAGTTTAGCGCAGCAGACAAAGAAACAGGAATAACTTTTATTGCTCATTATTACATTACAACCCCTTTTCTGTCCTTTCTTTATTTACTGTGGCTTCACAAAAGGGATGATAAACGTCGATAATTTCCTCTTAAAACAACATAAGTAGGACGCTAATATAATAATATCTGTCCTATTCATTTCAAAATAAAATTATATAATTATACTTAAGTACTCTTTGGACTATTGCAATTTTAAAGCAAAGAATACTTATAATTAAGATGTATTACTATAAATTATATATTATAGCATTATATAGAATAACACTGTTAGTATGAGGAAATATCCTACAGAAATAGATTAATTTAGTGGGTTTCCTTTCTTACTGACTGTTGATATCTCTATAAAATTAGCAAGAAATGTTCAATATTTTTGCTAATTCTCAAGGTGAAATGGATCTATAATCAAAATAACGTCATATTTTAAATCTTTAGCTGTTATTTTACACTTGGTATTAAAATGGACAGAGAAAGAAAGGGTTTATAGTTATTGTGATTTAATAGTAGAGTAGACTCCCCTTTTTCTTGGGTGTAGCTCACGTAGCAGTTTTGTAACACAACTATTCAAATATAAGTAGCTTTATTGTAAAGCTCACTTATTGATTAATCATAGTGCTTAGAGATATTTTAAGATATTAAGTTCTGCGTCTAACTGACTGTTGAAGTCTCCGTAAAATTGCAGCACACTTATCCGATTTTTCAATATCTGCATCTAACTATATCTTTCTCAATTATCAGATGAGAGTTGACAGAATTTAGTAATGAATGAGGTTTTCATTTTTTACATTGCGAAAAATGAAACTGAATAAATCTAAAGCAATCTTTTAAATTCAAGCTGACAGCCACCAACAACTCTTAATAGCTATTTGAGGCAACTAAACATGAAGCTTTTTTTTAAATTCAAGTTGGCGAGTAGAAAACTTAACTACCCTGAATTGAATAAATGTTATTCAATTCAGCTGTTATTTGTGGCATGGCTCGTCTATAATTGTATTTTACAAATTTAAAATGGGAATCTAAACTTATTTTTCAGAATGAAAGATGGCGGACAAAAACATGTTCCGTAGTTTTAATTTTTTCGTAATTCAAAACTTTTGATTCTTATTCAGCGAGTCCAATAATTCCTGAACTGATCACATTAATGATGTTAAAATCGTATATTTATTATTTATTAACTGCTATTTTCAGGAATCGAATAATTCTTCCTTGGCCGAAATGAACGGAAAAGATTGAGGTTTGGTTACCGTTAAAATTAGATTAACATTTGCTTTAGAAGTGTAATAATTAATATTACGTTTAAAAATAAGAGAATCTATCTGACAAGAAGGTGCTAAGTGTCATCCAGTCTGTACCAAAACCGTTCCAGTTTATGTATGATTCCAGTCTTACACTCTTATATCATATTTCAACAGAATCGGTTTATTCGTTTCTGCACCATCATTCCTACATACACATACATATTTAAAAACCAGTATATTGTGGGACCTCAAAACTTAAGCTCTGGTCTTACATCAATTTTAAATTTTGGAATAACTACAGCTACCTTCTCACTTTTATGTGTGAGGTGGTTAAAATATGTTTTAGTCAATTATATTTGATATTTCCTACTTTCAGCTGTCACTTGACCGTTTTTTGGCAGCTCTTAATAGACAAAAATTGACGGGAATGGAATTGCAAAACGAGTATTGTTATTTGCAATCAACTGCACACCTGGATAATGATAGTTTTTAATTGGTTAATTGTACAAGGATTTTAATCATCGTTGTTTGAAAACAGACGATTCTGCTCCTAGAAATGTTACCATTTTTAAATTAATTTGAACTTTAATTAATTTCAAAAATTTCTATTGAAAATTTTTATGTATCTCCGTTAGGTGTTCCTTCCTAGACTTAGCAGAAAGACCAAAGGATATTTATACTTGTTTTAGTGTTTCGCGAAACTGGCCGTGATTCACAAAAAAGACGCTGGTAGGCCAGACGTTCGTGCAAAAAAATTTGTAATATCGTTCGTCAACGTATCGAATAAATGCTTGTAAAACTTCTGAAACGTCTTTTTAGAAAATTGGTCTCTATCACAGAACATACCGAACTTCAGCATGGTTGTTTTCAGTAGGACGGAGCAACAGTACATACGGAAAGAGAAAGCTTTTATTAGCGAGTTTTTTGATAACCGGCTGATCAGTTTACATATACAAGTTGAATTTCCTCCATGATCACCTCATCTGACCCTTGCGGACTATTTTTTAACCGTTGCTTGAAAATTAGAAACAAAAGTCCAAAGAATTGTTAAAGAATGTATAAGCACAACGTCCTTGATGCTGCAGAATGGCCAAAATGCTCTTCGCAACATGAGGAGGCATGTATATTTGTGCATTGAGGATGGTCGGGGACGTTGTCAACAGTTTATTTGAATTCGCTTTTTAACCTCCCCACCCACAAAATTTGGGAGATTACTGCACTTGGACAAAATAAAATTGAGATTAGACCAAATGTTTACATTTTGTAGTCCCAGGAACACAAAAATGCGGCTCATGAAGAATATCTGTTTATAAATAATAATAATAATAATAGCAATTTACAAGGCGAAGTTTAGCCGTGTGGCTATCCTTACACTTAACCTTATAAATCACTTACCTACCTAACTAATTACGTAAAAAAGAAAACAGATAGCATACATTACAATGCAACAATACAATACAATATTACAATAATCCATTGTAATAGGGGGACAGTATACACTTTGTAAAATATATTTATAGAAATATTAAATAATTAATTACTCAAAGTAACTAAATAAAAGAATCAATCATAAACACAGTGCAAAATGGTACCCAAGAATATATTCTAGTTTCTGTTGGAATCAATGAACCAGGCTTTGATTTGTTTACAGATAATATTAACTGTCGATAGATTTTTATCCATGGGATCACTAGAATTATATAAAGCTATGGATGTGTAGGAACAGATACGTTGGAGGAGGGCTGTACGATGTTGCGGCACTGTTAGCATATACCGATGGCTAATGTTTACAGTATATACTGACGATCTGAAAATTAGCTTGTCTACCAAGTAGCTTCGAACAAAATAATTTATTAAACAAAATAAGAAAATTGCGTAGTGAAATTTAACGGGTTGCTCCATCTTTAACCAACGCAACTCGACATATTTGCTTGAAACATGATAAAACTGTCTCAAGTTGTAAATAAAGCGAGAGCAACAGTTTTGCAAAACTTGTAGTCGATTTTTTATAGCTTGATCCAGTCAGTAAAAATACATAAAATTGCATGAATACAGGCATGACTAATGTCTCACAAAGTGTTTTAGGTTTTTCAAAGTTCAAGATATGCCTGTTTGCGCACAGTACTTTTAGCCGGGAGGAAAATTTTTGTAAAAGAATTTTTGTGTGCTGCAGAAAACGTAATTTTTCGTCTATTATTACCCCAAGATTTTCGGCATGAGTAGAAAATGATGAATTTTCTTGATTAATATTTAATTAAACAGAAATCTTTAAGGGATCTCGGGTATTTTCTGAGCAGAATAAAATAACAACTGATTTGGTAGGGATAATTTTAAGGTTATGTTTATGCGAATATTGATAGGTGTCGTCTAAATCTTGGTATATCAAATTAGTGGCAATAGTTGCATTACATGACTCAAAACAGTGAAGAATTTGGGTGTTGTTAGCATATGCTTGCACATGCTAGTTAGTTACTGTGAAATACATCTGCTGTATATACAAGAAACAAAAGAGGACCAAGGATGGACGCTTGAGGAACACCTGACGTGATAATTTTAAGATCAGATATATTTCCTGCGACTGACACGCATTGGCGACGTTCGCTCAAATAACAATTGAAAAACCGCAAAGACATCGCGTAGAAACCATAGTAATTTAACTTTGTACAAAGAAGCGTGTGATCAATGGTGTTAAATGCCTTGTAGTAGTTTTGCGATACAAGAATAGCTACCATAAGTTTGTCTAATACGTTGATGATATTATCACTAAGGTTCGACAAAGCAGTAGTGGTGCTATGTGCTTTACGAAATCTCGATTAATGTAATAGGTATAAGTTATGCAGTAAGAGATATTCGGTAATCTGGCCGTGAACTATTCTTTCTAGTATTTTGGAGAGAACTGGGAACAAGCTGATAGGCCCAGATTCTCCACGGATGCATAATTTGCTGTTTTTGGTACTGGACAAATAATTGCATCTTTCCATTCTGTAGGAAAGTAACCCTGTTCGAGACAGCAGTTAATAATATGAGGGATATTTTTCAAGATTATTGGGATGCAAAACTTTAACATATTTAGAGTAATTCTATCTTTTCCGGCAGTGTTTAACTGTTTACTCCTGATAGCATTATAAACACTATCTATCGGTAATAACAAGTGTGAATGTGAATAGTAAATTGTCTTTAAATTTAGTGTTAGCATGGAAGTCTATCGCTCTATACTAAGAAATAAATCGTTAATATCTGCAGCATTCTGTAAATTATGAGGTATGATGTTATGGCGTTTAAATCGAATATTTAGTTGTAGCCGTTTTCAAAACTCGCGATTAGAAGTTTGATTTTGTAACATATTTAAATACGCGGCTTTTTCTCTCCGCACCGATGCTAGGGCGAAATTGAGAATATTTTTATAAGCTTCCCAGTTTTCTTGTGTCTTATTTTTGTTGTAAACAGATAGTTCTCTGCCCTTTTCTTTTAAAATTAGCTTTAAGTGGTAGGTTGGCCAAGGCACTGGCGGTTTGTTTACCTCACTGTTGTCATCAGTGCATGAATGTTAAATAGTTCTATGATGTATGTATATATGAAGACACGAGGACACTAGCGCACAGATTTTGATGAAACTTGTACATGAGATTTGATGCAGATTGGAATGTAGTTAGTGCCCCTTTGTCACATTGACTTTCTTATTTTTCAACATAATATCTATTTTATTGCCCTGTTCGGACGCAGACGTTATATTGATATCATTCTTTTCTGTTCATTCTCCGTCAAAATAGTATTGTTCGAGTACTGCAACGGTGGATCGTTTATAATAATGTTATACCTATTATTTCATCTACATAGACCACGGTACACCCACCCACCCAGGGTTCGAGGGTTATAGTTGATGTCAGTGCCAAAGCTTTAAAGTTGACAATTTCAAATATTTTGACAAGCAACACAATTAGGCCAGTGGAATTAGTGAAAATGCAGGACCTAATTCGATTCAGGAAACCACATGGGGTAATCGGTAGAGTGATTTGAAATAGTGGCAACATTGTTAAATTTACGTTTAAGTGCGCAAAAATCATGAAAAGTAGCACCAAGACTATTGTCAATAGAGGTATGCGGTTTTTCTGGTGTAGGTAATAAAATAATGCTTAATTTAAGATCCTGCTGATCCAAATTCATTAATCATTTGTTTAGATAATTGCAAAAGACTGTCAGAATTTTCAAAATTTTAAAGTATTTTTCATTTCTTGAAAAAGGCTCTCTCATCCTTTCAACTTTCAGAAGTATGTCTCTTATAGCCCTCAACTTACAGTAAAAACTTCAAGGAAAAATATTAATTCTTTAACGAGAAAATCAATTTGTTTATTAAAAGCACGTTAAATGTTTAATACAATTTGACCCTATTTCCGCCAACCAATATGGCTCATTTGGGACTAATGTTTTTGCCTAGACTTGTATTTTACGAAACTTTTGTAGGAATATCATTTTTTTATATTTTAGATCTCCAAAATGGCGTCGGAAAGTGTATTATGTTTTTGGGGTATATTTTTGGCGAATATCTGAACAACAAATTAAATTATCGACAAAAAATTTTTAGATCTGGGTAGCTGATAATTTAACAAACATTTTCAAAGAAAAAGTTGTAGCACATTTAGAAGCCAAGATATATTTATTTTTTATTTAATTCGTCAAGTGCTTATTTATACACATTGAGGGTCGAAATTGATATCATATCTAGTTCAGTACTTGAATTTCATAATTCCATCAACTTTAATATAAAACGAGCGTCCTACAAGTGTAGAAACTAATTTTAAATTGACCACCCTACGTATTTGCTATCGATCGAGCAAATTTAAATCCACGTCTCAACAAAAATTCGTTGTATATCCGTCAATTATGACGCAATTTCAACATTTCTTTCTTTAACTTGGGGTAGCGTGAGAATATAATAACAACTGCCACCTTCATTTTGTTTAAATAAAACAACAATTAGTTATAAACATTTATTTGGTTTTTCTGTACTTTTTTTGCGAATTCCTCGAAACGTATGAGTATAAAAAATTCTCAAAATTAAGAAATAGTAAAATCAACACTGAGAAGAAATAGAAAGTAAATAATTATATCAGGTAAGGTAAAAATAAGCTGATATATTATACAACATTTTACTTGTTATTTTAATGTAATTTTAATTTTTTACATGTTGTTTCGGCATTACCACTATCATTAAAAGAATCATTATTCGCATCCTCAACAATAGTATTTTCCATACAATTAACGATTAAATCAAAATTTTCTAGGTCCTCATTATCATTACAATTAATTATCATTATTTATAAATTCGTTGATTGATATATCAATTTTTTTAAATTATTTTACTATTTCTTAATTTTGAGAATTTTTTATAGTCATACGTTTCCAGGAATTCGCAAAAAAGTATAGAAGAAAGAAATAATTGTTTATAACAAATTGTTTCATTTAAACCAAATGAAGAAGGCAGTTGTTATTATATTCACACGCCACCACAAGTTAAAGAAAGAAATGTGTAACGAATTTTTGTTAAGACGTGGATTTGAACGTGCTCGATCGATAGCATATACGTAGCGGTCATCGATGGCCCACTATTCTCTACATCGATTATGGTCAATTTAAAATTTGTTTCTACCCTTGTAGAATGCTCGTTTTAAGTATATTAAAGTTGATGGAATCATGAAATTCAAGTACTCAACTAGATATGATATCAATTTCGACCCTAAATGTGTATAAATAAGCATTTGGTGAATTAAATGAAAAAACTGCTGCCTAAGGAATCACTACTTCCACATCCAGATTTTTCATACAAGTCACTTTGAAGGAAACATCTTGACTAGATTTGCACTCTAGTGTGTGGAAATTATTGATCAAAGAATTTTAATAATATTTGGGGCAGATATCATAGAAAAATTTGAGGTGTCTACCATATACGTTAAAAATGAAGTTGTAACAAGTCAAAGTTAACTTAGCGTAAGTAAAATATAAAAATGTGACATATTCAACAAATCGCAGTAGAGGGCTTGTCAGTGACAGACGGGGAAGCATTTGTATCACTGAATACTTTACGGTGAGGTTGGTTTCGACTACCTGTCGCTTATTAAAACGGTGAATCCTCCATTTCAACTACTTATCTTGTAGACCCATATGTTTTCAGTTAATATTAATATTTATTCTTATATGCTCTGTGTTACTGTGTTCCTGATTCATTTTTATATACCTCCTAAAACAAATAGTTAAAATTAACATCTTGTATTATAAGTATTCAATTTTTAAAAGAAAAATTCAGTAAGCTACCTGGTTGTCCTAGAGTATTTTATTTATATTCATGGACATTGTTTTAGAAAATAATTGTTTTGATTTTAAATTGACAGAACATATGTCAAACTGAGAATTTAGGAATTTTTAATTAATAAGCTATCTGATGAGAAAATATTCAAGTTTTTTATTGGGGGAGAACAAAAAAGGGGCAGCCATCATTACAATTTGGGAAAGAACCAGAGTAGTTTCAGATTCCTCATTATAAAGTCAAGATAGTTAAAATTAAACCTCATAAGGTCTAAGCTTAGTAATTTTGCATTCAAATATTTATTAATTAATATAAATACATTCCTGGACAGTTAAATAAAGGTATGGCATTTTTCAGGTTTTTTTTTGTCTGGGTATAATTTTTCGTACTATTGCCCCATTGTATGCCTTCAAATATTGTCCATTTGACTAAAGCACGTAGTTTAGTTGGCCCTCCAGATTTAGAATCAGAGTTTAATACTGCAGAAGACATTCCTAATAAACCGACACCATGTAGTCATTATAAAGCGAGACGAGTTGTCCTGGGTCATCGTTGCTGGGATACGTCTAAACGCCCAACGGGGAGATTTCCTTAGTAACACGAGGTGACATCGATTTATCATAACATTTTATGGCACAGAGCAAGTAAGTCACTCATATTTAATTTTCATTCCCGTGGAGAGACTTGGTGTAGCTGTAGCACTATGATGAACCTTATTGGCCTTCAGTGCTGCAGAACATTCGTTTTTTTGCTATCGTCCTTTTACATTATATATGCCTAGTTGTATGTGTTTGGTGAGTCCTTTTGTATGCGATTTGTTAACCACAAGCTTTCGGTACTAAAAATACAAAAAATTTTTTTTTTACAATTGTTCTCAAAAAATTTATGATTGAAATTTATAAGCACCTATCTTCTTAAAAGGAAATTATTTTACTGTTGTGTATCTGCGAAGTGCAGATAGGTCTATTTATCTTTTACTTGTTATATATAGTTATACATTTTACAATATTATATTATTATTAAACTTTACCTTATGCTACACTGGCTTTCCATTTTTGTTGTTTTGTTTTCTATTCCCAAATTCTGTCAATTAATTTGACTGGCGCCCCCAAGCTTATATAATTCATATATAATTATTATCATCTTAATTATTTGTGTAAAAGTTCGTAAAATAATTTGACAGCTAAATTCTAACCTTACCCACGAATGCAGCTCGCCGCATTAAGAGTAAACCAGGTTAGTCGAGTTTTCGTTGGTCGCTTTGGACGAGCGGAGCTCGACCGTGTGATTTTTACGTCACAAAGTTTCTAACATTTAGACAATATGAAGTATCTAGTTTACACTACTTATTTTCCCCTATTCACAACCTACCACCTCCCACCTCTTCAATGGAATCATCTCAATCAGATGTGGTACTAACTTTCAAGTGAATATCTCAATTTTGTGTTAACAATCCCATCAATAATGGAGTGAAGGTGTTGAAAAATATTAGAAAGAAATTTAAGGCCTCGGTATCTAGTATATACACCAAATCCCAAATTTCTATACTCTTACCAGCTTGATTTACTTATTTTCCCCTATTTACTCCTATTTAACTCCCAACCCTACAACGGAATCATCCCAAAATGTAATCTAGTTCCGAATGTCGTTATAATATATACGTCTACCAAATGTCAAGTGAATATCTCAATTTTATTTTGTCAACCCCTTTAATAATGGAGTAAGGATGGTGTTCACCGCCATGATGGGAGAAAACCTAAGTGCGTCAGTTGCAGGAGGCTTTCCGCAGGGGGGTGTTCTGTCCCCCCTGCTATGGAATCTTGTAGTTGACGGTAACTCACAATTGAGGGATTTGAAGCCCAAGGATATGCTGACGATATAGTCATCATAGTTAGGGGAAAGTTTAATAACATAGTCAGGGATCGATTACAGATGGCACTGAACATGGTCAAAAAATGGACCGATGAGGAAGGGCTGAAAGTCAGCCCATTAAAGACCCACATCGTCCCATTCACCAGAAGAAGAAATCTGGAAGGCTTAGGCCCTCTAGTCCTTCAAGATACACAACTGCAGATGTCGGGAGAGGTGAAATACCTTGGAGTTACTATAGACTCCAAGCTTACCTGGAACCAACACCTAGACAGGATAATACATAGATCGGTAGCCACATTGGCAACCTGTAGGCGATCGTATGGTAAAACATGGGGGCTCAGGCCTAGTGTACTGCACTGGCTTTACACAAGCGTTATAAGACCCGCCATTACATACGCTGCACTAGTTTGGTGGTCAAAGACAACTCAGACTACAGCGGCGAATAAGCTGAGCCGGGTACAAAGACTGGCCTGCTTAGGAATTACGGGTGCTATGAAAAGCACCCCAACGGCAGCCTTAGAGACCCTATTGGACCTCCCCCCACTTAGCATAGTGATCCAGGGAGAGGCCAGAATGGGAGCATATAGGCTGCAAAACTCAAATACCCCGAGTCTCAACGGAGCTAGATTTGGGGGACACTTGAGGATAATAAACACTGTAGAAGACCCTCTATTGAACATGAGGTCAGACTACATGATACCAAAAACCACGTTTAACAAGCCCTTCAGTATCACCATTGGAGATAGGAAGGACTGGTTAAAATAAGCTCCTGACATACTACGTAAGGGCCTAACCTGGTATACTGACGGGTCTAGGACGAGCACAGGAGCTGGAGCTGGAATACATGGTGAAAGACCCAGGGCAAGTATAAGTCTTTCCCTTGGGCAACATGCCACTGTATTCCAATCAGAAATTCTGGCTATACTTGAATGTGTACGCGAGAATGTAAATCGACAATACGTCAACCAGCAGATTTCCATTGCATCAGACAGTCAGGCGGCATTTGGGGCACTAGCCTCCAACAGAGTGTCATCCCGACTGGTATGGGACTGCCATGAAGAGCTGAAAATTCTGGGTGAGCAGAACAGAGTCAAATTACTCTGGGTGCCAGGACACTCAAAAATTGACGGCAATGAAAAAGCCGATGAACTTGCTAGACAAGGGGCAGCTAATACATTCTATGGCCCAGAACCCACGCTGGGTATTTCCAAAAGACTGGGTCAAGAGCAAACACAAAAATCACTGGAGGAACATTCCAGGAAATCGACATGGGAAAACCCTTATTAAAGGTCCATGTGCAAAATAAACTGAAGAACTGCTCACAATGAACAGGGCGCAGTTAAGACTAATAGTAGGACTTCTGACTGGACATTTTCCGGTAAAGAAGTATCTAAATACAATCGGCAAATTTGACGGCAACCTAGACTGCAGACTATGCAGCAAGGAGCCGGAAACGGTCGATCACATAATATTCAACTGCGAGGTACTGGCTCGCAGAAGACAAGGTATCTACGGGCAAGCACGATCAGACCCGGAATTCATCAGCACCCGCCCGACCATGGACCTGTATCACCTGATTAGGGGTACAGGGGTACTGGAGTGGGCGGAGTGAAACACGACAGAGAGAGCACAATAAGCCCAGGAAGCTGCAGTGTCCTCGGAGTTTTTATCAACAGACGAGCCCTGAAAAAAAAAAGGGTGGTGGTAGGGTTGAAAAATATTATTAAGAAAACTGAGGCCTTGGCCTCTAGGACATACACCGTATTTCAAGTTTCTGTACTCTTACCAGCATGTCTTACTTATTTTTCCCTATTTACCTCTACTTACCCCCACTCCTTTAACGCAATCATGTCAAAATATAATCTAGTTTCAGATATCGTTATAATACATACATGTACCAAATTTCAAGTGAAAATCTAAATTTAATTTCTTTTCTCTTTTAATAAGGGAGAGGGTCGTGGGGGGATGGAAAATATTATAAAAAAAACATGAGGCCTTCGCTTCTAGTATATACACGAAATCCCAAATTTTTTCGACATTTATTTTTCATGGTTTGTTTTATAAAATCAGTAATATTTATTTGTATTTTTAGATGGAAAATAATAAAGATGTGTTATTATTGTTATTATTATTTTGGGTGGGTGGTGTACCGTAGCCTACGCAGAGGAAATAATAGGTATCATAATAATATATTCAAAACGACCCGCCAACACAGGACTTGAACAATCCTCGGAAAATTAACGGAAAATAGTATAATGTGATATATCGATGAAACAAAAATAACGTCTGGTTAAAAATAATGAAGTGTATCTATCAAAAGGGCACTAACGTCACCCGATCTGCATGAGAACCTTATCAGCTCTTGTATGATACTAATATCACACTTGTACAAAATTCTATCAAAATCCGTTCGCCAAGTTCATCACTATCGTGTCCCCATACATACATACAGACCTATTTTAAAAACCACTTTCTCGTGTTCTAAGAACCTCAGTATATAAAGATTTGGTATTGTATATTTTTCTATTTTATACCAATCGCAGTAACCTCCTCATTTTTACGAGTGGGGAGGTTAAAAATTTGGCGATTACATACTTACTTTCGCACAACATCGGAAAGTAGGAATTGTATTACTTATAGCGTTTTATTTTAATAGAGAGGTGAATGTACCATTGTCATATATAACCCATTTTTATTGTATTTAGCTTTGTATGTAAGTACGTAATGACTTTTAATGTTTTATGGTTTTACTTTCAATTTATTCCTAGAAGGGTTTTATCGTAACGCTGCTAAAGCTTTGTGGCTACACACATAAAGACATAAAAAATATTCCTAGAAGCAATTTGTCAGATTTACGGTATCACAGATCTTTTATTTGTGCGGTTTATTATGGTGCTAATTAAATATCTTTATTAGCTTGATTGATATAATTGAAAATGGTCGTAATCAGATACTTAACAATAACTTTTCTAATAAAGTTTAATTAGTTATTCTGTCTTTGTTAGTAATTCTAGTAGTAAACTCTTTTGATAACATAGGCGTACCCGATAAATAATGGCGTAAATGTGTTCTGGTAGATCGAAAGTTGTAGAAAAAGGTGTAAGTATTTGACAGATTTATTACTTGAAAGTATTAATAGAGGTTTTTCTTATAAACTTTCTTAGCGCCCGCGCCCCCTTACTTATTTTATTCAGATTTGTTAGGCAAGTAAAAAAATCCTTACTACTGCTTTTTTCTAGGGCTCGTCTGTTAGAAAAAAACTCCGAGGGCACTGCAGCCTCCTGGGCTTATTGTGCCCTCCCTGCTATGCTTCTCTCCGCCCACTACAGTACCCCTGTACCCCTAATCAGATGATACAGGTCTATGGTCGGACGTGTGCTGATGAGTTCCGGGTCTGTTCGTATTTGCCCGTAGATGCCATATCTACTGCGAGCCAGTGCCTCGCAGTTGACTATGATGTGGCTAATCGTTTCCGGCTCCTTGCTGCATAGTCTAGGTCAAATTTACCAGTTGTATTCAGGTACTTCTCTACAGGAAAGTGTCCAGTCAGAAGTCCTGTTATTAGTCTTAATTGCGTCCTGTTCTTTGTAAACAGTTCTTCAGTTTGTTTTGCACATGGACCTTTAATGAGTGTTTTTCCATGTCGATTTCCTGGAATGTTCCTCCAGTGGGTTTTGTGTTTACTCTTGACCCAGTCTTTAATCACCCTTCTGGCTGAGTTTTTAGAAATGCCCAGCACGAGTTCTGGGTCATAGAATATGTTAGCTGCCCCTTGTTTAGCAAGTTCATCAGCTTTTTAATTACCGTCAATCCTGGAGTGTCCTGGCACCCAGAGTAGTTTGACTCTGTTCTGCTCGCCCAGAATTTTCAGCTCTTCATGGCAGTCCCATACCAGTCGGGATGACACTTTGTTAGAGGCTAGTGCTCTAAGTGCCGTCCGACTATCTGATGCAATGGAGATCTGCTGGTTACCATATTGTCGGTGTGGCATTTTTGCGTACACATTCAGGTATAGTCAGAATTTCTGAATGAAATACAGTGGCGTGTTGTCCAAAGGAAAGACTTATGCTTGCCCTGGCTCCTTCACCATGTATTCCAACTCCGGCTCCTGTGTTTTTCCTAGACCCGTCAGTATACCAGGTTAGGGATCAGGTAGTATGTCAGGAGCTTCCGTTGACCAGTCCTTCCTACCTCCAATGGTGATATTAAAGGGCTTGTTAAAGGTGATTTTTTTTGGTATCATGTAGTCTGACCTCATATTCAATAGAGTGTCTTCTACAGTGTTTATTATTCTCAAATGTCCTCCCGTTCTTGCTCCGTGGAGATTCGGGGTATTTGAGTTTTGGAGCCTATATGCCCCATTCTGGCCTCTCTCTGAATCACTATGCTAAGTGGGGGGAGGTTTAATAGGGTCTCGAAGGCTGCCGTGGGGGTGCTTTTCATAGCACCTGTGATTCCTAAGCAAGCCAGCCCGGCTCAGCTTATTCGCCGCAGTAGTCTGAGTTGTCTTTGACCATCAGGCTAGAGCAGCGTACGTAATGGTGGGTCTTACAACACTAGTGTAAAGCCAATGCAATACGGCCTGAGCCCCCATGTTTTGCCATATGATCGCCTACAGGTTGCCAATATGGCTACCGATTATGTATTATCCTGTCTAGGTGTTGGTTCCAGGTAAGTTTGAAGTCTATGGTTACTCCAAGGTATTTAACCTCTCCCGACATCTGCAGCTGTGTGTTTTGAAGAACTAAAGGACGTAGGCCCCCCAGACTTCTTCTGGTAAATGGGACGATGTGGGTTTTTGACTTTCAGCCCTTCCTCATCGGTCCATTTTTTAACCATGTTCAGTGCCATCTGTAATCGATCCCTGACTATGTTATTAAACTTTCCCCTAACTATGATGACTATGCAGTCAGCATATCCTCGAGCTTCAAATCCCTCAATTGTGAGTTTCCGTAGTAGGGAAGATGATATAGTAGGGGGGACACAACACCCCCATGCGGGCAGCCTCCTGCAACTGATGCACCTAGGTTTTCGCCCATTATACTGTTACGAAAACAGGTTCGTCTTCCCAGTTGCCGAAAAACGCCACTTTTAAAAAACGACTAAAAATGTTACATTAACTTTAATGCACATATTCGACATTCAATTGTTAAAGTTACCAAGTAGTTTATACCTTCTGATATCTGAATAAAGTTTGACACATGTAGCTTCCCTCTCACTCACAACATCAGATGTTTTTGTGGTTTGTGTAATGCTATCGTTGGCCGCTCTTTGCTGTACAGCGCGGACGGCAGTCTCACGCCAGCTATCGAGGCTGTCAGTCATACACAAGGTCTCACCACAGCTCTTTCCCATTAACTCTTTGGTGATATCAGCTGAAAAGTTTGGTGGCCATCTAGTTTTCACTGGAGTAGCAACCATCCTATATTACCCTTTCTCTGGTTGATGTTTGATGATGTAAGATAAAGAAAGATTGAGAGAACTAGAGGGGTTGCCAATAGCCAGACTGATCTTTGTGCGAATCCACGGTGGACACGAAGCAAGTTTTTGCTCAAAAATTTTTTGATTTATGTAGAGCCCATTTCCACGAAAATTAAAATCGCCTATTGCAGAATTATTTTTGAACGCACTCTGCTTTTTCTTGTTTCATTAATTTTAAACAAAAGTTTTAATTATTTAATGACAATGGATCTAATGATTTAATTTTGTAAAAATAGAATAAACATATGTAAAACTTAACAGAGTAAACACAAATTATTTCATATATACTTATTTTTCAAAATATATGGATGCATTCTCTCGGAAAATGTGACTCCACTTTCGCCAAAATTCGGAGCGACAAGAATGTCGTTGCAGGTTGCAGGGCATGAAAAGATCTGAAAAAATGTCTACTTGACAAATTCGAAAGTCGCAGTTTATAATATTTATGTTTTATGGGTGATTCAGCCCTAAAAATGCAAAAAGATTTTTCAAAAAAAATTTTGACGTTGAAAAAATTATACAATTTTTTTATTATTTTTGGGGTGGAGTCTTATTTTTTGAGTAAAAACAAATTAACGACTCTTGAGATTTTTTCCAAAAGGTCAACCTTTTTAAAACTGGGTAAAAAAAAATCTTCAGTATTATAACTTTGAGAATTTTTAACTCCAAACCAACGCATTTATGAAAGAATTTTGTGGAACAAAATTGTTTGTAAGAGGTCAAAAAATAACTGAATTTTTTGCCCAATTTTTGTTTCCAAGTCAATTAATGTTTGATTTAGACTGTTAAGTAAACTGATAAATGGAAAGCCTGTCTTCCTCCAGCTTAATAAACTCTTCATTACGTCTGAAAATATAGTTATGACTGATAATACTTGGTACTTTAGAAAGGGATATTTTATTTTCTTATTACATGAACACCAAGTACACTATCTTATTGATATTGGGTATTAGTGAGTTTCGGATAACAACGCATAGGATTATGAGATTGTTTCACAGTTATAACTTTTCCTAGTACTATACTTTGGAAAACTAGGTACATTCTTCTTCATCAGAATGAACGCCACTGGTGGATTTTAAATATTTTACCGTGAAACAGTCTCCCGGTTTAAAAAAAAATCGCGTGTTAATAAGGGAGCTGTCGTATGGGAGTCATGAAAAGTGAGACATACTGTATATATGTATGAAGTTTAGTTATGTTTATAAAAATATTAAAATATATTTAGTTAAATAATATAATTGAATAAATAGGAAGAAACTAAGAAAAAAAATATTTCTTAAAAAATTCACAATTTAGTGTGATAATTTGTGTAAAAATCCTTTACTCAGGTGTATTTTATATATGCATGTTTATTCTATTTTTACGAAATTAAGTCATTAGTTTTATCATTAAATAATTAAAAATGTTTGTTCAAAATTAATGAATTAAAAAAAGTAAAATGCGTTTAAAAAAATCTGGCGTTTTCAATTTTGGTGAAATTGGGCTCTATACACATCCAAAAATATGAAAAAGAAATCTCGAGTGACAGCCACTTTCAGTAAAACTTGCTTCGGGCCCACCATGAATCGTGATATACTTGATATTTCAAATTTTGCTCAATTGTCTTCTTCGAATCTTATACCAGCATTTTGCGGAGTGCACGATGTGATATTTCCAATCGAGTTTTCCATCTATATATACCCCTAAAAATTTAGTATTTAACACGGGTTCGATATTTCCTATGGTTGACACTGAAGTTGTTTGAGGGATATTTTTATTGGGTTGAAATAGTATATTGACAGTTTTCTCCATATAAGGAACTAATTTGTTGGCTGCGAACCAGTCGGTTATATCAGTTATTTCGTCCTGTGCCAGACAGATTAAACAGTCTATGTTTTAGTGTCAAACTAAAATGCTTGTATCATCTGAGAACTGTGCCGATGGATAATTATATGCTAGGTCATTAATGTAAATTAAAACAGTACTGGTCCCAGAATGGACCTTTGAGGTATTCCGCATTTGATGTTTTCAGGCTCTGGTATTTTCTGTAAGAAGAATCAGTAAGTGCGCAAATTTCCACTATGATTTGGCGGTTGTCGAAGTATGATTTAAACCAGTTATTCGTTACTTATTCCATGCTATTCCGTTTTGCTTAAGAGTGTAGAATGGTCTACGCAGTCAAACGCTTTGGATAGGTCACAGAATACTCCAAGCGGTAGTTGTTGTCTTCTAATATTTTACTGATATTGTTTAACATTTCAAACGTAGCGTCTGTTGTACTGAAGTTGTTACGAAATCCATACTGAAACTCTGCAAGAATTTTTTTGTTTTCTAGGTAATGTGAAATCTGTTCTTTAACCACTGTTTCTAGTATTTTAGAGGTGAGGGAATAAGTGAAATAGGCCTGCAATTTGATATTGTAGTTCTTTCGCATTTTTTATGTAAGGGTTTTATGAGAGTGGTTTAGAAACAGTCTGAGAATATTCCCGTGGTTAATGAGAGGTTAAGGGTTAAGGGTTAAATTGTGAGGGGTTAGGTAAATAGGGTTAAATAGGGGAAAATAAGTAAAGGAAGCTGGTAAGAGTACAGAAATTTGAGATCTGGTATATATACTAGAAGCGAAGGTCTCAGATTTTTTTACAATATTTTCCATCCCCCATCACCACTCCACTCTATTATTAAAGGGGTCGATAAAATATAATTGAGATATTCATTTAAAATTTGGTACACGTATGTATTGTAACATGTGGAACTAAATTATATTTTGAAATGGTTCAGTTGAAGGGTTGGGGGTTAAATGGGAGTATATAGGGGAAAACAAGTAAAGTAAACTAGCAAGAAGCTTGGGATTTGGCGTATATACTAGAAATAAAGGCATCAGATTTTTATATTTTTTAACCCCTCCATCACCCCCACTCCCCATTATTAAAAGGGTTGATGAAGATAATTGAGACATTCACTTGAAATTTGGTACACGTGTATATTATAACGACATCTGAAACTAGATTATATTTTGAGATGATTTCGTTGAGGTAGTGGGGGTACGCAGAAGTAAATAAGTAAAGCGAGCTGGTGATAGTACAGAAACTTGGGATTTGGTGTATATACTAGAAGCCAAGGTCTCAGATTTCTTCCTAATATTTTTCAGTTTTGGGTATTTTTTGGTCAATTCATTGAGGTTAGCGAGGAACGGTGGCCTGGTGAGGCATAACTAACATCATATCCTGTTTCGATGACCCAAAGAATATATCAATATACTCCTCAGACGCGTCACGCAAAAACTTTTCTTTCGGTATGACTGTGTAATTAAAAGCTCAAATATGGCTCGGCATTGCAATGTTTATCGGCAGATTGCTAAAATATTCTCATCCAATTGCCTCGTAAACTATTGGAGTTATAAAAAGACCATTAGAATCTCTTCTTTAGCCATAGCATCATGTATTGCACATCAGCAATTATAGCCAATACACCCTTGTCTGTAGCAAGCTTTAGAGCAGCAATTACTGTGATTCTCGAGTCCCGTGTACATTCAGGGATTAATAAAAATTGGAACTTAATTTCATATTTAAATTTTTGTATTAGAATATAATCATAAAATTTTTAGATGTACAACCGTTTCTAAATTAAATTTCAGTACACTTTAAATTCAGAAAAATTAGAAAATAATTTATTTAAAAAACATCATCTATATTCTTACGACTCACAGTGTGCCTCCTTCCTACCACGTGTCCGTTAAAGAACCGGGCTTAAATCAAGGCACCCCTTGATGAGTGGTGTTGACAATTGAATGTGTTGAAGGCAGTTCACGCTGATCCGGAGTTATGCGCGTGAGCGTACTGGTATGTGGGGACATTACAATAAATTTCATAAATAGAATACTGAACTGTGTTGTTGTAGTAATAGAAATAAATTAATGTACAGCTAGGACGGTACACTATCCACTGATAACCGAACCTCACTCATAATTAATTGTGTTCGTTTCAATAAGTTAGCTGGGATAGAGTTGAAAATTTTTATTATGTGGATAATAAAACTCGTTTATTTTTCTAGATGTATCATTGTCATAGTGGAATTTTTATATTGTGCCAGGCACTGTAAATTTTATCTGCGCTGACAATTTATTAATTAGGTATAATTAATAACGTAAAACTAATTTTTGAAATTTTTTCAGAAGCATGGCAAATGTAGATATTAATCAGTTGTTATTTATTATGTGTAGCATAGATTTAAGTATCTATACAACTTTTTTTTTTAAATAGTTTGTATTTAAGTTGACTGAATATGCTTGAATATTTTAAAAGTTAATTATAGTTGTGAGGAAGGTAAAATTAATATGTCAGGAACTCAATGGAAACTATCAATTGTAAATTATTTGAATTTTGCAGATTTTCATCAAGAAAGTTACAAATCTCTTCAACTTAAAGAATTACGTTCCTACTAATCTTAAGGAAAAGTAACCTCCGTTAAATTAGTTTAAATCGTAATAAATTAATTAATAATAAATCTTGAATTTCTTATTAGAAGTCTCATCGGACGTTCAAAAATGGACAATATCTAAACCAGGGTGCATCGGTGTTAATATAATTTAGACCGCCAGTATAATTTCATCTTCTAAATGAATGACTCCTCTGAATGACTGGGAAACTAATTTTAACAAATTTTCAGTGGATCGGTCAGCTGATGGTGTGTGTACCCTTTACTTTTGTCGTGAAACTGTCTTTTATGTCTACTTCAAAATCAGCTTTATTAACTGAATACTTTAAACTGGGAAATTAGAAGTTTTTCTCAGTTTAACTAACCTCTCTCAAAAAATGTAAAACCAGTTTTGAGATTTAGATGATAAACTGTTTCCTGAACAGTCAGGTTATGAAAAAGCTATTTGCAAACATTTATTTCTCTAATCTTAGTCTATTACTCCTTCACCTATCGTGAGAAAGCCACACTCCGAGATTTTACCGTTCTATTATCTTACTATGACTACATGAGTTCCTTAACACTCCCCTAGTAGCACAACATATTGGACCAATATTTAATCCATATAGGACCAATATATGAATATTCGTCCTATATTCATATATTGGTCTTATATGGATTATATATTGGTGCAACATTGGTGCTACTAGGGTCAGTTGTTCATTTTTTACGCGAACATCGTTGTACATAGGAAATTTATTGTAAAGACATTCTCTTTTCCTGTTTGTTTTTAAGTTACTCCCAAAAACACAATTTTTCTAGTACCACGCGTAAAGAACTTATTTTACGTACGCTGCGTAGTACGTAAAGTTACATTTTTTCGCACTAGTGCAGCGCATGAAATAAAACATAAAGCACCTTACACATAACAAGTATGATTATGGTGGCTATGTAACAACCACCTCAGTATCTCATTATTCTACTTCACGCATTGGTGTGCAGAGTAGATTTTTTACATTTTGATTTGTATATGTATTTTTTAAATTATTCATAATCCTCATTTGCGAAAGAAAGTTTCACCTTACACACTTGTTGCATAAATAACTGTTTTTTGGGAGTGTTCTTTTATGTTGTAACCATGGCAGCCTTCCGAACTTTTTAAAATATCTTTCTATAACAATAAATCCAAGGTTCGAGAGTGGCTGGCGTGTAGGGTGGATGTGCCGTGGGACGCTCCCGATCCATTAATTTATTTACAATAAAAAAGCGGCAAAAACCACGTTAACCTCGATAAAATTTAAGCCACCGACACATCAAGAAATTCTGAGCGAGGTGAAACGCCATAATATAAAAACAAAGTTCACATGGAATTAATAATTACGCAGACAGTTTTCTAAATAATATCAAATAAAACAAGTGTAAGTGCCTACGCAAGACGACCTGCCCTTTCTCAAGTAGTTAGTGCGACAAAGTAAACATCTGCAACATAATACACCAGCAGTGAAAGGCTTCTAACGAGTGGAAGTAGTAACATAAGAAAAGGATGGAAAGATAAGTTTTCCAGCACAGAGAAAAATTGAAAAGGTATTAAATATATGTAATGAAATAGAAAATACCCGAATTGGAAAGCGGTAGTTGAAAGTAATTACTGTGGAAACACACTAATATACAGGGTGTGCAAAATATTCTCTCGGGTCTAGAACCAACCCGCCATAAAAAGCTTCTTATAGCGAGATAGGGTACTTCCACTGTAAACGGATATTTACCTGTGGAACGATTAAAAAAAGTTCCCTGCGGCGAGCCAATGCATGTATGTCCTATCAGACAAACGATATGAACATAAGCGGGCGGAAGGAGATGCACACTGCTAGATTCAGAAATAGAAGATTTGGAGGAAGAATAAATAAGGAGATGGAATCTTAAAAGAAGCATGGAAACTAACAAGAAACATCTTGCAAACGCCTGTACTTCCCATCTGATGATGACAGATGGAAACTAAAAAAGAAGTATGTGAACTTAAAAGAAGCACCTCACCTACACTTCCCATCCTATATTCCTACCCCACGCGTCATGCGGCTCTCGCTGCTGATAACAAGCATGTCCCATATCCAACCCAACGTATGCAACCAGTCCGGCGGTATATAAAACATACGAGATTTGGTTCCAGCACGTGGCTTGGCCGTCCGCTGGGCGTGTTCGGCGGACGACCAGGCTGCGCGTTGGAACCTTAGACTAGGAAAGATAGATGGTGAGGACTCGTAACAGCGCATATTCTCCACGCAAACAAGTTGTGTCTAAAAACGGTGTAGACGCCATTGTGGTGGTGGCACACAAACGGTAGAGGGCAAAATGAAATTTTCCAATAGAAGTGATTTATAAGTGATTTAGTGCTAATTTATGTAATGTACCTAAACGATGGTATCATATTCTGTAAACTACTGTAAAAATCACAGCGGGAAAAAATGGAGGGGAGTAACGCTTTGCTGGTAAAATATATGCAGTTTTTATTTTACCTAGTTAAATTAACTGTAGGCCTATTATTTACTTAATTATGTCCGTGTGGATTAGGGTGGAACTTAAACTGGCAAAAAAATTTTTTATTTTAATTCTATATTCTAATAGCGGGTGAAAGTTGCCTTTTGTCCTGTTGAACACACACAAAAAGTTTCGATTTAAAAAAAAGCTTCAGCTGCCCCAATCTGTTTGAAATTAAAAAAAAAACGAATTAAAAAAAATTATATTTGACATTATATTGTAGGACTTTTGCTTATTTTATATCAAAACAAAATGGAGCTCACCATGTGGAGGGTCTGCTAATTGATTTCCATCCCTGCCCTTCCCAACCACACTACCTACAAATCCTTAATAATTATTGCCTTTAATTGTCTTTGGATGTTCCTGCTTTATATTCAGCCTTTGTATGAAAGCTAGGCATTAAATTGCGCGATTTCAATCTTACGCTTATAAATCCGTCTCTAGCTGCAGCACCACATACAGAAGTCGAGGCTTCTGTTACCACTTTCACGCACCTTTCCACAGCTTGAGTGTGGCATGGAAAGCTAAGAAATTCTAACTTGGGAGTTGTTATATCACTCAGTAATATTTTCAAGTCTTGATTACTTATGTCTCGTATTATTGGTAGTTCGGTTACTTCACATTCAACCCAATTGATTATATCAATGTAGTCTGAAGCACTAAAATTTAGGGGTGGCACATAAAAAACTCGAATTTCTTTTTGAACTTTTCTTGCTTTAATAATTCTCCTTATACCGAGTTCCCTTATTTCCCTTCTTTCACCGTTATCATACTGAGAAGAACATTCTCAGGATGGCCAAAATAACCATTCCTCTGAATAACAGAGTCAATGATTGCCTTTAATTCCTCTGTTAAATACCGAGAAAGCTTAATTATAGAAAATAAGTGTTTAGCGCCGTCTGTGCACGAGTGTTTTGATTTAATTCTAAACCATAATTGACCATATACTTTAATTATATATTCTGTTAGTACTCGAAGATTGGTTGATGGGCTCTTAGTACTAACATATAATCGTAAGATACGGTTGGCAGTTGTAAGCCATCTTGCATGTATTAACTTTCGACAAATCTAACGAGCAACTTCCATTAGATATAGCTTGGCACATACTCAATAAATACCTTTGATCAGTACTTTAATCTTTTTTATCAATATTAGTCACTTCGCAGTAAATTTTGTTAAATATAACTACCGGAAGGTTCTCACAATTTTGCAGTTGTTTACTAGTTGGTCCCGACAGTCCTTCAGGTCCAGTTTTATTCCCGTCGAAATGATGTAACAATTGCCGTAATAGAAGTTCATTCAAATGTAAGAGGCACATTAACCATTGCAAGGGTTTTCCAAAATGTTATTCTAGACGTCTTATAACACCTCCTTTCGTACCTGTATTGAGAACAGTACCATCACATCCGACAGTTACAAGATGTGAACCATCTACAAGATTTTCCTTAAAAAAATTTAATATGCTGTCTTTCACAGCAGTGGTACTTCCTGAAGCAAGTGTAATATGGCCGATGTAATTGGATACAGGCTCCTGAACTGAAGATATGTGTTCCTCAGTAATAGTTTTTCGGTATCGCTTTTCTCCTTTAATTTCTTAAACGACCGTTTTATCTTTGCGTCCATCAAAATAGAGACCGCGTATAGCTACATCTCGTAGGAACATATGGATATTGGTTCATCATGTTAGTTTCGGTTTGGCCTTTCCTTATCTAGAAAAAAGTGTTTGGTAACCAATATTCTATAATAAATAATAAATAAATTATAGGGATTTATCAAAATTCACGTGTACTGGCATTAATGAAAGAAACTCATGTAACTCCAAAACGGCTTGTTTTTTGTAAATTTTCTATACCATCAAAATTATTCACAAATTATTGTTTAATCACATGACTTATGTTTCAAGGTTCCAGCCATCAAAAAATAGTTTTGCATCGCAGCGTCATCTCTGTGTGCTGTTGAGGAAAAATTCTAATCACCGTTATTTAAACCTTTCTTTGGTATCAATCATCTGCCATTTACAAAAATAAAATATCTTTATTAATTTTAGAGATAATGGCCTGGGGACTTTTACTGAAACACCCTGTATATCCATATTTATATTTACATATTTTCCTTTACATACTTAATAAGCTTTGAGTTGAAAAGTTTTCAGGTGGTTGGGTAGAGAGTTATATTCAATAATACCTTTATGAAACAGGCCATTGTACGTGAGGGTGTTAGTTGTGTTATTTACATGACAGTTGTTTTTATTCCTAGCGTTATAGGAATGGACTTCATTTACACTCACTAGCCTCGAGGATAAATAATCTGGTGCCATTATATTTAATATTTTGTAAATAAACAACATTGTTTGAATATACATAAGTATTCTTTTTTATATCGAGCCAATCTAATATTTTCAACATTGTGTTAATATGTGTAAATTGATTTACACCTAAGATAATACTCATGGATTTATTTTGTAGAATCTATAGCCTGTAACAGTTTGCTTGAGATACATATATAACTGACGAACAGTAGGTAAAATGGGGTAAAATAATACAGTTATATAATGTAGGTAACTTTAGTGTTTATAGAAATGTGTCTACGAAGTCTATAAAAGTATCCTATTTTTTGCCAATTTTTTTAGAAATATAATCCACATGATTCTTAAATTTTAAATTCCTGTCTATTAATAATCCCAGGTGATCGTGAAAATCCAGCTCTTTATTGCCAATTTTGACTTTTATTTGTAAATCACAAAAGTTTTTATAAGCCCAGTCGGATCCTATAAACATACACTTTAATTTTGCTTCATTTATTTTTAGCCTGTTTGCATTAAATTTTTGAGTAAGCCTATTAAATCTTCATCAATAGTGGAAATCAAAATTTTATAATCATCGTGGCTAAAGTAGATTAGCGTGTCATCTGCAAAGAGATGTATTTTACAATTGACCAATACTTTACCCAAATCATTAATATAAAGGATAAATAACAGACGACCAAGAACACTCCCTTGCGGGACTTCATTGTTGTTATAGCTACTTTCAGAATATTGACCACCATATTTTGTTTTTTGGCATCTAAATGATAAATAACTTTCCAACCACATTAAAGTTTTAAAATTAGCGTGTGGTGATCAATTGTCTCAAAAGCTCTCTTTAGGTCTATGAAGACAGCACATATGCCAAGTCCTTGACTTATGTCCTCCTTCCAATCAGATATTACACATTGTAATGCAGTCTCGCAAGAGTGTTTGTCCCTGAATTCTGACTGATATGTACACAACAATCTGTTACATTTTACATATTCTAGTATTTGATTATATATTACTAGTTCTAAGAGTTTTTCGCAAAATGGTAACATTGATGGGACGCATTTCTTGTGCTAAGTTTGTATTAGGTACTTTTGGGACCGGAATAATAATTGTTTAAAAGTTTTAAATCTATCAGGTACAATACCTTTTTCTAAACTAAGGTTAGTTAAATTCCTTAAGGGATATCCTATGACATGAAAGAGTTCTTTTATTAATTTTAAGTCTATCTCATCTATACTATCGTTTTTACTTTGACAGAGATAATTTCTTTTAATTCGTTTATCGATATATGTTTAAAGAAAGAAAAGGAAAGCGAATGTAGTGGTATAGTATCTGCCAAAATAGTTTCATCATTATTATTATCAATGTCAGTAACAATTTCTTCAATACTTTTAACATAATAATTATTTAGCACTTTAGTAATGTCACTTGGTTTATGGTAGTACGTATCATCACAAACAATGCCACAATTTCCTTTCTTTTTGCATCCTAATATGTCCTTTAGGTTAGACCACAATAATTTTGAATTATTTTTAATTCAATCATTATAGAATTTTTTTTGTGTTATCTGTAGTTTCCGTTACTAAATTTCGACATTTGTACAATATTTTTCAAAAAATATCATTTCGGAATTAAAAATTGACGTGTATTAGAATTTTATTCATAAATTGTAAATTTAGATAATTAATTTATCCGTTACTTGTATGGACCCACTGTATAAGAGAAAACCAACAAAGTAATCTTCTACGAGCCCCCTTGCACCCCGTTCACCTTGTTGGTTCGAGGACTTTTGGTATGTTTACCTCCTAACTACTCCAGACACAGCCTTGAAGTAAAAAATTTTGTTCGCGAGCATGTCCTCTACATCCCCCCTTTGAGCATTCATTAACTGGACTATTAAATATTTGTGTAAACATATAGTTTACTAAACGAATCCATTTCATTTGTAACTCAACTTATCACATAATTGGTTTAGTAATGTGCTTATGTTGTAATAATTATAAACAAAATTAGTTATTAACCTTTCGAAACTAGTACTATTATGTACCTCATAATACATGATTCTTAAAATATTTACAACGATTCTAACATGGACATCAGGAAAGCCACTAATAAAACGAGTATTTAAATATGGACTCCGTCAACATGTAAACGATCAGATCGGATTAAAGTTGTAAAAATCTATAGCTAATAGATTTAAAATACCTCCATATCAATTATGTTTTGATTTAAACATTTCTTAATGCTCAAATCTTTACAATAAAATTTAACGGTTGTCACATAAATGAAACTCTTTAAAATAAAATACATAATATAAATTCCACACATGCAATTCAATGAGCAACCAGTTGTATTCTACAGGGTTGGTTTTAGAATTGTTAGGCCCATGAACATTGTTGTTTTTTTTCATAGATTTATGGACTTGCTCGTTGCCATTAGTACATATTAATAATAATAATAATAATAATAATAATAATAATAATAGCTTTATTGCCCAACAGAGAACCCATTTACAGGACAATTATAATACTACATAGTAAAATGAAAGAAAAGGGTGCGCCAAAGTTCTGAATTTGGTCGATTACGGCTCTATTTGAAATGGTGGAAATATATTGTTTATAGATTATTTTCTTGATTTTCAATTCTGAATAACCAGAAAATATGTACAATTATACAGGGTATTCCGTTTTCGTTGTCTGGGCAACAACTTCGTTATTTTAAATGGAACACCCTATATTTTTTTCCTTTATCGAGTTACCCATCTAATTATATTCATAACTCTATTAAGGTGGTAGGTACTTAAACTGAACCGTTTACGATATAAAAGAGATTTATTGACAAAAATTGAGGTTTGCGGATAAGTTTTTGAGTACCTCTGATTTCATAGACAAGAGAGTTATCAAAATTCTGCTTATACTGTTATGTTGGGCATATTAAGGGCTAGTAGGGAAGAAACGTTATTAACATTAATCTTATACAGAGTGCTGAAAAAATTGAGTTTATTTTTTTGCTAATAAAAAGGGCCGTAATTCAATTTTTTCAAATGGGACGTACTATTTTCAGTTCTGTCATCTAATGAAGTGTTAAATTATCTTTCCACTGATATATCATAGTAGGTATTTATCTTTAAGGGTTGCATAGATATTAAGGTTAAATATCTGTCTGACTGAAATTCACATAATTTTACATCACATAAATTAACTTTGACAGTATGACTTGTTGTTTGTCGTGCAAACTCAACTTTTACGAGCTGGCACGACAATCTTCAAAGCATACTGCTCATGGTGGCTCATGTAGACAGAGAGGTGATACATCCGTTGATGCCACGTGTTGAGTTTGTTCGCTCCGCGCCGAGGCGATGGTGTGGACCAAGATTAGTAAACATGAGTGAGGTAGCCTACTAACTTTTCAAGGTCGAATCAAGACGCCATATTGCGCATCATAGTGCCTGCCCTGTGTTTGAACAAAGTTTTTCTGTAGGATTTCATATTGAAAAGGTGTAATTTATGTAATATTCCCGTGTCTTTCTTTTCGACCTAAGTTTTAGTGTTCTATATTACTCGTATTCAAAATGAAATCATACAGAAAAACTTTGTTCAAACACAGGGCAGGCACAATGACGCGCAATATGGCATCTTGACTCGCCCTTGAAAAGTCAATAGGCAACCTCCCACTTTACTAATCTGGGGTGTGGACACTGTTATTAACTTGACATCGCTGCAAATTATATCTATCGTTGTTTATCTTAAATCCATCGCATTCATTCACGTTGTAACCCGCTATGTAATTCTAGGTTGGCCAGGAGTGGAACGTATTAGGTATTTGCACATTCTAGCTTGTCGTTAGTTTATGTTTGTCTATTGATTTGTCCAGTGAAGAAGTGTTTCAAAATAAATATGAATTATTCGCGGGAAGAAATGGTTGACATGATTTTTATTCTGGGGGGGTGCTCAAGGAACAGCCTCTTAGCATCCCGAGTCTATAAAACCACATATCCTGAAAGGAGACACCCTTTAGAACCTGCATTTAGTAATCTTAGAGACAGATTTATCGAAACTAGTGGTGCAGTACAAACCTCATGAATTAAGTTCCAGCAAGAAAAATGACTGTCAATGGACACAATTTTCATTATTATTCAGATGTCAATCCTCATTTATTAAAAACAGTTTCCCAACAGAGGTGGTCATTAAATGTATGGGGTGCTGTAGTAGGGCCGATTGTTATTGGACCTCATTTCTTTAATGGACCCTTAAATGGAAGAATATGTCACGATTTTTTGGAAAATGAATTGCCGGTTCTCCTAGAAAACGTTCCTCTTGATATACGGCAAAAAGTGTGGTTTCAACAAGATGGAGCTCCGCCTCATTTTGCAGCAAATGTCAGAGAATGGTTAGATCGCAACTTCAATATGTGGATAGGGCGTGGCGCAGCAATAGCATGGCCTGCAAGGTCGCCCGATCTGACAGGTATGGACTTTTTTTTACGGGGCTATGTAAAGGATATAGTTTATCGCGACACTTCTACCACTGTTGATGACATGAAAAATAGGATCAGACGTGCCTTTGCATCCATTACTCCGCAGATGCTGCAAGAAATGCGTCATTCATTTAGGAAGAGGACTCAGATGTGTCTCGATCGAAATGGTGAACATTTTGAACATTTGTTAAAATAATTGTTTTTTTTATTATGAGTAAATTCTTTATTACATACGTGCTGGTATTAATTTCAATTCTTTGTCCAACAATTCTAAGTAAAAAAATAATATTTCAGAAGGCTAATAATTAATTATGGAAAACTGCTTGTACTACTACACAATTAGTCTGATCCAGACAATTAACCTTAATATCTATGCAACTTTTAAAGATAAATACCTACTATGATATATCAATGGAAAGATAATTTAACACTTCATTAGATGACAGAACTGAAAATAGTACGTCCCATTTGAAAAAATTGAATTACGGCCTTTTTTATTAGCGAAAAAATAAACTCAATTTTTTCAGCACTCTGTATAAGATTAATGTTAATAATGTTTCTGCCCTACTAGCCCTTAATATGCCCAACATAACGGTATAAGCAGAATTTTGAAAACTCTCTTGTCTATGAAATCAGAGGTACTCAAAAACTTATCCGTAAACCTCACTTTTTGTCAAAAAATCTCTTTTATATCGTAAACGGTTAATTTTAAGTACCTACCACCTTAATAGATTTATGAATATAATTAGATGAGTAACTCGATAAAGGAAAAAAATATAGGGTGTTCCATTTAAAATAACGAAGTTGTTGCCCGGACAACGAAAACGGAATACCCTGTATAATTGTACATATTTTCTGGTTATTCAGAATTGAAAATCAAGAAAATAATCTATAGATAATATATTTCCACCATTTCATATAGAGCCGTAATCGACCAAATTCAGAACTTTGGCGCACCCTGTATATAATATGTATAATTACATAAAATTATAAAATAAAAATAAAAATATAAAAAAAATAAAAATAAAAATATTTAAAAATAAAAATATATTGTAGATGGTGAAAATGTAATAAAATCTACATAATACAGTAAAACATACATTATACAATAAAAACTACATTATAATAAACAGACTATTAAATAACATTTACATTGAGGTATGTGATGGCTATTTCAATAAGGCGGCTTAACGAACCATAATGTATATCGCATAAATTAGACAAATTGTTAAAATTATGACACATTACGTATACTGGTGACTTTAATAAAATATTTGTTCTTGGTTTATCACATCTAAAGGTTGGTTTATGTCTTGAGTTAATTCTAGGTACATTAAAGTTAATCATACTAAGTAAAGCGAAACAATCAATCCTGTTATGTAACAACTTGTATAGGAATATCAATGACATGCAAGTTCTTCTTAAATCTATGCTGATAATGTTAAATCTACTAGTTAAATAATTATAATTTACTCCTCTCTCTGGATAAATACCATCTACTTTAAACGTTAAATATTTCAAGAATTTCCTCTGAACCTGTTCTATCATTATTTTTTGATGATTATAGTATGGATACCAAATCAGTGCTGCATATTCGAGTCTAGAGCGGACATAAGAGAAATATAATTTTTTTAAAGCCTCAATATCAGTAAAATTTTTACAATTTCTTACGATAAATCCATAAAATTTCATTGCCTCAGCTACTTTTACAGTTATATGCTCATTAAAAGAAAACTTACAGTCAAACAACACTCCCAGATCCTTGTTGGAGTAACTACGAGATAACATATTATTCCCAATATGATATTCAAATTCACATATTGTCTGCTTTCTTGAGAAGCTAGTAATCTTACATTTCGAGACATTAAGACCTAATTTATTTACAAGATTGAACATGCTCCAAATCAACTTGAAGCTTCCTACAGTCATCAATACTAGTTATAACGGAGTATATTTTCAAATCATCGGCGTAAAATAGATTATAATAGTTAATAACATCATTAATAAATAATAGAAAAAGCAGGGGGCCAAGATTAGATCCCTAAGGAACACCCGAAGTAACAGTGTAACAAGATGAATTAAAACCGTTGTATGTGACGTATTGTTGTCTTTCCCATAGGTAAGATTTAAGAAATTCAATAGCGCTAGAATGAAAGCCAAATTTAGTTAGTTTAGCAAGTAAGATGCCATGATCTATCCTGTCGAAGGCCTTTGAAAAATCTGTGTAAATGGCATCTACTTGTCCCTGGCAGTCTAATATATTGGCAACATATTGTGTGAAAACAGCTAAATTTGTAACTGTTGATCTATTACTCATAAACCCGTGTTGATTAGGCGATATCTGATTACAAACAGAGAGATAGATACGATCATACAAAATAATTTCGAGAATCTTTGAAAAATTTGAGAGAATAGAAATAGCTCTATAATTATCAATCAATGCTCTATCACCACTTTTAAATACTGGACAAACTTTGGCCTTTTTCCAGCAACTAGGAAATGTCTTGGATTTTAAGGCAAGATTAAACAATATGCGCAATGGAACAGCTAAAGCACCTATACAGTCCTTCACAATAAATGACGGTATATTATCAGGACCCGACGTCATCTTGTTTTTAATTTTTTTGAACCGTTTATAATTTCGCTTTCAGATATATTTTGAAAGCTGATACTTTCATAATTGTCACATAAGTGGATATCATTTATATCATCTATCCCCGGCAGCAAATAGACACTTTTAAAAAACTCTCCAAAAACATCAACAATATCTTGGGGTTTTTCATAAAACTTATCGTTATATATGACTTTACCGGAAATTCTAGAAGTTCCATTTTTTGAATGTACATATGACCAGAAATTTTTCGGATCGTTGGAGAGTGATGTCTGGATATTTTCAATGTAATTACTATATGCAACACTTATTTGTTCCTTTACTAAACACCGTAGTCTCCTAAATTCTTGTAAAAAATAGTCATTATGAGTTTTTTTATACTATTTAAACAACCTACCTTTACTTTTTATATTCTTAATTATGTTGGAATCAAACCAGGGTGGATAACTACGCTTATGGGTTTTATATAATGGGACGTTTTCATCAAATGTTCTATAAAGGTGTTTATAAAACTCATGTATAGCTACTTCAATATTATCAATTTCAGTTAAGAATGACCAGTCCAATTCAAATAATGAATTGTATAAGGAGACAAAATCAGCTTTCCTAAAATTGTATGCTTTTTGGTTCGAATTAGGTGAAAATTTTGTCTCAGTTACCCCTATTCTGTAAAAACTGATTATCAAAGACGGATGATACACATCTTCTTTAACCAGTGGTGTATTGTCGCGTATAATTTCACAATTTATATCGGTTATAATTAAATCTAGTATTCTAGCCATGTTATTCCGGATATTATTACATTGTTTAAAATCGAAAAAATTCAAGAAATTCATCACACAATTCGTTTTTCTTTCATTTGGATCTAAATGAACAAAATTTGGAACATTAAAGTCTCCAAGTAAAATAACATTTCTTTCTTGTAAAATTTCAAATTGTTCAAGGGAATCAAAGAATAATTCAAATTCATTTAATGCCATTGAAGGAGGCATGTGTAAAACTAGAACTAGAAACGACTTACAGTTTATGGAACATATTGAGACAGTCAAGAGTTTGCCCCCTCCACATTGTCAAAAATCTTACAGTAGTCAACGAGGCAAAGGCACATGTGCACGAAATATTCCCTTTCTTCCGATAAGTGCCGTAAATTCAATATTTTTTCACTAATGTTGCGTCCCTTAACAAAATCTGCTAGTTCAGGAGGTATTTGCTTAGATTATGTACAACTTTATACTGAAGAATGTAGTACATTGTTTTAGTGTTTACTGTGATAATCATACCAGCGATCAGTGACATACGCATCTGTGATTACTTCTTTAGGTAGTGCTGCTGAGCCTAAATATATCTTTTCCCAACTTTTCTAAAGCTGTGTTCTAAAAATTCAATTTAAATTTGAAATATATACTTATATTCATCTAAAAGTAGAGGGAATCAAAACTATAACCTTGAAATCTAATATCTCATTTCGAAGGGATACGTTAAAAAGGTCAAAGAAAGTCTTTAGAAACTTATTTTGTTTGACAATATATTTTTGTATTATCATTTTTCAAGTTAACACCTGCTGTACATTGAATAATCTACTCTAAATCCCTCTAAATGTTTCTCTGATACACAATGTCATAAAATATCACTAAGTCATTGATGAAATGTCTATGCAGAGAACTAATACTCTCCGCCACCTTGACGCGATTTTCGATCCTAACCTATCATTTTGTGATAATATACATGATATGGTAGCAAACGCTTTCTGAAGTCTTGGTTTTTCTATAGGAAATACTCGTCAATTCAACACTCTAAGTACCATCAAATTATTATACTAGACTCTCGTTAGACCCTGAATTGAATTCCTCCATCATATGATGCCCCCCACTACAATGTCATGTGCAAAACATAGAGAGAATCCTGGGGCGTTTCCTAAAATATCTTAGCTACAAGGAAGATAATTTTTAACAACCGTTGAATTTCCACATGAGCTAATTTCAAGACACTCGTTGGAATCTCTTGAAAATCACCAAAATGTTACTCAACTAGGCTTCCTGCGCAAATTGATAATAAGTATCATTGAGTGTAAGGATATTCTTAGCCAGTTAAACCTTTTCATGCTTCACATTTTTTCACGGCAAACTCTTATCTTCAATCTCCGAATACTTCGTATCAATGTTACTAAATTTCCACCTCTTCATCAAATATGCAGCAATTACAACACAAAACAAAATTGATATTTTCAACTGCATTGTAGCCTCAATCAAACACCTGAAGCTACAACGCGCGTCAACGTTTATTACTTCTGTATTTCTTTTTAGTGTATTCGTAATATTGACAGTATTCATAGCAGTCATATTATAGTATTCATATTAATTCTTATGTTATTATATTTTATCATTATACATATGTATTAATCCCATTCAGTAATTGGTGTTATACTGTGCAATGGTGTATGTTAAATAAACAAGTAAATAAAGTAAATAAATATATTCCCTCCTTGTGCTAAATAAAAGGATTATCTTAAGATTACACAGTCCTGCAAAATGACACTTTTTTAACCCTAATAGAGATTTCGAAGGTTACTGAGGTGCTGAACACGATGCCGTTGGAGGTTTTGCGCCATCGCGTCACAATTTTGAGAAAACGTAACCTAAAAGTGCCAAGAAGGCAATTTCTGCCTATATATTCGTGCCATAATAACTGGTAAAACGGACCAGACCATCTTATTCAGCTGTCCAATAGCAACAATAAAACAAAAACAACTATAGATTGCGCAGACATTATTTGATTTCTGAGTTCAGCAAGAAATACAAGAATGTTTATCGTGAGTATACAATAGTATACATACAAGTAAATCGGACCTATATAGCTAATTCCATAGAATTTTGACTTGCTGAATAGAATGTCGTTACCCGCTTTCTTCTATGAGGTCAGGATTTTGAGAAAACTTAACCTGAAAATGGATAAAATAATATTTTATACTATTCAGGTTTCAGTCACTTAGATGATTATGAGGTATTATTTCAGATTAATTTCTACGTGCTGAACACAAAGCCGTTGTCCATTTTACTTTATCAGATCACGACATAGAGAAAATATAACCTCAAAGTGAAAATAGGCGTTTATAGTAAATATATTTGGGTGTTAATAACTTGAAAATCGGATAAGATGTAAATCGTGGAAAAGTGAACAAATACCTGTGCAAGTTTAGCAGCTAAGACGGTAAAAATATACACCGAATGAAACACTCATAAACAAGAGGAAAGGCTCCAAACCTAACATAACCTAATAGATGGAGTCATAAACCAGTAGAAACGAATATAGTATATGCTCCAAACCTAATATAACCTAACATGTCTAGCCATACACGAGCAGAAAGACATAAGCAAAGGGCTCGAAACACACCTAATTGGGATAGCCATAAAGGATAAGAACGGAATATAGTTCAGACTCTTTACCTATCATAATCTAATTGGTCTAGCTCTAAACGAGTAGAAAGGAATGTTTACTATAATCCCCTTTGGTATCACCCAGAGCTAAAAACGTGGACTTAGGGGGATAAAAAAGACAAAAACAAAAAACAAAAAAACGAAAAAAAAAACAAAGTACATAAAAACAAAAACAAAATGAACAAAAAAATGAAGCTACCTAACCTGACCTCATAGAGCAAAACGGCCAACGGTGCCGTGTTCAGCGTGTCAAATACCTTTGGAATCACTTATTTGGGTAAAGAAGAAGAAACCCTGCCTGTCAGTCTCATCTGACAGTCCATGTGTATGTTGTGGCTTTAGGGACCACGCACTAAGGAAAGTTTACTCCCACTTAGCTATTGCCTTTTTGTGTATCAGAAAAAATAGAATTAATTTCACTTATAAGATTTATATTGGTATCTGGCTTTTTTTTCGAATACCTTCACCAATAAGCTTATTATCTTCTTTTACATTACCATTACATTACATTAAAGATGAATATTTTAAATTCTTGTTAGTCTACGGGATCTTGTTTTTTTTTCTAAAGCCTTCCAGACTTTCACGAATAACTGTACAAAATTTGTTGGCTCTAAAGTTCCTTCCAAAAATACTTGGCACCACTCGAATAATTTCACTCAACGTGCGTTTTGTCGACTAGATTGACATCATCTGAGGATAATGAGTTTTCATCGTCTCCAGATAATGCCAACATGGTTGGCGAAAAAGTTTCTGGTGTTTGTCGAAAGTACTTCAGAGCGAGCAACACACCGAAGATTCTGGTCCACTTCAATAATAAATTAGTTACTTGAACATTTTAATTAATTTTTAATTTAATGAATTATTTAAGACACCGCACTCTAGAACATGACCTTAAACAATATGATTGACAGAATAAACAAAAAATCCTGCTAATTTTCAGTCTGTCTTTGTTGAATTTAAGACCATCTGGTTTTAAATCCTTTTCAATACAAACTGACCCACATAACGACAAACAATGTGTAAAATAAATTGTCTTCAGAAAAATCGAAAAAAATAAAGTCGTTCCAAATAAAATTATTATATTAAAACGCTAAGACGGTATCGCAGTGAACTATATGGCGGTGAACAGGTACAAAACTACTGGCCTAGTGTATCACTCCTGAATTCAATTCTCAGCTATGACATATAGAGACTGATGGTTGTCTGTGAGCATGGTTGAGTTAGCTGATGTAATAGCTATGGTTAAATTCTACCAGGGGTTTAATATAAAGATGGTGAAGGAAATCTGTAAATGTGTTTACACCAAGTTTCTCTTCCAATTTAATACCTTTAAGTTACTATTCCTTTTTCTGTTTTGTTGATCACTCTGTATATTTTTTAACTAATAGTGTATCAGGTTTTCTTCTTGACAGTAGTGTCAACTATATTCTATGTTTTCATTGATCTTTTGTTAATTATTTATTTAGGAGACCATATTATGTGTTTCGCTAAAAGTCTAGCAGGTTTATTTCTTGGCAGTTATGTCAACTACATGCCAAATATTAGTGCTCTCCCTCACACGTTCTTTATTAACTATTTTTAAGGCTGTCCAAATTGTATTTTCTGTACTAGAAATATGGTAAGCTTCTTCTTTGACAATTGTGTTCACTGCACGCCAAATTATTCTCATTAATTTTACTTTTATGTGTCCACCGCGTATATTTTTCACTGAAGTCCACTTTCTTATTGACAATAGCATCAGCTATCCACATTACATTAATTTTTTAAGTCAAGTAGTTCTATATATGTAGCGCTGACAGACATACAGATCAGTTAAACAGTTAGACAGACAAAGTGATGGATTTGAAACATTTCAAATTTTCGTAATCTTTACAATTTGAAACGTAGAATTTGAAAAAGTCTCGGAGAGACTTTTTTCACTATAACAGTACTGGCTGTAGATAAGCCAGCCAGCATATTTACCTTCAAAGGAGAGAAGTGCATTATATATTATAATCAACTTTAACAATTTACGTATTAAATGCCGTTCCTCCCTGTAGGTCCTTTATATTTCTACCCCAGGATCCGGTTCTGCGTTGTTGTCTGGTTTCTTATTAAGATGTTTGAACCACTGAAATATTCTTAGCCGACTCGTTTTCTGTCACCAATATATTTTTTACGTAATATATCCAACTGTTTTATATTGTGCTGAGTGTTTTAGCGGATATCTTTATTGCTACAAGTTCTAATTATCTTACAAATTTCTTTACTTTTCAGTAATAACTAATTTTGAATTGGAAAATGTTTAAATTCATAATCACTCCTGATTCTGTATTGGAAGCTAATAATACTGAGGGTTGTAATAGTAATAAACGTCTTTATTTACAACCACAATCTCTGATATAGTACAAATACATAATTTAATATTAATGAAAAGAAACTGTGATACAAAAGGGCTAAGCTCAGTTTCTGCAATAAGGGTCTTGTAGAAACTGTTCTACTACGTATCCCTGAACCGTTGTGATAATATGAATAGATGCCGATACTCACCACAATATTGACACTACTATCACAACTATACTTAAGACTTTGCAATTTATATATTCATGTAGATATACATTACATAGACACATATACACAGATATACACATGCACCTGTACATAATACACACACATAGTATTAGATTTCCTCGCATTGTAAACTAAAGAGTAGTTTATATTTGTACTTGAAGGAAGTTACCTTCAAAACTTTTAAATAATCTTTAAGAGAGTTATAGACTTTGCAAATTTGATAAGAGAAAGACCTTTCAAAAATTCTGTACGATGTACAGGAGGAGTTAGTAAGCCTTTAAATCTTAAATTGGGGAATGAGTATCAGTTCGAAATTGCATTCTTCGATAGAAATAGACATTTAATAATAACTATTTTTGTTACAAATAAGCTGTGTAGCAGCCTACAGCGCTCCATGTTTAACCACCATATTTCGTCGTTTAAAAGAAATTCTTTCACGTCTACGAATGCCATAAATTAGCCGTAAACAGGAATTTTGGGCTTTCTGAATTTTAGTTTTATATATGGATGTTACGTTAGGTCCATATAAAGAGTTGGCTTTATTTATTATAGAGAGCACTAAATTTTCGCATAATAGCATTTCTGTTTTCTGCGGTAGAAAGCGTCTATTACCATATAGTAGTTTAATGGTTCCATATGATTTTCGAGTTAATGTATTATTAATGTAATCCTTGAACCTGAGATCACAGTCAATTATAACTCCCAATTTTTTATCTCTTTCTACTACTTCTAGTTCATTACCATCAATGTTTATTTTGGCGATGTTTTTAATATTGCTTCGAATTCTTCTGGGATAAATCATAACGTTTGACTTGCTAGCATCGTTAATGAACACTGTGAGCTCTGGCTGCGTCAACAAATAATTTTAGATCTCCATTTATATGGTAATAAGCGCTGTCAACATCACAAGGTCATCGTGTCATCGACGAGTATCTGACAATTAGTAAGAGTTTTATAAATTAGTTAGTATATATAGAGAGATAAGCAGTGGTCGCAGAATAGAACCTTGTGGTATCCTCGAGTTTAAGGCATTATAATTCTAAAAATTGTTATCCAGTATTAAATATAAATGAACTTAATATTTAATTTTTCTAAGATTGTATTCATTATTTACATTTTGAAGAAGAATTTTATAATAATTGTCATATTATAAACGCCTTTGGACTAAAACACAACCGCAACATATACCGTGGTGCTGTCAGACATATTATACAGCAACAAGAGGCCAATAAGAATAATGCATGAATCATAAACTTCTGTCAAGATGTTATGAAGGAGAATAAGATTATTATAAGAGTCGTTTATGAGCTTTTTAATAGTACAAAATGTCTATGTCATGATATTTTCATTTTTCGTTTTCTTGACATCCCAATGTATATTCAATGAATTACTCATTAAGGGTTATGGAGCATGTTCAGAGCTCCAACAGCGTCTATTGCGCACTAGATGCATTGCTCAAATATGGGCTGGAGCTCATTTGCGTCCACCGAGCAACCTGACACCGACAGATGCTGGCTGGACCGAGGAAGATGGTAGATTGATGTTTAAATGGTTCGAGAGTGACCAATTTTTTTTCTGTGCTGATCTGAGAATTTTCAAATAAGAAATTATACAAATTTATTTTAGGATTTTAATTTACTAGCATAACCAAAATTCAGGTTATCGAAAGAATGCAAAGATTTCATAACATTTTTTTACACATAGCTTTTCGTTTAGTTCTCATATATAGTTATTTTTTCTGCTGTTTGCAAAATCCTATAAAGAATATGTTTCAATATAATAATAAACCTGATAATCTATCATCACTGTATGTCGGGAACCTTGAAATTCAATTCTAATTCCATTTAAACAAATTCTCTGACAGAATTATCGCGGCGGAAATCATTTTTCTCAAATGTGAGCTGGGAAAAAGTTAAGGTCATATTTTTTTCGTTTTCTTAATGATATTTGACCAGCCCTCAAAATTAAGCAACATACGAATGTAATCACTCGTAACTAAACTAACAGGAAGTTCCGTTTAAACTTTCTTGTGGTGAAGAGACATCGAATCTTCTCGATAATGAGCAGAACTGCCTTTCCGCGGTGATCAGAATTTTGATCGATGGCTGTTTGTCATCATTTCGGTCTTTGTAACTCGGCGTATCAGTCAAAAGGGCAGTTCCTAATTTTTCCTCGTCATATTTAGTACCCTCGCCAAGAAGGAAAAAGAAAGTGTCTCGCTGCGAATACCGAGATGACCGGTTTTTCTTTACATGTTCAAAGCTCGATTTGAATCCTATAGGACTCTGGACTCAGCTCTCCTAGATCTGATGAGAAACGCTGGAATTATGTTCGCTAAAGTAACTGGAATATCTTTGTAGCGGACTGCCGTACCATAAATAATCAACAATACTTAGGAGATTTAATTATCAAGAATAGAATATAATAAAATAGAATAAAACATGATTTTTAAAAATGCTTTATTTAATGGTGGCTTATTTTTCGTTAGTTCAATCGTCGAAGTCAGAAGATGAACTACCTCCAATCTGGAATTTCACTCTCTTTTTTCGTAGAAAGGGTAAAGATTTTTCACTTGTCCAATATCTAAGGGATGAGAGAACGACTGCATTATATATTTACTACGAAATATTCGCCTAAAATCGCATAGCTTCTTCATTTATGTTTACATATAGAGAGATAAAAGATAAGGCAAACCAGATGTATTTCCTTGGAGACAACCGAGAGGTCGACCACCAATTAGTATTTGTACATGGACTGCCTCACTCCCCGGAGGTAATTTGTCCATGCACTAACTGTGAATAGCGTTACTTAGAACTGGGTTTAGTTCTCAAAAAAATTTACATACACACATTATCACGTTAATAACTGTAACACTAATAGTAGAATTACTAATACCAGTCAGTATAGATATAAAGTTTAGGCCCTCTAATAAGATTTTCAGTTTTTGTCAGGTGACTACAGGAAATCGTACATTTGTATCCTGAACTTCATCTAATGACATTTGAGGTTTATCTTGGTCTTCAAAAGTATTTTTCTCGACGATTGTTATGTGTACTGATGTTTAAAGATGCAAAATTTTCTATTCTTGTATGAAAGTAGAAATATGTACAAGTTTGCAAATGTGAATATTTAATTTTTTTTAAATAATTGTAACGTGAATCGTTTTCTTTTTTGGTATTATCAATTTACGTGGAGCGAGCCAGTCTGCTATTTCAGTCACAATATCTATTATTTATGTTAGAAGATTGTATAAATTTATTATTAGAATTAGAATTAAAATTAGAATAAAACATTATCCGCGAACAGTGCAAACTGTAAATTTGGAAATCATCTTTTAAATCACAAATATACAATAAAAGGACTACAGACTTCAACATAGATTCTTGTCTGACCCAACTTTTTATTATGTCTTGAGCTGAGGAACTAGCATTATTTCCAAAAAACTACGAAGAATAAAGCAGATAAAAAGTTCAATAAATGGAAGAGTGTAATGTTTACTCTAGTTTTAATTCTAGTTGACAATATTTTTATCTGTTAAATTTTTCGTAAATTCCAATACTTTCTGTTACTGTTGTAATAATATTCCACAAAATAAATTAAGCATACTATTGAATTAATATTTTCATTTTTAAGCGCACATTTATATCCCCATTATGTTTCATATCTAACCCGTAGTAAAGAATCATTAAATTTATTCCGTACCAAATTTTGATGGTCATGATTGTAAGAAATATGCATAATAATTATATTAATTTTTCCTGTTAGTCCCAGAGATTTTAACACTTGTAAGATCTGTCGATAAAACTAGTTTGGCTATATTTGGAAAAGGTTATTTTAGGTTAATAACAAAGTCTCAATTCTTTGTTCGTGTATCGGTTCCAGATGGTGTAGTAAGGTAGATATAATAAGCACTAATTTTTTAATTCTCCTTAGGTATAATAACATAAATTATATATTATACTGGTTCGAATAAAAAATGTAACACTCAGAAATCAAAATCATTGTTCAAATTAAAATTGTACACCAACTTGTACCGACAGCCTTTAGCATCAAAAATCGTATTTTCTAAACTTAGTAAAAAATGATGTGCGTATCAATACATTTTATTAGCAAATATGTAATCATAATACAGTAGAGTAGTATTATTATGAGAAGATGCTTGGGGCGGAGCCAACGTGCGCGAATATTTCCACCAGTGACAGCATCATCTGGGGTAGAAGGATATATAATAATTGTAATCAAATTTTCGGGGTCGAGGAGCTGTGTAATGCAGTAGATTAAAACCTCGTCACACTCTGGTGTTAACGATGAAAACATTTTTCACTGAAAATACGGTTATATCATTTAATTCAATCAGAAACGGCGAACACAACAAGTATACTGCAGGTTGACGGTGCCACTGGATTCGAGGTTAAATATGACGCAAACTGCTCTCATTGGCTTAGATCAATGTATGCACACAAACTCGTTTCTGCGCATCATTTTTTGCAAGCATCATCTCATAATAATACTACTCTAACAAGCTAACCGTTATACTCGCCGATTTACTGCACTTCTTACATAATTGTTGCACATTCTATAGGATACTCTTCACAGCTTTTTTGTAAATAATATTAGTTTTAGATATTTTTAGTTTAATTACAGAACCAAAAAAAACAATGTTTTCTTTTTTATTTAAAGAAATTTATAACTTTTTTATTTATAAATCGACTTTGCTCAAAAACAATATAGTTCTTCCACTAGCTAACACTAATTTACTGTCCAAATTTCAGAGCAATCGGACTTTTCATGCTTATCGTGCTTACAAGAAACGTGACGGACGGACAGACAGACGGACAGACAGCCGGACAGACAGACGGACAGACAGACGGACGGACAGATGGACGGACAGACGGACAGGCAGCCGGACAGACGGACGGACGGACATTGTGAAAGTTGTTCAGAATTCGATCACCAACACAGTGATATGAAAATGTTTTCTCTACGAGCCATATTACCGGTTTTAGAAATGTGCCGATCGAATGCAATATACTGTTCGTTTTGTATTTGCGAAGACTATAATAAGGGTGTAGCAGAATAAGTAAGGCAAAGTAGACCCAAAAGCTTTTAAACTTAATTCGGTGTCAGTAGTTCGACAATAGAAAAGGAAATGATTTCCTGGAGTTTCAGCCCCTTGCCGCCACTAGGAACCCCTGTATTCTAATAAATATAATTTTACGTTTTCATTTTTTATCTCTGTAAGTTAGTGAGTTAACGAATCGAAGATGAAGATGTGATTTAAATACATCTCAGGAAAAAAAAGTGCTGATTTTGCTGCCTCTCTTTAATAAAAAAAATAAGATATAGAATAATTATTTCTTCGTGAAAATTATGATTTGCGTACACAAAATTTTTACCAAAGATACACTGTTATGAATAATTTATTGTAGAATTTTTTCAAATGTTTAGAAGTGCGCTATAATAAAAAAATAAAAACTGATATGACGCAATGTTTAGTGGTGTTCAACCATTGAAACTTTATGTATCCATATTTTTTACATTTTATTCTATCAGATACTGCCAATGTGGAAGCAGATGACCATCATCAAAAAGTTAGTCAAGTAATCGTAATCACTACTCCTATTTACCCCTAACCCTTTAACGAAATCACCTCAAAATTTAATATTGTTCCAGAAATAAATATATTGTTGTTCGAGTTCTGATTATTTGCTGCAGACCAATGTCAGACCAATTTAAAAAGTGTATATGTACATCAAACATCCGCAATTGCAAGTCTTGACAAGAGCGCCTCGATTAAAGCAATTACAACAATCGTATTCTCTGTTCTGTCCACGCAGTAATCTCAGAGAGTAACTCTAGCAAACTTCCAAGTATATGTGGACAAGGGGCTTAACAACTGTGCTATTTACATGTGGAGACGAGGCTTAAATGTACTTTATGCAAAAAGTAATCAGTGCTTACTAGTTTTTGCGTAGTGTGTGCGTATCATATACTTTTTATTTACTGTTATTTAGTTAAGTAAGACTGTGTTGACGCGTACATGTGAATAATTATTTACATATTTATATTTACTGTAGTTTAAAGTTTTAAAAATCCTTTCAGGATTGAATGCCTATATATAGTGTTGTGAAATGTGAGGTCATTAATGTGTAATTGTGACAATATGGAGACGAACAGTTTAAGGGACAAGACACTAAAGGTACTTAGTAATTTAGTTATGATATTAATTCTATTTTAAAACTATGATTTGTTTTTAAAGGTAAGTCCAGAACGAGATGGACAAGGTATAATCTTACAATCCTTACAAGGTAAGATTATTTCCATTTATAGTTGAGTAAAAGCTTTTATTATACTGACATCACAAAAAATACACGTTTCCAACTCTTAAAAGAGCCATAGCTCCAAATCAAAAGGTTTTCGAGGATAGTCGCCATTTCAACATTTGATCGGTATCAAATCAACTACCAAAATTCAAAGTTTGAAAAACATTTTAACAAAAGCAAAATTTAGTGTATTTTATGCGGGGTAAAAATGGTCACTTTTATTTTTTTAAAGCCTGAATTGTTCTCTATAATTTGAATCTTCTTTGCTTTCTCGCACAATAAATATTAACCGAACGATGACAATATGAAGTTTTAGCATTTTCGAGGCCTCTTTATACACTTCATTAAATTCCAACGTTTCTTCGGAAAGAAAATATTTTCATTATTATTGTTTCATAGTATTTACAGTAGCGGATTTAAGAAAAAGGGCCCAGTCCGTCCTGTTCAACGAGAAGCCCCTTGAAACACGTGGTTGAGAACACCGCTAAAAATTCTGTTACAAAAACAAACAAAAAATTTTGGTAATTTTTGTGAAGAGGCCTTGAGGCCTCCGGTCGTGGGGCCCACTGGGCAAATGCCCAATGCCCACCTGTTAAATCCACCACTGAGTATTTACACGACTCTTATTATATTACAGTTTTAGAGATATTATCTATACATTCAAATTATAACAAAAATGTGATTATTTTAAAATTATATCGCAGAGAAGCCTATTATTATTGTATTAATGTTCCTTATGTAGGTAACTACTCCTTAGTTACAAGTAGGTGATTACGTTATTTAGTTATGTAAATGTGGACAACTAAAAACTTACTTTATTCAAATACTAATGTGAAATAAATGACTTAAATCTCTAGATGTTACTTTAAACATTTCGGAATTTGAGTTGTCTGTTATTTGTCTCTCTCTCCCACTGGTAGTTTTGATTATATTAACTTTTAAGTATAGACCATTTGAATGTTCGGGCATCAAATCTTAAACTAAAAAAAATAATAACATCAATGTTTTCTGTGTTGATGTAGACTTATAAATGACCACGGCTGTATGAAAAAATGTAGATCTTATCACAAAAATCGATGATCGAAAATATGAATTCCTTTATAGAGGATAAAGGTAGCAACGGGCAGCAACACAGAGGGGGTTCATCTCGAACATCATGTCATTGTGGGCCAATATTACTGTGCATTCTTCTATAAGCGTATAAAAATATGTTTGAAATTATGGTGGGTTAAAAAGTAGTCAATGTTTTTTCTTCCTTTGCAGTTTATTTATCGATTTTGAGTTTATTTTTCGCTGGTATTGGAAGAGGGAGCTGGTTATAGTTGAGATTTATTGTCCAAGTCTGCACAACAGCAATATCTACGAGAAAATACTAAAATTTTACTTGTGAATTTAATAGAAAATATGATCGATAATATCAGATCAATGACAGCCCAATTTGATTTGTTCAATAATTTTGAATTAAATTAATTTATAGGAAAATGTCTGTATGTTATATACAGCTCAACTATATTTGACGAAAGAGTTCATTTTTAACAATTTGAAAAATTAAAATATAAATTTGATAATGAATTTCTTTATGGTTAGAGCAGAGGTACAATCACCCAAAAAATATACATAATATGGCTAAATACACTTACTATTACTACTAAATGTTTCAATAAAAGCAAGTGGGTGCAACCTAAAAAAAATTACGATCGGTTATGATTGGCTTTATATACCTCTTATTTAATGCGATTATGTCGTATACATATGCCTAATAAAATATAACGTTTCATTAAAAATTCACATTAAAAGGAAATGGGTGCAGGACCTAAAAATAGATTGTACACTTAAGAAAAAGAATTAGGAAACGTCGAGGGATAATAACACAGGCGCACAAAAAAGTGGTCTACTCCTGGAACTCCATTGGGTAACCCCTATGTATTTCCATGCGCTGAATATGAATTGGGTGTCTATTCATGACCCACCAATTTTTAGTAAATCGCAAAAATAACCAAAAACGATTAGATTTTTGAAATTTTTCATTTTAAACCCGTTTCTGCTAACCAAAAAAAAAGGAAATAAAAAAATATAAGTAGAGCGCAAAAACGTGTTATCAATACCCTGTACTATGAAAAAAATTACTCTTCCAAGTACTTTGTTTTTTAAATTAAACCCTGTTTCATTTATAGCCGATAGTTTGGGGTACAAATGAGACTGGTTTGGGAAAAAATAAGATAATATATTTGGTATACTATTACCCTGGGGTATTAATGGGATTAATGAGTTGAAAAAGGAGACAAAGTTGTGTAAATGTAACGTTTCAAATTTTATTTATAACCAAATAAAATTAAAAACGATAAAACTAAATAAAATTTCAAAGTTTAGAGACGCAGGATATACTGAACTGTAAACAACATATATTTTTTTAATTTTCATGTGTGTTGAAAGAAATTTAGTAACATATTCAAGTACCAAAATGACATGTCTATCATCTTGGCTCCTTATAATCAACAATTTCTTTTTAAATCTTGTAAAAATTAGTGTCTCATTTTTGTCCATAATTTTTGCGGTCTCATTTTTACACCGCCTGACCCTATATTTTACTTCCACATCCACGTAGTTGATTGGAAGTATAGTAATCGTAAAAAAATGTTCAGTATTTTTTTTTTTTCTTGAAATAGGTTTAGTATGTCATGAAACGTCGAGATTTAAAATTTGAGCGAAAAAAAATTTCTGTCTGCCCGCCGGTCTGTTTGTCGATCTGTCGGTCTGTCTGTCTGTCTGTCTGTCTGTCTGTCGGTCTGTCTGTCTGTCTGCCTGTCGGTCTGTCGGTCGGTCGGTCGGTCGGTCGGTCGGTCGGTCTGTCTGTCGGTCTGTCTGTAACTTTTTCTTGTCCGCATGTTTTCTCCGGAACGGTTTAAGATATTGACTTGAAATTTTGTACACGTGTATATTATAACGAGATCTGGAAATGGATTGTTTCCTGAAGATATCCGGTGAAGGGTTGGGGGTAAATAGGGGTAAATAAGGGGAAATATGTATAGCAAGCTGGTCAGAGTACAGTGTGGCTATTTAAGGAAGGTTTTAGTCGATGTTTAAATATTGCCCAAGTGTGCAAGTGTGGGCCACCCTACGAGCGACGTGGTTAGCGTCACTGGTGTAACCTGGCTAGCACAGTAAAGATACGGAGAGCAAAAGGGCGTGGAGTTCAAAGCTTGGGCGCCATTGATTACTAAGGGTAATCAAAGAAAATTAAAGATATAGATAAACAAAAGACAAAAGTTACATATATACAATAGTACTATATTACAAAAATATTATATTACAAAGAAATGTACTATCACAGCATCAACGATACTGTATATCAAAGTATCACACAGAGATATATACAAAATACTATATTACAAGTTGCCCTATATTACAAATTTGCTTAACAGCAAAATAAATTTGAGGTGTACGAGAACCAAAAATATATTACAACAGATACGTCTCGTAACTTTCACCTCAACACTAAAATCGTATATTACAACAAAACTAGGAACTTGAGATTCTTTACGAGAGACAAAATAACTATATTACAAAAGATATGCCTCGTAACCTTATCTCAAAGTTCATAGACTTAACACTCACGTTACAACAAAAATTGAACCACGACTTACTATATCAACAACAAAAATGCATTACAGTACTACAACAAGATATCAATCATGAGGAATCACGACAAAAGCAACTACGAAACAATACTACGGCGAAGTATTTGCGACAACGAATTCAAGATACAAGCAACTACGAATCAATATACAACAATGGATTTATTTAATTTACGGGTTTAAAATGCAAATAGCCAAAAATATAATAGATTTGACTTGAATCTAATATGTTAAATTTAGACACTTTTGGCTCTAATATCTCAACAATCATGTGAAAATAATCCTTTTTTTTTTGGTAACAATTAAAAGTACTTATCTTTTATTTTGTTATCCTGATGGAGAGAACTCCTAGATACGGTCCTGTTCTCCGATGGTGATGTTAAAATTTACGTTTCACATGTGGCCGCCTTAATCCTATTGTGAGGTTATGAAGTCGTAGAAGGTTGCCGCCAAGACAAAATGATGAAAATCTCTTCGCCCAGAATGTTTTCATATATTCCAATTCAAAATGTAGTATAGCAAGGTTGACTTCATATAAAAATTGCTCGCTTAGTGGAAAACGTAGTAGGTATCGCAATATGAATGTGCATAATCTCAAATCTTGCTTAAAGCAAATAATATAACGTTCAAATACTTCGACGTTAACAGCATTAGACGTAATTAAATTTGATTAAGAAGTAATTCTTTATAAGAAAATACTTATCAAAAAAAAATTGTAAAAAAAAATCGTTTACAGAAAATTATAAGAAAATACGTATATTTATAATTACGAGAAAATTCTAAGAAAAACCTCATGTGATCATCACGAGGTTTTTCAACTTCTATTATCCCCTTTACAGGTCAAACGAAATTATAAATACGTCTTATTAGTTCAATGGTTCAATGAGAAAGAGAAGGAATTTAGTCTAACGCGGCGTATTGTGACATATGTCCCGGACCGACAGTAACGTGGCTCCGCCCCAAAAAGTAGTTCTTTTATTTTAATGAACTATTTAATTAGCTGAAGGATCTATATTGTTACTGATGGTTCTACGTTTCATGTGACTATCCGACTTTATTATAAATACTCGACTCAACTTCATTTTTCAGTTAGTTTGGTTTATTTATTTAATTTAATCTGAACATCATCGAGCATGCGCTGCTCAACACACCGATGCGTAAGCATAAGCTACTACCAACTTCTCATCTTTAGGAAAGTTCGATATAGTACCAGAGCATAGGAGAATAAAACGTTTGATTATTAAAATTTTTCTAATAAATGTTAGAAAATGTAACGAAGGATGCTTTTGTGCATTCCGCACGTTACAACAGAAACTTGAAGTTTGATGTATGTACTACAAGTCACGCCTCAAAATTTTTATTATATTTTCATCCCCCCACCATTAAAGGGGTTGATAAAATAAAATTGAGATATTCACTTGAAATTTGGTACGCGTATATATTATAATGACATCAGGAACTAAATTATATTTTGGGATTATTCTGATGCAGTGTTGGGGGTTAAATAGGGGTAAATATGGGCAAATAGGTAAAGCAAGCTGGTAAGAGTACAGAAAGTTGAAACTCGGTGTATGCACTAGAAGCCAAGGCCTCAGATTTTTTCATAATATTGTTCAACCCCTATTACTCCTACTCCATTATTGAAGGGGTTTATGAAATAAAATTGGGATATTTACTTGAAGTTTCGTACGTATGTATTATAACGACATCTGGAACTAGATCATATTTTGAGATGATTTCGTTGAATGGTTGGGGGTTATTTAGGGGTAAATAGGGAAATATAAGTAAAGCAAGTTGGTAATAGTACAGAAATTTGAAATTCGGTGTATGTACTAGAAGCCAAAGCCTCCTCTTTCTTCGTAATATTTTTTAACCCCCACGCCACTCCTACTCCATTATTAAAGGGGTTGATAAAATGAAATTGAGGTATTCACTTGAAATTTGGTACACGTATTATAATGATATCTGGAACTGGGTTATATTTTGGGATGATTCCGTTGAAGGGTTGAGGGTTAGATAGGGGTAAATATGGGAAAATAAGTAAAGCAAGTTGGTAAAAGTACATAAACTTGAAATTTGGTGTATATACTAGAAGCCAAGGCCTCAGATTTTTTAATAATATTTTTAAAGGGGTTGACAAAATAAAATTGAGATATTCACTTGAAATTTGGTAGATGTGTGTATTATAACGACATCTGGAACTGGATTATATTTTGAGATAATTCCGTTGAAAGGTTGGGGGTTAAATAGGAGTAAATAGGGGAAAATAAGTAAATCAAGCTGGTAAGAGAAATTTGGGATTTGATTATATACTAGAAATCAAGGCCTCAGATTTCTTTCTAATATTTTTCAAATCCCATCACCTCCGCTCCATTATTAATCGGATTGATAACATAAAATTGAGATATTCACTTGAAAGTTAGTAAACGTATGTATTGTAATGACATCTGATTAAGATGATTCCATTGAATGGGTGGGAGGTGGTAGGTTGTGAATAGGGGAAAATAAGTAGGGTAAACTAGAAACTTTATTATTAACGTACATGGTAAAAACCAACGCCTCAAACATCTGCCCCAATTATTATTAAAATTCAATGACCAATAATTTCCACATCCTAGAGTACAAATCTAGTCAAGATGTTTCCTTTAAAGTGACTTGGATGAAAAATCTGGATGTGCAAATAGTGATTCGTTAGGCAGCGATTTTTTATTTTATTTTTATCTTCGATATAACACAAAATTACACTTTTTAAATATTGTTAAATAAACAAGTGGTCAAAATGGCTAAATTACGGATTAGATGGTAGAAAATGCAGAGCGGCAAAATGTTAGATATAACCTTTTTTCTAATACACGAAAACGATAAAAGCCATTGGGTCGCTAGTTTGTACGAATAAGTCCGTCAAAGTATGAAGTGAAATGCTAATTTGACAGAACTATTTCTACAAAAATAAAAATAAACTTTCTTAACACTGAACAATTCTAATGAAATATTTTGCACTCTATGAGAAAAGCTTAAAATACTTATGTTTGTGTCAAAATATGTGAAAAATTTCTGGATGCACATTTGCCAAGGCACTAAGATATTAAACCTACTAATGAAATCAACTGTGCTAAAGTTAAGATAATTTTGCTTACGTACATTTAAAAACATCCACTTATTTATTTAATTATTTTCTAAACACCCGATTAAAAAAGTGTAACTATTATAAGAACCTGAAAAATCTATATACCATTGACAATTAAATATTTACTTAGTGAGTAACGAATCGAAATTCCTCAGCGACAAGCTTAACTAAGCCTTAAAAAGAGTAAATAAGAATACTTTTAAGAACGTGCCGCGGTTTTTTAAAGAGTTTAGTTATAAGAAAGTCAATATTTGCGCACACTTCCTGTGTCATCTTACTAAATTGAGTTAAAGAATATTTAATTAGGCAACGGTTAAAATTGTATAGAATACCGATAAAGTTATTATTTTACATAAGCGCCTGTGTTGCAAATACAACAGGTACAATTTAAAATTATTCTTTTCTGTTACTTTATTTAATATTCATTAAGCACACAAAGAAAACAAAATGCTTGTATTAAGGTAAAAACTCATAGTGGATGAGCCGGGAGGAAAGTGACAAGCTCTGGGAGTGCATGCATACTACACATTAAATAAATAAATAATAATAAATAAAAATCTCAAAAACTGTGAATCGAATTTAATGTTTTCAATTACAAAAACAATTACAGAATTCGCCACCAAGCAAACTTCTAACACATTGGAAATGAACGTAGTTATCATGAAGAAAATTCACATGTACATATTTCCACCCACTACCCCCAAAATTCCAAACAACTTACACTCGCTATCACCCACCAGAGCCGGGACGAATCCTCTGAAAATGGATTCAAATCACGAATCCCAATCACCGACAATGATTCGAATCACGGATACCAAGTTCGGATCCTTTTGGTATAAAAAAATGATTCAAATCGCGGGAATGGAATCCTTTTTTCGGATCACGGATCCGAATCCTCAAGTTAACTTCAGTATTATTGTTACAGTTCCAGTTATTATTTTCTATTTTAAAATTGCGGTGATTAGATTAGTACTTTGCTTAATTATGCAATATGTAAATGGTTGATTGATTAAAGAACACGAATTGAATAAATTGCACTATATTATAGCATAAATTCTAAACTACACAAAATGTAGAAATAAAACAGTGCTAATAATAATCAAGTAATAATACATTAAACAACAAGTTTAGTAAAACTTCTTTTCTTACGATATTTGTTTATAATATTTTTTCGCATAGGTAATTGTAAGCAAATAGTGATAGATATAAAAGCATTACAAAGTTTTAAATTGAAAAAATTTCATAGTAGGTACTTGCGTAGGACTTCCGTAACCTAGTAACTGACACGGCTTTGTTTATTTATATAATAACCAGAGATATGAAAGTTTATCTCGGTGCCAGAGACGGCACATTTACTGAAACAATCAGAAAAGCGACGAAGTGGTGAAATATTTATTATTGCCAGCTAGATTGTATCTTTGGTAATCAATTTAACTTAAAAACGGTAATAGTTCTTACAAAAACAAGTAAAACATTTCTAGCAAGTAAAAAGACAATTTTGAATTAAACACACACGTTCTTGTTCTGATTAATGTGTGGCGTGTTTATTTCAATTTATGTTAATACGTATAACCTATTTTTCTTGGAAATCTACTACATTTGTGAAAAGTACTGAGAATTACCTAAAAACATACGCATTCAATCCCGACCGAGAGTCAACAATAAATTACAGTTTGCGGAGGTACTTTTATGTTTTTTACGGCGTTATCTCCTTTAATTCGCTTTTTACCTACACTGTGGCAATTATTGGCATTTACGTAAACATTTAATAAAGGGAAAGAGTAGACCAACCCAGATCGCAGTTTTGCAAACCGTAGTATAAATCTAACCATATGTCCGTACGTATGAATCTACAAACTTGGTGTGAAGTTATACAGAGTCGGTGGTACACAAAAATGTCTAGTGTTCTTCCGGCTGCAATAGACTTGTGGATTCGCGATTTCCCAGAACTGCTTTGATGGAACAGATCTGTATTGTAGTAGTTGCAACAAAACAATTTCTTGGACATCTAAAACAAATGTTAATAGACATATTTGCTCACAAAAGCATATTAGTGCTAGTGGCTCTACGGATAACGACAGTCATCAACGCAGTTTTAATTTATATTTAGTGGAAGTGATAGTGGGATGTAACATACCGTGGTCAAAACTAGATAATCCACTTTTCAGACAATTTTTGGAAAACTGTATTAGTAGCAAATATAACAACGTTCAGGTGCCGTCGGAAAGGACACTCAGAAGAGAATATTTATCAGTGGAGTGTGATAATGCTAAAGACAAGAAATTTCTTCTAAGCTTACAGGAAAATTCATCTGAGTTAGTGTGGACGAAACCACCAATACTTGTGCTGAGAAGGTAGCAAATGTTTTAGTGGGTGCATTGGAGGAAAATTGTTCAGTGCGTGGACACTTGATCACCTCTACAGTTGTAGAAACGACAAATTGTCGCATTATAGTGAAGGCAGTGAATTCAAGTCTACAAAAGTTATGGAGTGACAAATATGTAGAAAATAGGGAAAAGGTCTTATTATTTTTTACTGACGTAGTGAATTATATGAAAGCTACAAGACGAGTTATGAAGGAAACATATCGCATTCTGCTGCATGTAACATGTCTAGGACATGGACTCCATAGAAAATACGCATACTATGTAAATAATATTTTAGACACCGATAAAGCAGGACATTTTTTGTACGAGGAAATTTTTTCATAATTTTTTTACTCTAAAATTTTGCAGTTATTCTCAAAAACGCGACGTCATGTATTTAATTTTGTTTTTATTAAAATGGATAACTATATAAAACGTAAGAATTTTCAGAAAAAATTATTGGTATAAGTATATCAAACATTAATTTAGTTATGAAACGTAATAGATAATATTAGTGCAAACTTGGAATGATATTATCCTTTACGCTTGGTAACTAAATTAATATTTGATATATACCAATTATTTTTTCTGGAAATGCTTACATTTTACATAGTTAACTATTTTAACATTTTTTTTTAAATGTATTGATAAATAACCGAATAAATATGACGTCACGTTGTTAAGAATAACTGCAAAATTTTAGAATGAAAAATTATGAAAACATTGCCTCGTACAAAAAATTCCATGCTTTATCGGTGTCTAAAATATTATTTACATAGTATGCATATTTTCCAAGATATAATGGGTTTAAAACTGGTATGATCAAAATTTCCTCAAAAAGTAGGACATTTCTCAATATAACTTAGCAGAACTTCGAAAGTGTCCAATATACATTATTCAAATTTCAGTGACTGTTTTAGAATAGACTCATAATATACACATAATTTTTTCAATTTTTTCCGCTTCTCCGTTTCTGAAATATTAGCGGTTAATGTAAGGGGTCAATACATTTAATCGTATATTATTTTTATACATTTTCCTTTTTTGCATTCGAAAACCACGCCACTTGCCACGCGTATGTACGAAACTACCCCTTATCCTAAGTAACTCGGAAATTTAGTTTTTTTCGCTAAGAATATCAATTGTGTTTCAGATCAACCTATATTAGAGCACCCTATATGAGTATCGAATACATATCGGACGCAGTTTTTTGGCTGGAATCAGTTATAGTTCTCTTCATATATTTAAAGCAAATAAAAAATGTCGGAATGTTTGATCTTTACTGCAAAGTCAAAGGCGCCGACACTTTTTATGTGCCTTAAGTATATGAAGAGAACTATATCAATTATGAATATCCATGTTACCAGGCGGTAACCTGGTCTGATATCGTTTAAAACAATGTTGTTTTTAACAAAAAGTAGTATTACATTTTTTCAATTAAACAAAATCGTTTATATTTTTTAGCGATTTCCAACAAGAAATAAGTTTTTTTCGTAAAGTTGATATTTTCAACGTCATAAATTTTTTTAAATGAAAAAATCGCCAATTTTTCGTTTTTGACGCTCTAAAAGTATAATAAAAAAATCTGTAAAGGTATTTACACAGAGTTTCTCTCTTTATTTTTACAGGGCGGTCACTCTAAAGAATTATTAATTACAAAGCGACATAATAACATGATCATAGTAATCGCAATGTAGATATTACTATTATTACAAAGAGAATATGATAGCTTTTGGTTATAAAATATACAGAGTGGTCATCCAACAGCAAAAATTCCATATTAAATAAAAGGTGCCAAATGTTGAAGGCTTGTGTAAATACTTTTACAAATTTCCACCACAGTTGAATTATTTCTTAGGATGACGGCCCTGTATATTTTTCATTAAAACTGTAATAGGTATCTTCTTTGCCAATTTTGTTAACCACGTGTCAAATATTATTGCCTTTTGTTACATTTTTAGTTGATTCGCATAGTGGAGTGGAAGTTTGGCAGTGGTTAAAAAAATTTCATTTTTTTAAACGTTTAGAATGTTGTGGAAATTTTAAATTTGAACGAAAAAAGTTTTTCATTATCTGTTTCATTTAGATGGTCCACCGTGTATATTTTCCAGTGCTGGCAGTTGCGCACAGTGGGATAAAACATACAAAAATGGACAAAAATTGTTCTCCGGCTCAATTTTTAATATATTTAAATACATATTTTTTTAATACTCATGAAACATCAGGGTTTCACGTAATCCTCCGATTTGTCTAATTATTAATTTTTTGAGGTTAGGGAATCTGCTGAAAGTATGACAATTATTTAAAAAAATTAAAGCATTTTTATCTTATGATGACAAAAATGTATCCTAAACATTTTTTTAGAGTTACGACCCATGAAGTATGTATGTAACATACTTCATGGGTCGCTGATTCCGAAAATTGTGGTTCCGGACTCCCAAAAGATGAGACAACCCCCGAAATATGGAGAAAGACCCCTTTTAGGTTTTTTTTGCAATAATTTGAATATTAATCTTAAATAATAAATTGCCAAAATTTTTTAAAAGGGGTTAATTAGACAAGGTGAAAACTACCCCTAAAATGATGTAAAACGAAAAATTCTTCTTTAATTTTTTTTTGCTATTTGCTTTCGATCCAATGGCCATTTTAAACATTAAAGAAATATTTTAACCCACTTTTATCGCAAAACTACCCTTAACTACCCTTTGAACCCCTAAATTCAAGTTCAATAGAAAAACAAAATTTCAAATATTAGTTTCTTGCATTTTTATGGAATTTTAAATGTATTAGTAACTTTTTAAAAAATTTACTAAATATTTTCAGCCTTTTAGGGGGTAAAACCACCCCTAAATTGACTTTAAAAAAATATGACGGACAATGTATTGTTCTGTTAGTTGCTTTCAAATCGAGTCAATGGTCATGTTTAACTTAAATTAAATTAAAAATTTTCATTTTGGGGTATTGGGTATGAAATTGTCAATTCCACTTTTTTATCATTCATATGCAATGTCCAAAGATATTTAAAAAAATCATATTTTTTTACACACACATTTACAGTACATATACTGTAAAGAAAAAACTTTTTTATTATACTTTTGCAGTCGGTTTTATAATCGCTGGTTAACTGCCAGTCAGAGTTAACTTTCAGGTTATTATAGTAATTGGGTTTTACAATAGCTGGTCATTTTCATAGACGTAGTTATCTAATATATGATTCAAATGTATTTACCCCTTACTTTAACCGCGACTATCTCAAAAACGTAGGAGCGAAAAAAAAATGACAAAATTATATGTTCAATATGTGTATATTGTTAATAATATAATTAATTAACAGCTGATATTTTTTTATGTTATTTTTTTTTTCGGAATAACTCTTTATTTGATTAGAAGTGAACATCCGAAAAAGAATTTTCGTCTCGTCTCCTAAGATAACTGAAGGGACATGGAGGCACATTTTTGCAAATAATAACGAGGAGTTTGGACAAAAATGTTTTAAAAAATTACCACATATAAAAAAGTATTCGTTCATGCCATACCAAAATTTTTATGCGACGAGAATCTCGTTAAAAATTGGTACATTTTGAGGTGTAAATTACATAATTTTCATACCGGTTTAACCTAAATTATTAAAATTTCAATGAGTGATGCACAATTGACACGTAATGAACATATAATTTTATCAACTTATTCCACTCGTATTTGAGATATTGAGATATTCGCCGTTGTTAATATATTTGAATCGTATAAAAATGCTTAACTTTACTAGCAGGTGAGGTGTGAGTAAACTAGAAGTTGAAAGTTTACTAACAATTTATAACCTATAAAATAACTGTCACAAAATAATTTTTTGATATTTCGTTTAAAGATGAATGTGTACGGAGTAAATGCATATAGCAGTGATGAGGAGCCAAGAAGGCCCAAGGTAATCCGGTATAGACCTAACTTTTTTTAAGAATACGATGCAAATGATTTTTGAAATAGTTTCAGGCTGTCGCACAGGACGGTGGAAACTGTATTAGAGGAAATAGAGGGATGAATCGCCCATCCTACAAATAGGCAGAAAAATTTGGGCACCTTTTATTATCCTAAATAATTGAAATAAAACACATTTTAACTGTTAAAAGAAACGTTTTTGTCTTATAGTAGAATATAGAATAAATTGCATAATTTATAAAAAATGCAAACATTAAATACTACATACTTAAAACCGCTGCCTAAGGAATCACTACTTCCACACAGTGGCGGTTTTACCACTGGGCACACTGGGCGAGTGCCCAGGGCGGCAAAATTTCAAGGGCGGCAGAATTTTTTCTTTTGAATATTGCTTTAGTCGTTTTTATGATTCCGCTAATGCGACAGTTCCATTGAAGCCAAAACAACGCATCGAGCAATATGGATGGCAGCCAGAAGCGGCTATCTTTCATATCTAATTTATATTAGAAAATAAATACCCGCTACAAACTGTTCTGGAGAAAGGAGTTTCTCGACCTTGCGACGCGACGGGTAAAGAATTACTTACGGTCCACAATGACGCAGGAAAGGCTAAATTCACTAGCAGTATTAAATATTGAAAATGAAATTTTAAAAACTATGAAAACAGGAGATATAATCAATGATTTTGCTGTAAAAAGGGAAGAAAAGTTCGTCTTTACCTTGTATAATTTTTTTTTAAATTATTTTATTTTTAAAATTATTTTATCTCTTCTTTATTTTTTATAAATAGATGTTATACAGAAAAGTCATTTTATATACCACTCATCTCTAATGTGTAGTGTCCTTTGTTCTTTTAAAATTAAAAAAAAAAATAGTGCTTAAGTTTTATTACTTCCCTCGCATACCGAAGGGAAGTATTGTATTCGAGAAAAAATCACCCTCCGATATTTTTTCGGATTCTGACGTTTCAGATCACGTAGATTACGAAAGTATAAGTTTTTCAGTTCCGTTAGTCTGTCTGTTGGTGCATGAACTAAAAAACTACTTGACGGAGAGCAGTCAAATTTGGTAGGTAGTTGACCCTACTGTCAGCGAAGAAATGGTTAAACATTCACTGGAAAATATACAGGGTGGGCCGTCTAAACGGAATAGTGAAAACAAATTTTTTTTGCTCAAATTTAAAATTTCCACGTTTCATGACACGCTAAGCCTATTTCAGAAAAAAAAACATTTTCTTCACCAACATTTTTGAAAAATTTTTTACCTCTAAAATAGACGAAGAAAATTTTTTCTTTGTTCCAATTTAAAATATCCACGTTTCATGGCATTCTAAACCTATTTCAAAAAAAAATTTTTTTTGAAAATTATTTTTACCAACACTTGAAAAATTTTTTATCACTAAAATAGACGGCATTTTTTTCTTTGTTCAAATTTAAATTATCCTCGTTTCCATGGCATTCTAAACCTATTCAAGCAAATTAAAAAAAGAAAAATATATAATCTATTTTACTACTTACCTACTATAGAATAGATGAAAAATATTTTTTTTGCTCAAACTTAAAATTTCCACGTTTCATGACATTCCAAACCTATTTCAGAAAAAAAAAAATTGCATCATTTTTTACCATTTTGGAAAAAAATGTTACTAGAAAAGATGGAATTTTTTTTTTGCTGAAAATTAAAATTTCCACGTTTCACGACATTCCAAATCTAACTCGGAGAAAACATTTTTTTACCATCTTGGAAAAATATTTTACCACTAAAAAAGATGGAAAAAAATTTCTTTTTGTACCAATTTAAAATTTCCACGTTCCATGGCATTCTAAACATACTTCAGAAGAAAATAATTATGAAAATTTTTTTCCAACATTTTTAAAAAAGAATTTACCACTAAAATAGATGGAAAATTTTTTTTCTTCAAATTTAAAATTTCCACGTTTCATAGTTTTCTAAATCTATTTAAAAAAATAAAAATAAAAATTTCTTTTACCATTTTTGAAAAAAATTTACCACTAATATATCAACTCCATTATGTGAATGTGGGATTGAATATGTGACAGATGGCAATAATATTTAACATATGCACCAATTATAATTTTATTGAAAAATGTACAGGGCGGTCATCCCAAGAAATAATTCATTCAGTCATGGTGGGCATTTGTAAAGGTATTTGCGCAAGTCTTCCATATTTGGCACCTGTTATTTAGTATTGAACTTTTGCTGTTGGATGAGAAAGATATATATTTTTTTGACCAAAATTTATCAGCTTTTCTTTGTAATAATAGCAATAACTATATTCCGATTATTATTCTTAATTCATTTCGTAATTAATGATTTTTTAGAGTGACCGCCATGCACAAATAACGAGAGAAGTTCTGTGTAAATACCTTTACCGATTTTTTTTTGGTAAACATTTTTTGGGTAGCATATATATTATGTTATATTTTTTAAGAGTAGGGGCGGCATCTTAAAATAGTGCCGGGGGCGGCAAGCATGTTAAAACCGCCCCTGCTTCCACATCCAGATTCTTCATCCAAGTCACTTTAAAGGAAACATCTTGACTATATTTGCACTCTAGTATGTGGAAATTATTGGTCACAGAATTTTAATATTTGGGGCAGATGTCATAGAAAAGTTTGAGGAGTTGGTTTCTATCATATACGTTAAAAATGAAGTTTCTAGTTTACCCTACTTATTTCACTACCTACCACCTCCCACCCGTTCAATGCAGTCATCTCAATCAGATGTCACTACAATGCATACGTGTACTAACTTTCAAGTGAATATCTCAATTTGATGTTTTCAATCCCATTAATAAATAATGAAGCGGAGGTGGTGGATTTTAAAAAATATTAGAAAGAAATCTAAGGCCTTGGTTTCTAGTACATACACCGAATCCCAAATTTCTGTACTCTTACCAGCTTGATTTACTTATTTTCCCCTAGTCCTCCTGTTAACCCCAACCCTTCTACGGAATCATCCCAAAATATAATCTAGTTCCAGATGTCGTTATAATACATACGTCTACCAAATTACAAGTGAATGTCTCAATTTTATTCTATCAACCCCTCTCATAATGTAGTAAGGGTAGTGGAAGGGTTGAAAAATATTATTAAAAAATCTGAGGCCTTAGCTTCTAGGACGTACACCGAATTTCAAGTTGCAGTACTTTTACCAGCTTGCTTTACTTATTTTTCCCTATTTACCTCTACTTACCCCCACTCCTTCAACGCAATCATGTCAAAATATAATCTGGTTTTAGATATAGTTATAATACATAAATGTACCAAATTTCAAGTGAAAATTTAATTTTAACAAGTCTTTTAATAAGGGAGTGGGGTGATGGGGGGAAGGAAAATACTAATAAAAAAACCTGAGACCTTCGCTTCTAGTATATACACCAAATCCCAAATTTCTGTTCTTTTACCAGCTTCCTTTACTTATTTTCCCTTATATATCCCTATTTAACCCCCAACCCTTCTACGGAAACATCTCAAAATATTATCTAGTTCCAGATGTCGTTATAATACATATGCGTACAGTAAGGCATTTGACACTCTAAATCATAATACACTCTGTACCAAATTACACTATTTCGGACTCAGCACTACAGCTGTATTATTCTTTCAAAATTACCTTTATGGGAGATGTCAGAGGGTAGGAGTAAATAATAATTTTTCGCAATTTATTCATACTAATCAAGAAGTGCCACAGGGAAGTATCCTTGGACCATTACTCTTCTCGATTTACACGGCCGATTTCTTTAAATGTTTAGAATACTGCCAGTCACATCAATATGCAGATGATACACAAATTTATTACTCTTTTTCAGCGACAGAAATTATTCAGGCTGCAAAGAATATTAATACTGATCTGGTATCTATATCCAATATATCTAAAGCCCATGAACTAGCTTTAAATGAATCCAAAACTCAAATGTTATTATTTGGTAAAAATAGGGAATTAATTTTGCAAAACACTGGTTTTAAAATAACTTTGAATAACTCAACTTTGAACCCTATTGATAATTGCAAAAACTTAGGTATTTATTTAGATGTTCAATTACGATTTTCAAAACATGTATCTAATCTATTGCAAAAATCATTTGGTAAATTAAAAATTCTTTCGATTCATAAAGATGTGTTGAGTAATGAAATTAAATTAAAATTGTGTGACTCTCTAATTCTTTCATATTTATCGTATTGTGACGTAGTATACTGGCCTGCTTTGTTGCAACAAGATAAAAATAGTCTACAAAAATTTCAAAATACGTGTATAAGATTTTGTTACAATCTTCGCAAATTTGATCATGTTACGGATAAATTCAATGAGTCTAAGTGGTTAACACTTAGTGAAAGATTTCAAGTTCATCTAGCATGCCTTATTTTTAATATTAATTCTACCCAGATGCCCTCATATCTACAAAATAAGGTTATTAAAGGCAGTGATATTCATGCTTGTCCTACACGCCATTGTCAGTTGTTTAGTGTACCCAAGCATAATTCTTCCCTATTTCAACGCTCATTTAGCTATAACGCCGCAAAAATCTTTAACGATTTGCCTGAAAAACTTAAAGAACTCACTTCTGTGATAAGCTTTAGAAAACAGATCAAAACCTATATACTTAGTAAAAGAAACTATGTTGTTTTATAAATTATGCGCACCGTTTGCTGACTTGTAGAAGCCAACCAGATATTACATTAGTTTATTCGAAGAGATGGTTATATGGAAGAGCAACCCAGTTGAATATCGCCATCTTTTATTGTTTAACTGTAACATATTTTTTGAATGCAAAAATAAAGACATTTTATTATTATTATTATTATTATTATTATTATTTCATGTGAATATCTCAATTTTATTTTATCAACCCCTTGAATAATGGAGTAGGGGTGGTGGGGGGCTGAAATATATTATTAAAAAATCTGAGGCCTTGGCTTCTAGTACATACACCGAATTTCAAGTTTCTGTACTCATACCAACTTGCTTTACTTATTTCTCCCTATCTACCCCTAAATAACCCCCAACCCTTCAACGGAATCATCTCAAAGTATAATCTGGTTCCAGATGTCGTTATAATTCATACGTGTACCAAATTTCAAATGAACATCTCAATTTTATTTTATCAACCTTTTTAATAATGAAGTAGGGGTGGTGGGGGTTGAAAAATATTATAAAAAAATATGAGGCCTTAACTTCTAGTACATACAAAGAATTTCAAGTTTCTGTACTCTTACAAGCTTGCATTACTTATTTTCCCCTATTTACCCCTATTTAACCCCCAACCCTTCACCGGATGTCCTCAATAAACAATCCAGTTCCAGATCTCATTATAGCATATACGTGTACAAAATTTCAAGTCAATATCTTAAGCCGTTCCGGAGAAAACGTGCGGACAAAAAAAAGGTTAGACAGACAGACAGACAGACAGACCGACAGACAGACTTTTTTTTTTCTCAAATTTAAAATCTCGACGTTTCATGACATTCTAAACCTATTTCACGAATAAAAAATTTTGAAATTTTTTTTGCGATTACTATACTTCCAATCCACTACGTGGATGTGGAAGTAAAATAAACCACTAACTCATAAATCGCCTCTGACATATATTTGACAGCAGGTGACATGTTTTTGATAAAAGTTCATACATTTTATGTATATTACCTATTTTTCTAGTACCAACATCATAATAGTTATTTATTGTATAAGTGTTTTAGATAGCGTTTTATCCAAGCAAGAAACTTTAATTTTAATTTTCTTGAGCGGATAACGCGACTAAAACACGAATGCTATACAACGTTTTATCCACAATCACGGTCATTTAGAATCAGATTTCATCAAAAAGTAATTTGACATTTCGCTCTGTCAGCAGCTGTAACGTCAAAAATTATTGAAATTAAGTAAAAAAAAATTCGAAGGTGTTGAATGGTTGCTATTCAGTTTTGATTGTTTATCGATTCCATTTGTAAAAAATTGTGAAGTTGGTGAAAAATTCAAGAAAGCGATATTGTTCCTGAGAGAATTCTTCGGGAAGCTGAAGAAGCAACTGTCCGATTATTGCCTGCGAAGTCCAGGAAACATTATGAAAAAATATTTTCCGAATTTAATGAATGGAAAGAAAAACACCCCCTGTTTTTCTTTCCATTCATTAACTGACAATAAATGAGGAAGTTCTGCTATCGTATATCTTAAATGTGAAGAAGTATACAATTTTATCCATGTGGTAGAAGTACTCGATGCTGAAGGCCGCTTTAAACGTCCATAAAAACATAGATATTGGAAAATATAGTATCTGGAGAGTGAGTCGAGAGTGTACAAAGCGAAGAAAGCTGCGGTATCAGAAACAGCACAAGTGGAAGAATTTTTGGCAAGGGCTTGCGATAAAGAATATTTGATGATTAAGATAGTATCTCTTAACCTTTTAGATATTGTAGATAATAAGCTTTGAAATATTTTAGGTTTCACTAATAATGAGGGTGAAGTGGGGAATTTAAAAATCAATGGTGTAGAAGACAGGGGCGCATATCTGCTTGTTTCTATACCAGATACCAAGACCGGCGTCCCACGAAAATTCACAATTATGGAAGAAGGATTCTCTATCAATACTGTGGAGACGTGTAGAAAATACATGTCCTTACGTCCGAAGAAGTTATTCAACGACAGATTCTTTTTACGATACACTAATCAAAAATGTACTTCACAACCTGTTGGAATCAACACTTTGTCGAAAGTTCCTTCAAGAGTTGCTTCATTTTTAAATCTGGCAAACGCAGAAGCTTATAACGGCCATTGTATGAGGTGCACTTCAACAACTTTACTGGCTAATAAAGGTGCTGACCTCACAACAATTTAACGACATGGTGGGTGGAGAAGTCTCGCTATAGCAGAAAGTTATATCGAGGATTCTATATCCAATAAGCTTGATATCGCAAGAAAAATCCAAGGTACTCCTGGTACTAGTATTTCCTTATAAGAGGAGACATCCATTGTTTCTACAGAGTTATCAAAAACTTCGACAAGCACTATGCATTCTGAAACCGATGACGACTACAAGTTTGTTATTAATGGAAACGAAGTGAAATATGATAAAACAAAAGGAAATATCTATTAATGTAAATGTTAATATTAATAAAAATTAAATAAAATGTAATTGATTTAAGATTGCATTGTTATTCCACTAGTGGAATAAAGTAATTTCATTATTCCACTAGTGGATAAAGTGGCACTTTATATGCTTCATAAGTGTGGATAAAACTCTAATTATGTTGTGATTGTGAATAAATTTTATTTACAACCTCTCATTTACAAAACATCACTTAACTTTATATTGAAAAACACAAGTGTCGGTAAAGTTGTAGTTAATCTGCAAGTAAGACTCAACTAACATGAAAGTTAACTTGCGATTGTAAAACCGGCTATTAGAGCGTCAAAAAACGAGAAATTATCGATTTTTCAATTTTGAAAAATTAATAACATTGAAAAGCATAATAGGTGAAAATTTTAAAAAAATTTGTTTCATTGAAAAAAATTTAATATTTCCTTTTGTCATAAACAAAATTTTTTCAAACAATATCAGATCAGGTTAGCGCCTAGTAACATGGATTTTCATAATCAGTAGTGTCTCCTGAACTGATTCCACGAAAAACACTGTGTCTGAAATATATCCGATACTCATGCGCCCATATAGGCTGGTCTGTATATTAATATTACAATGATAAGAACAATCTATAAATATTATTCGTAGCGACTAGCAAATTAAAGATTTTACATTTGATTTTTCAATAACTACCATCGCTGAAAACAATATTCTTACATCAATAGCAACATCATAACTAACTTGAAATAATTGCGTTATTGCAATTTTAACATAATTTGACTATAATCAAGAAGCGAATAGGAACCCTTTAAAAAGTCAAACAAACTCAAAAACTCCATTATCCCAATTTAAATATCGTTTAGACCTTAAACGGACCCTGAAGAACATGTAGACAAAGATACCATCTATTTAAACAGTATATCAAAAATTAATGCAATTCGATGCATATCAGATCTACTTTATATGCAATAAACTGATGATCCAGCCCCCCCGCAAGGCCCTAGATTGGAACAAAACCAGTCTCAGCGGGGGCCCTGAGGGGCTGAGGCCCAGTAGCCCCCTATAACCCCATAGCCCTGTAATGAATTGCTCAATTACAACCTATCGCACCACCGCTGCTATCTCATTATCTCCTATGAACAAGATCAAGTTGACTGTGAAATTTTAACACCTCTACACGCTTTTGTTTTACGAGAGACTAGATAGCACTGGAGGTGAGTTAAAAGAGACGGACATACGTTATGTTGGGAAGATTCAGGATAATGTTGATATTAATTTTATTCCAGTTGTTTCATATTAGTGGTGTATATTATTTTTTTACGTACAATGCGCATCGAATGACTAAATGAGGTTTTAAAATAATGCGCTATAGAGGCTCAGTGAATTTCTACACTGTTGTTCCTATATAAAACAAGCCTACCATTATACTCTTCGCCGATTTACGGTATTTTTTATACAATTTTTGCACATTCTATAGCATACCCTTCGCAGTTAAATAAACTAGTGGTAGCCTTGTCTAACTGCGAGATGAATGAAAGCCGCCAAAGCTTGGTCCATAATCTTATCGCATTTGTGACAGATTTATTGTTTATTTCAAAGTGAATTATTATTTGTTTGCTTATAGTAATGAAACATATTCTTTATACGATTTTGCAAACAGCGGAAAGAAAAACCATGAGAACCAGCAGAAAAACTAAATGTAAAAATATTAATGAAATCTTTGCATTCTTTCGATAACTTGACTTCTGCTAGCAAATTAGAATCCTAAAATAAATTTGTCCAGTTTCTTATTTGACATTCTCATTATAACACTAGCATCCAACATAGTCCCTTACGGCTATTCAGATTAAACTTGTATCTACATGACCCCCTACGGTATGAAGATTCAGTTATTTTAGAATTCTAATTTGCTAGCATAACCAGAAGTCAGGTTATCGAAAAAATGCAAAGATTTCATTAATATTTTTACATATAGTTTTTCTTTTAGTTCTCATAGTTTTTTTCCCGCTGTTTGCAAAATCCTATAGAGAGTATATTTCAGATTTGTTGTTATTTTGATAAACATTATAGGCTATTAAATGTGCCTTTTAATAAGAAACAATTGCGGGTTTTTTGTTGTTTAATATATTAGTTTAACATCTAAGAACGATGAAATGGCAGAGTCCGTGGTGCGTTTCTAAGAGCCATCAGAAGAAGCCCATTTCATAATTTATTCAAAATATCTCAAAAACAATGTAAATTTTGAGATTCTTTACGAGAATACTGTTTTACAGAAAGTTAAATTGCCCATCCGAGTACGTCATTGATGTTTTCCCTATTTTTAGTGCTAAAAATAATTAAAGAAGAAAGTTGAAAATTTACCAAAATTCACTTCTTATTATTACTTCCACATCCACGTAGTGGATTGGAAGTATAGTAATCGCAAAAAAATTTTCAAAGATTTTTATTCGTGAAATAGGTTTAGAATGTCATGAAACGTCGAGACTTTAAATTTGAGCGAAAAAAATTTTCTGTCTGTCTGTCTGTCTGTCGGTCTGTCTGTCTGTAACTTTTTTGTCCGCACGTTTTCTCCGGAACGGTTTAAGATATTGACTTGAAATTTTGTACACGTATATACTATAACGAGATCTGGAACTGGATTGTTTTTTGAGGATATCCAGTGAAGGGTTGGGGGTTAAATAGGGGTAAATAGGGGAAAATAAGTAAAGCAAGCTTGTAAGAGTACAGAAACTTGAAATTCGGTGTATGTACTAGAAGTCAAGGCCTCTGATTTTTTATAATATTTTTCAACCCCCCACCACCCCTACCCCATTAATGGGGTTGATAAAATAAAGTTGAGATATTCATTTGAAATTTCGTACACGTATGTATTATAACGGCGTCTGGAATTAGATTATATTTTGAGATGATTCCGTTGAAGGGTTGGGGGTTGATTTGGGGTAAATAGGGGAATATTTAGTAAAACAAGTTAATGAGACTACAGAAACTTGAAATTCGATGTATGTACCAGAAACCAAAGCGTCAGATTTTTTCATAATATTTTTCAACCCCCACCACCTCTACTCCAATATGAAAAGGGTTGATAAAATAAAATTGAGATATTCATTTGAAATTTGGTACAAGTATGTATTATAACGACATCTGGAACTAGATTATATTTTGAGATGATTCCGTTGAAGGGTTGGGGATTAAATAGGGGTAAATAGGGGAAAATAAGTAAAGCAACCTGGTAAGACTATAGAAACTTCAAATTCGGTGTATGTACTAGAAGCCAAGATATCAGATTTTTTATAATATTTTTCAACCCCCACCACCCCCTACTTCATTATTAAAAGGGTTGATAAAATAAAATTGAGATATTCATTTGAAAGTTGGTACACGTATGAATTATAACGACATCTGGAACTATATTATACTTTGAGATGATTCCGTTGAAGGGTTGGGGGTTATTTAGGGGTAAATAGGGGGAAATAAGTAAAGCAAGCTGGTATGATTACAGAAACTTGAAATTCGGTGTATGTGCTAGAGGCAAAGGCCTCAGATTTTTTAATAATATATTTCAGCCCCCCACCACCCCTACTCCATTGTTAAAAGGGTTGATAAAATAAAATTGAGATATTCATTTGAAAGTTGGTACACGTATGAATTATAACGACATCTGGAACTAGATTATACTTTGAGATGATTCCGTTGAAGGGTTGGGGGTTATTTAGGGGTAAATAGGGGGAAATAAGTAAAACAAGTTGGTATGAGTACAGAAACTTGAAATTCGGTATACGTACTAGAAGCCAAAGCCTCAGATTTTTTAATAATATATTTCAGCCTCCCACCACCCCTATTCCCTTATTCAAGGGGTTGATAAAATAAAATTGAGATACTCACATGAAATTTAGTACGCATATGTATTATAACGACATCCGGAACTAGTTTATATTTTGAGATGATTCCGTTGAAGGGTTGGGGGTTAAATAGGGGTATATAGGGGAAAATAAGTAAAGCAAGATGATGAAAGCACAGAAATTTGGGATTTGGTGTATACACTAGAAGCGAAGGTCTCAGGTTTTTTATTAGTATTTTCCATCTCCCCATCACCCCCACTCCCTTATTAAAAGAGTTGATAAAATTAAATTTAAATTTTCACTTGAAATTTGGTACATTTATGTATTATAACTATAGCTGAAACTAGATTATATTTTGACATGATTGCATTGAAGGAGTGGGGGTTAAATAGGGGAAAATAAATAAAGCAAGTTGGTATGAGTACAGAAACTTGAAATTCGGTGTATGTACTAGAAGCCAAGTTCTCAGATTTTTTAATAATATATTTCAACCCCCCACCACCCCTACTCCATTATTCAAGGGGTTGATAAAATAAAATTGAGATATTCACATAAAATTTAGTACGCATATGTATTATAACGACATCTGGAACTAGATTATATTTTGAGCTGATTCCGTTGAAGGGTTGGGGGTTAAATAGAGCTATATAAGGGAAAATAAGTAAAGCAAGCTGGTAAAAATACAGAAATTGGTGATTTGGAGTATATACTAGAATCGAAGGTCTCAGGTTTTTTTTATTAGTATTTTCCATTTTTCAAGATGTTTCCTTTACAGTGACTTGGATGAAGAATCTGGATGTGGAAGTAGTGATTCCTTAGGCAGCGGTTTTTTTCTAGTAATTCATCCATAACTTTTCTTACGGCATCCTAGGTATATATACGTGTTCAGGGCAAAAAAGTTATTGAAAAAACAAAGGAATTGCTTTTTTTCTGCTCCGTACGACCAACGGTGATCGAGATATCGACATTCAAAGTTGACCATTTTTTGCCATATTTTACAGCATTTGCTCTCATACATTTCTCCTTTTAATTTTCAGTAACCCAATTTATCTTTGCGCAATAAAACAACAATTTTAAGATTATTTGTTAATAACACAAATATTTCTTTAACGTTCTAAAATAAATATTACATTTTTACGAAAAAGAAATATTACAAACAATTAACGTCATTGAGCTGTAGAATAAAATTAAATTTTAATCATTATTTGAAATAAACTTATTTTTAAATAAATAAATATTGTAGGAAAACATTATGAATAATAATCGCATTTAAAAAAATAACATTTTTATTCGTGAAATAAAAAAAAATATTGCACATTATTAATTTTAAGGAGTGGATTCTTCAATATTAATGCTTTCGATGGCAATATCAACTTCGTTGTCGGTATCTTTATCAACATATTGTGATATTTCTAGCACATTTGCATTTTCGCAAATAATTCGCATTTAATAAAATAACATTTTTATTCGTGAAATAAAAAAAAAATTGCGCATTATTAATTTTAAGGAGTGGATTCTTCAATATTAATGCTTTCGATGGCAATATCAACTTTGTTGTCGGTATCTTTATCAACATATTGTGATATTTCTGGCACATTTGCATTTTCGCAAATAATTCCTGCACATTCCTTGCAAAATGTGGAGCATTTGACGCCAAACTTTTTGCAAAGACAATTTCCTTGACAGCTTAAACAGCTACATGATATATTTTCAAGTAAAAATTTCGGTGCAGGAGAGAGAGTAATGACAATTGGCATCAATCCATTGTTTGTTTTCTTCCAACCCCATTGGAGGAGATTTAACATATTTCCCTTCCATTATTGGTTCTAACCATGCAATCTAGCAGTATCAGCTGTTAAAGATAACTGTGATAGTGTAAATGTGGTATTCTTTGATAATTGTTTAAATAATTTTAAGCGACATTTAGCTAGGCACTTATCGTTCGCTCTTGAATCATATAGTAAACCTGAAATGGATTCACTTGCAGCACCGACCTTTTCCTCTTTTGCATTATCTGTTAAAAACACGGTAAAATATGGCAAAGTATGGTCTACTTTGATTGGCAATATCTCAGTCATCGTTAGTCGTACGGAACAGAAAAAGAAAGCAATTTTTTTTTCAAGATTTTTTTTTCTCTGAACACTTATATAGGCCTACTGAGTTATTTTGACAAAAACAAAAAATGGGCTTCTTCGGGTGGCTCTCAAAAACGCACCACAGGATATAGTAGCACTTTGTGATTTTATCGTTTTTACGTATTAAACTAACATTTAAAGAATAAAAACCCTTTAATTGTTCCTTTCTATCCATTAATTTTGGACATACTCAGTAGCCTATTAGGGAAGGTGAATGTCAATGGAAAAACTGTCCCAATCGACCCACTCCTCATTTTCCAGAGGATAAGTATTTATAGCAATCTGACGAAGATTTAAAAAATATACTACCAAAGAATTATCATCTTTTCCTATGCCTTTATTTGATGAGGCTGGACTAAGGAAGAATAAAAAATCTTCTCTTTATCCAACTTTTAAAATTTGCAATCATTTGGATTATAGTGACTATATGTATGTTATAAATGGCGGTATGCTTTTATATAAGGTTGCGTGGGAAATAAAGAAAACCCTTTTTTTTTTTTAAGAAAACATTTTCATATGTTTTATACTGTTACGTTACTTACAACAAGAAATTATAGTAGAGTTCAAAACGAGATCTATCTCGTCTTCCGTGGAACATTGAAAGGTAAAAATGTATGGATTACGTTGTTGCATAGTATTTGGCTTGTGTATACACCCCCTAAATTCGTCTGGCGATATCGGTGTCCAAACAACCCCTAGGGGTGAAAAAGCGAAAAAAATAGAAAATTATATTTTTCCCTAGTCTTTCTAAGAGTTTCCAAATTTTTGTTTTACTATGTATAATAATAAAGTTATAGCAAACTATATGTGAAGAAATTGCATTAGTTGAAGCGGATAATGGTTGTTATAAACCTATGTAACTTCCTTATTATGCATATATTCATTTTACTATTTTCGCAAATACATTACACTCCTAATTGTAGGTAGACGAACGAAAATTTTAGAAACTTGATAAGAATAAAAGTTGTAGCCTGTACTATCTAGATTATAATCATTTTTTGATTTTTATATTCCGCTTATAAATAAGAAAATTATACAAGAAATACTAACCTATTGACAGAATTCCCGCAAAACCCCTGTTGCAACTATCGCAAGATCTGTCTATTTCCCCCTCTCTCTCTTATTAGCCTGGATAATGTGATATAACATAACAATAATTTAGGACGTAATTGTCCTAACAAAGATAAGTTAAAAATACATTAACGCAGACACTAATGACCTAAGTTACATAGTTTTTAAAATATAGCATGATGAATTTTGGGAGGAAAAACTACTTTTATAATTAATGATTATTTACCCACATCCTTTATTTGTCTTAATAATAATAATAATAGTGCTAATAATAATAATAGGAGGAGTGTGAAATGCCACAATAATACTAAGAAATATTGTTATTTATAAACCAATTAAGAATAATACTAAACAAATAAAATTAATGAAAGTAATACATGTTCATATTAATTGAAAAATGCACATTATAATAAATATAAAAGTAACTGCTAATATAATTCATCGTCCATTTCTTCATCTACAACTGTAATTTTGTCTGTGTAATCATTTTGGAAAGAGTTCCCACCCGAACAACACCAGTTTCCCAAACACGACAATTTATATTTTTGGCACCGGCACTTCATTATTGCGCATCCTGAAATGACATTTATTAGAAAAACGTAGTTTAAACGATTCGCGATACTTTTACCTGTTTTACAATAAGAAAATGACATTTCTGCAGTCAGAGTTGGCATTGGCGCTTTATTTGTCCATATAGGTGAATAAGAATTATCTTCATCTATTCTCCACCCGTACTCCAAAAGATTCGGCATATTAATAACTGGGTTTAAAGCACTGCTCCATATAATAAATTGGTAAAATGCTCTCAAACAGTATTGATTCAAGGCGTCACTTATAGGGGGCAATTTGTCTATACTGATTTGAGATGCCATCTTCGCCCTCAAATCATTAATATTATCGCAATTAATGGGAGAGTACAGTAACCTGCAAAACTTTTCCAACTCCCTAAATTTTGTTACTTCTAAAGAAACAGACTTTTCACATGAACGCGATAGCACACTGAAATTTGTTGCAAAGATTTCCCACAAACTTTTTTACCAATGTCGTTAAATTGGCTAGTTAGTGCGTGAAATAATAATATATTTTGTTTTAAAATGTTATCAAGATTGACAGAATTTATATCTATTATTTTCATTTGTGCTGTCTGCATGTAAACATTTACGTCAAAACTTTCTATAAAATGAAGTAAGTATCCTTACAGCTTGTAATGCATTCTGTAAAACCTTCAGATTTGGCTGATAATATGTGCAGCAATATTCTAGTATCTGCCTCTTCATGATTAAAAGATAATAATTTTCTTGAATTAAGTGATTTTCGACTTTTAATCGGCAATTTAAATTCCGCATTTAATTCGTTTTCGGCATTACTTGATTAAGACTTCATATTTCACAATAATGTTATAAATGTATAACAATATCTAATTAAACACCACTAAAGATATGTAATGAATCAATATTCTACACAGGAGCATGCATGCATTCATCATATGTGAGCATATAGAAGAGCTTTGCGGGCCGAGGTGACGAGCGGGAAGACGTGTTAAAGTGCGAGGGAAAACGACAGAGTCGAGATAGTTGCAACTGGGGGTTGAATTACATTTTTAACAACAACTAACTGTTTTCTTCGTAACTCGCTTATTTATAATCCAAAACTAAAACCGAAAAACTAGTCTAATCCAGATAGTATAGACTACAACTTTTATTCTTATCAATTTTTTCAAATTTTCCTTCGTCTGCCTACAATCACAAGTGGAATGAATTTACGAAAATAGCAAAATAAATATTTGCGCGATAAGAGAACTATGCTAGGTTTTAGGAGACAGTGTACGCTTATAACAATACATTTCTCTTACCTATAAACATAACTTTGTTATAATGCTTAATTTATCAAAAATAAAAAAAATTGCAGAAAGATGAGACAAATACCTAATTTTTCGTTTTTTTTTCGGTTTTCCACCCCTGGGGGGTGCTTGGACACCAGTATCGCCAGATGAATTTAGGGGGTATATACATGTTAAGTACTATATAATAAAGTACTCAGTACATTTTTACCTTTCAATGTTCCACGGAACATGTTTCTAGACGACTTCTTCGAGTCTCTACTGTTACGGTAAAAATGTAATTATAGTATTTGCTAGATACGATAAACAAACAACAAAAACTTCTGAAAGACATCGACGTAGTGCAAGAAATGAACGCATTGGTTATGCATTTGAAAGAGATATGTTACTGAAGATTCCTCAAGAAAAAAATTTGTTTAGTACAAATAATAAGTCAAAGTTTATAAGACTATTAATTCAAGTTTTGCAAGACAATGAATACTTCTGCAAGCAATAGGATGACGATGCTGATGTTTTAATAGTTAACACTGCTTTAGAAATGGTTGACCAACAAAAAGTAGTAGTAGTTTCCGAAAATACTGATGTCTTAGTTTTATTGACAGCCTTAACACCTTCACATAAAGAAATTTACTTAAAGAACCTGCAAAAGGAAAAACATGGAAAAGAATATATTCTTCTAAAAGTTTGGATCACATTCCATGTTACAGTCTATTTTCGTATCTGTACATTTACAATTTGAATATCGTAATATGGTTTCGTTTTAGTCAAGGCTATATATAGTATAACTGGTTGCCTACCATTCGTGCTCCATGTGAGCCACGCACAGTGATGTTGGCAACGCGTTGCTGGCAACGCGTTGCTGGCAACGCATTGCTAGCAACGCGTTGCTGGCAACGCATTGCTAGCAACGCACCGTAACTGTACCTAATTAGGAAGCGAGTTTCGAACGTCTCGATTATAACCTTTTCAAGACCGTTATTATCAATTAAACTTATTGTTTTTTTAATGGAATTATGAAATACTGTATTATGTGTGAAATATAGACGTCATTAAGGGAGATTTATCAGATTTGTGGGTTATGTTGTATAGTGTTCATTCGGAACGTACCCATGGACAAAGTTTTAGTCATTCTCAGATTTTGACAGAGGTTTCCGTCTGGGCCATTTTTGGGGATTTTTTTCCATTTGCCGGCTAAAGAGAAGTTGTGTCACTGAGCACATGGATAGCATTTTGTGAATTTGCTCCTTTAATGGGATTTAGTGCTGTAGTGACAAATTAACAGTACTTTATTTTGATATTTTTATTATTTTCTGTTGGGAAGTACTGCTACGGAATTTTCCGGATAAATCAACTTGCTGGAAGCACGTGGCTAAGGAATTCTGAAAGTACACTCAACATCTAAGGTATACCTCTGAAATCTCTTTAGAAAATAGATTTGTAATATTCGTTATTTCTTTATTGCAGGGCTTTTTGGTTCTTTCTGGTTTTCTTGTTCTTTTTGTACCTTTTGTTCTTTTGGTTTCATTTTATCTTGGACTTTTACTGGTATCGCATCATGTATGTTTAACCCCACATCTTACCTGTTGGATTTGTACATCTGTATGTGAACTTTGGGTTGATGAAACTTGGTTGGCAAGATATTTGGTGAATTTGGAATCCTGAGTGTACCGGTGAGACTCTCCGTCCTGGTTCCATTGGAAGCTACGCTCCCCTGGTAGGCCTAGTGGTTACATTTTGAAACCTGCTGGAGGTAAGCGACTTTGAATAACCTAACGAGCGACCTTATATCACATTCCACCTCCTACGTGAGGCATAGAGAGCTCGTCAGTTTTATTACGGTACTAATTACACGTTAAAGGTAAATTGTCCGGAAATATTTTGCATATGACCAATTAAATTTTAGTAGTTTTGAACACCACTCTTACAAATTTTTCACAGTCAATTTAACCTATCGTCACTAAATAGTTCACATTATTTTGTTCATTTTATACTATTATTCAGTATTTTATGTAGTCGTCTAAGCCAATATATTTTGGGGGGTCATATTTTGCCTATTATTAGTTAAGATTCTATTAGTTTTAAGTTATCATATGTTTTGTGTTAGGTTAAGTGTGGGCCACACATCTAAATATATCGATTGTGTGTAATGTTATCTCTGTGGTATTTGGCTATAAGCGTACCTATATATAATCATTAAATCTGTTATAGTAAGAAGCCTATTTGTTTTCACCAGCGTACATTTAAAGCCCCAATTTATCGAAGTCACTCCCCAGGTACTTGTCTAGTCGGCCGTGTGAGCCTCTTTCGCCACCAATTAAATACAGAGAGGGGACTGCACGTAAAACATAAAAATTTTGTTCAGGGCACAGGGTGACCACCCTACCCTGCTGTATTGCTGATATATCAGCCTCTAAAGTAATTTTTTTTACATATTCCCCTTTTATCTGGGAGCCCTGCAACATCCACAAGCAAAAGAACACATGTTATTTTTACACACTACGTCGGGATGTGATACCATACCTGCGTCTGATATTAACAATAGAACTAAACTTTTAGAATTGTTAATAAAAAGTACAAAATTGCAAGAAGCAACTGCAGTATTTAAAATCGCAAATAAACATGTTGATGAACTAGACCAATGTGATATTCAATGCATTAAAGCATTATATAATGAACATACTGATTCGGTAAGCATGTGGTTGCAGGAAAGCTGGTTTGTTATGCACTTCAGCTTGTGTGAATTGTTATGGAGGTACCTGTGAAAGCTGGATAGTAGTAGAAGAAGAGGATGAAACCAGTGATTTCATTATCATGGAAAGGAACAATGATGTCAGTGAAAGAATTGACGAAGAAAATGATTTAAATGAAAAATGTAAAACGTTTTATATTATCTACATTAAAAAATGATTTAATAGTAAATTAGTAAATACATTTTTTTTATTTAAATATGAGTTAAAAATGAGAACAAATGCCTAAAATGAATTTATTTATCTATCATTAACTGAATCTTCATAATCGTAGGGTGTTATGTAAATACTAGTTTAATCTGCATGGCCATAGGGGACTGTGTGAATGCTAGTGTTAGAATGAGAATTGTCAGATAAGAAATTAGACAAATTCATTTTAGGATTATAATTTGCTAGCACAACCAGAATTAAGGTTCGAAAGAATGCAAAGATTTCATTAATATTTTTACACAGAGTTTTTCTTTTAGTTATAGTTATTTTCTCTGCTGTTTGCAAAATTCTATAAAGAATATGTTTCAATACAGTTGTAAGCAAACAAATAATAATTCATTTTTAAATGTTTCCTATTTATTATGTTACTTTTATCAAATTATAGAACATTCCTCTAAAACCAACCATTTATTTTTTTATATTTTGATATACGTATTATTGCGTTGACCCTGTATATCCTTCACGCATTGCCTCAATTTCTTATATTTATTAGTTTTTTAAGTATCTTTCTAATTATGTTCCGTCCTGTGCCTCATTATTGCACACTACTTAGTTTAAAGAGTGGAAAATTGATGTTAAACCGATGTTAATAGTGTATGAGGATATACTTAAGACCCTTTTAGGTTTTAACGTGTGACCATATGGTGGATTATCAGTAATGTGACAATAATGACTTGTTGGAATCGAATGTACTTTAATGATATGGTTGGGCCTGGAATATTACTTATATCATTACTGCGGTGTGTCGCTTAGAACGCGATTTCGTGTTTTTTATTGTTATTGTGGACAATGTGTCAAATAATGTTTTATACAAGGTGAACCAGAATTAAACCGCCAAACGTTGACGATAGGATAAACAGTGAAATTTAAAAAATTAACAAAAACTGCTCGACCGTTTTCAATGCAAAATTCAAACGTACAGACGACAGACTGAGCAACTCCATGGCACTCTGATGGTGTGATGTCCTGGGCTGCTTGAACAATGCTTTCCTGGAGGACAGCTTCGACCTCGACTACAATTTTGTGCGAAATGTGTGTTCTCAGTTTTGATGGAGTCTTCCGTGAGTTTCAAACTTTCACATCTTTTAACATTTCTCTGAGTGAATCGATTAATTGGAGTTGTACTGCATTTTAAGCGCATTTGTGCTTATTTTCAATCAGAGTCGTGTCAATTACACCATTACACTCTCCCAGTCCACCGATGGTTGCTGATTGCACGACTATTTTGCAGGAAGATGGATCGGTCGAGATCGAAACTGCCCGCGGCATTGGCCTGCGCTCTCTCCGGATATGACCTCTATGGACTTTTTTGTATGGGGTACGATGAAGCACAAGGTTTATGCGGAGACCAAAAATAAAAATGCAAAGTATATATCTCATTAACAAAAGTGTACACTCTATTGTTGATATAAAGGGTGAACTGTAAGTTAACATACATTGCTTAATATGAGATAGGGAATATTTAACTGACTCTGATGCCCCAGCCTAGAACCTCTGGAACCCTTCGTAATGTATATACAGAGAATTTTTATTTTTGCCCGCCGAATTTTTGCAACTGTATTTTTCCATTACTTAAAATTTGGGAGTTAGTAGTGGTCAGGTCTATGTGTAAGAATTTGACATTTTTGAAAATTACAGGTGTGTAATAGGAAAATGTTTTTGGTTAAAGTCCTCAAAAACCGGTCTGCATAAAAATATACTGTTATGGATTCCATATACATTTTATCAGGATTCTCTGAAATATCTCGCTTAATGTCAGTTGTGCAATAAAACCGTTTGTGCCGACTTTTGTAAACTATAAAATGATTTAAGGACATTTGAAATCTATGTAGGACCTACTTTAAGAGTTACGTCGGAAAATCTGGAAAATACCGAAAACGCCTAAGGCAGATGTCTCCGTTATTTGAAGGATTATGGGAAAACTTCTAAGACGAAAGTTTATTTCAATTTAAAGTCCTAAAACGACGGTTTTGTCGTATTAATACTCTTCAGAGTATTAATATGAAACAGGCGGGAACCGGTGGCGTTAATATAGAGCATGTTCCTTTCTTTTCAACGATATGTCAGTTGCTATATTTATTTGTTACAACTAAGTAATGAATTGGATGCATTCCTTGATGATGTGCCTTGAGAGGATCGACATAACTTTCAATATCTTCAACAAGATGGAGATTTTTTTCGCAATTCCCAGATTTGTATGAATTATTTAGATGAAACTTTGCCTCAACGCTTGATATGTAGCAATGTATTTATTTGACGGTCCCCTTGTTCTCCAGATATAACCCCAATCGATATTTTCTGTATGGGATATATTAAACGACACAGAAAAATACAGATGATCGAAAAGCAATATATCTCATGAAATAACAAGAATATCTTGCTTAGACTTACTCACGATTTTTTGTCATAACACTTAAAGTAGGTCATAGAATTGAAGTATTTTTAAACTATTTTGTAGCCTATAAAAATTTACACAATATTTGTAAAAACAATTTTTATTGCAGGATTGATATTAAGCGACATAAGTTTATATAATAGACGGCCTGTATATTAGTAACAAAAGAAATTATAACAACATTTTTGGTCACCATCGTGTTGTTGTTACGTCAATATCTTCTTTCAGACAAGTACCAAAATACAAAAGGGAATAAACTTAGTCATCAACCACAAAACAAATTGTGATATTAAAAGAATTCATAGTCCAGTTAAAATGCGAGGGGGGGGCGTGAAATTGGAAACCAAAACGAGCTTACCTTACCGGTACGTTTTTTGGGTCGCTGAATCCGAAAATCGGGGTCCCGAGGGCTGGACTCTGTCCGTTCACCCTTAATTTGCAAAATACACCCCTTTTTAGGGGGTTACTAACAAATTTATGTATTTGAGGTCTCAGATTACGTTTTTTGGGTTGCTGAATACAAATTTACGGGTCTCGAGTATTGCCAGCACCCTTAAATTTGCAAAAACTACTCTTAATTAGGGTATTTTTGCAAGATTCTTAGTAAACTGTATTTCAACAAACTTTTACACGTAGGATACGTTTTTTGGGTCGCTGATTACGAATTTCAGGGTCCCGAGTCCAAAAAACATTGCCAGCACCCTTAAATTTGCTAAAACTACCCTTAATTAGTGTATTTTTGCAAGATTCTTAGTAAACTGTATTTCAACAAACTTTTATACGTAGGATACAGTTTACTAAGAATCTTGCAAAAATACCCTAATTAAGGGTAGTTTTTGCAAATTTAAGGGTGCTGGCAATACTCGAGACCCATAAATTTGTATTCAGCAACCCAAAAAATGTAATCTGAGACCTCAAATACATGAATTTGTTAGTATTTATGACGTAAGTGCAGAATATTTCACAAAAACACCCTAAAAAGGGGTGTATTTTGCAAATTAAGGGTGAACGGACAGATTCCAGCCCTCGGGACCCCGATTTTCGGATTCAGCGACCCAAAAAACGTACCGGTAAGGTAAGCTCGTTTTGGTTTCCAATTTCACAGCAAAATTCGCATTTTAACTGGATTATTCATAACTAATTGAATTAATAATATTTTTATTAGTTTCTTTTTTAGAAACAAAATGTTGTTACTGCTTTTCGTTTTTATTAACGATTCCATTTTTTCGAAATGTAATTTTTCATATTTAAAGTGGCCATTCCCTAGAAAGAGACATCCGATAAGGAAATATTTATTATTTTTGGCCATAACTTTTTTTCTTAGTACGTATATTTAAAAAAAAACTATGAGAATACCTAAGTAGAACCATAACAAGACTATTAATTTACATTTAATAATTTCAGCAGGTTGCAAAATAGCTAAATTTAAATTTAAAAATTATGTTAATCTTCCTATTTCGTAGTTTTAAATCGAGCTATTTTGCAAACCACTTAAATTATTGAGCGAAAATTCATAGTAATAGTCTTGTTATGGTTCTACTTAGGTACTCTTATAGCTTTTTTTAAATATACGTACTAAGAAAAAAAAGTATGGGCAAAAATAATAAATATTTCTCTATCGGATGTGTTTTTCAGGGGAATGGCCACCTTAATGCAATGGTTCTTTTACTATTTTTCACTACTCATAAAAGTGAGGAAGCTACTGCAATAAAAAAAAATTGAAAGTAAGAAAATAAATTTTGACAGCATATTATTGAAAAAGCATTTGAAATATCGACGCAAATTACTGTTCGTATTATTTAGTAATGGCTTTAAAACGGAAAATATTAAAAATCGTAACATACACGGTGTTTCGTTTCACCAAATTCAAAAAGTACACATACGAACCTGAACTTAAAAATATAATATAAATAGAGTTATCAATTAAAAACATTTCTCTTTGATTTTACTCAGCATTTTGGTATGCGTCAAAAGAAAATATTGTTATAATAAGCCAACCATTATACTCTTCGCCGATTTACTACACTTGTTATATAATTGTTGCACATTCTATAGGATACTCTTCGCAGTTTTCTTGTAAATTGTGTAAATTTTTTTTAATTACAATACAAACATTTTTTTCTCATTTCAAAAATTAATAACTTTTTTATTTATTGATCGACTTTGTTCAAAAGCTAACACTAACTTACTGTCCAAATTTCAATACAATCGAACTTTTCGTTATTAAGCTATCGTGCTTACAAGAAACCTGACGGACGGACGGACGGACGGACGGACAGACAGGCAGGCAGGCAGGCAGACAGACAGACAGACAGGCAGGCAGGCAGGTAGGCAGACAAACAGATAGACGGACAGACGGACGGACATTTTGAAAGTTGTTCAGAATTCGATCACCAGCACAGTGATATGAAATCTTTTTCTCTACGAGCAATATTACCGGTTTTATAAATCCGCTGATCGAATGCAATATACTCTTCGTTTTATATTTGCGAAGAGTATAATAACAATACGAGTTGTCCCAAAAATTGTATTGTATATTTGTTATATGTTTTTGCTTTTTAATGTTGTTATACCTTTTTAATCTCAACCAATGAAAATGACGAGGAATGAAATAAGATAAAATAATATAAAATAAATTTTTTACGTTTTGAGATCTCATAATTAGAAAAAAGTTGTTTTTAAAAAATGTCTGTACGTATGTATGTATGTTTTTTTATTTGGGTGTTGTGTAATTCGTGTAGGTGACGTGTTGCATATTTTTCGTGTTCTTTTTATGCTATTTACGGAATTTGTCAAATTCTTGCTTTGGATTTACTAGCAACAAAATTATACAAGTAGCCACATTAAAAACTTTAAACGACTATTATTGTCAATCTAAGACTATTACGTTGATACTTTGAAGATTTTAATATTTTTAGGGTAAATATCTTTTCACAACATAAGGTTTTTTACCTGGTAATAAAAAAATATTCAATACAGACAGACTTTTGTCAGTTTTAAATCCTGAACAGCAACAATAACAAACTTATTAATTAATATTTCTAGGCAGACACAATAGATTACTACTCCTTCCTACACATGTTGTTTAGCTATTTTTGTCATTCATCCGACATAAATCATTTATCCATAAAAACAAAAACCCTATATTTTATCCCAAATATTAATAAATGTAAATTTTAGCGGCCGAATTCAAAGGATTCTGAAATCACGTAACACCGGGGTGTCTAGGGGCGTTCCATGCTTTAAAAAATGATTTTTTACCTTTTCGAATCACAAAAGAGAACCTAACTAACTTAATGCTCTAGAGCTTTGTTAGTCATTTTTAGATTTAAATGTTTTTTAAATTATTGCTAAGGAAGAGAGGATGGGAGAGACATTCCCTGATGGTTGAGAGAGACAGCTGTGTAGGTAGGCAGGTAATTACGATTTGTCTTTGTGTCAAAATTTTTAGCTAACCGTTTGAACTTGGCAATCGTTAATTATGTGATTTGATTCAGTCTATTTGAGAAACTAACTGTGTTATTATTATTCATATACTACGTTTAAATTCCCAGATGACGCTTTTGCTTCTCAAAATAAATTGGTGCCTAGAAATGAAAACTAATTCTCATTAATATAAAAACCAAAAAGTGACGTAAATCCTGAAATTTTAAAAAAGCGAATTAATACCTTTAGTACTTTTGCCAAAGAATAAAGTTCTGTACCTATATAAAGTATCTGACCAAACTATTTGTTTGCTTTCAACTAGTCTATAGGGTGCGCACAACGAGATTTAAAGATTTGTAGGCCGTAAACTGCCTGTTTCAATATGAAAATCGTCTAATATTGGGGTAATATTGATCAAAATGGCTTATTTGTAAATTCCTGTGTAAATAATGTATTTTGGAATTTTTTCTTGTTTATTTCCCTCGTTTACCGAAAGGAAGTATTGTATTCGTAAAAAAGTCACCATCAGAAGTTTCTTCGGATTTTTTACACCATATGGATTACGAAAATTAAAGTATTTCAATTCCATTAGTCTAACTGCCTGTCTGTCGATCTGTCGCCTATCTATATGTCTAACAAAATATTTGACGGAGAACAAATTTGATAGGTAGTTGACGCTACTGACAGCGAAGAAATGGATAGAATTTCACTGGAAAATGATAAATAGTGAAAAAAATGTGACAAATGGCAATAACTTAGGCATATATTTAATACAATTGGCAAGGATAACTACTTCCACATCCACGTAGTGGATTGGAAGTATAGTAATCGTAAAAATATTCAAATATTTTTTTTCTTGAAATAGGTTTGGAATGTCATGGAACGTCAAGATTTTAAATTCTAGCGAAAAAAAAAAATTCTGTTTGTCTGTCGGTCTGTCTGTCGGTCTGTCTGTCGGTCTGCCTGTCTGTCTGTAACTTTTTTTGTCACGTTTTCTCCAGACCGGTTTAAGATATTGACTTCAAATTTTGCACACGTATATATTATAATGAGATCTGGAATTTTTTTTTTATAATATTTTCCATCCTCCCGCCACTCGCCACTTCATTGTTAAAGGGGTTGATAAAAAAATTGAGATATTCACTTAAAATTTGGTATACGTATATATTATATTGACATCAGGAACTAAATTGTATTATGGGATAATTCCGTCGAAGAGTTGGGGGTTAAATTAGGGGTAAATAATGGAACATAAATAAAGAAAGCTGGTAAGAGTACAGAAACTTGAAATTCAGTATATATACTAGAAGCCAAGGCATCAGATTTTTTTATAATATTTTTCGACCCTCACCACCCCTACTCCATTATTAAAGAGGTTGATAAAATAAAATTGAGATATTCACTTAAAATTGGATACACGTATGTATTATAACGACATCTGGCACTAGATTATATTTTGAGATGATTCCGTTGAAGGGTTGGGGGTTAAATAGGGGTACATAGGGGAAAATAAGTAAATCTAGCTGGTAAAAGTAGAGAAATATGGGACTTGGTGTATATACTAGAATCGAAGGCCTCAGATTTTTTAAACAAGATTTTCCATCCTCCCACCACCCCACTCACTTATTAGAAGATATAATATAATTAAATTAAGATTTTCACTTGAAATTTTGTACACGTATGTATTATAACGACATCTGAAACTAGATTATATTTCGACATGATTCAGTTGAAAGAGTGGGGGGAAAGTACAGGTAAATAGGGAAAAATAAGTAAAGCCACCTGGTAAGAGTACAGAAATTTGGGATTTGGTGTATATACTAGAAACCAAGGTCTCAGATTTCTTTCTAATATTTTTCAACCCCCTCACCCCACCACTTCCACTTCATTTTTAAAGGGATTAATAACACAAAATTGAAAGTTAATACATGTATGTATAGTAATGGCATCTGATTGAGATGATTCCGTTGAAAGGGTGGGAGATGGTAGGTTGTTAATAGCGCAAAATAAGTAGACCAAGCTAGAAGCTTTATTTTTAACGTATATGGTAGAAACTGATGCCTCAAATTTTTCTATGATATCTACCCCAAATATTATTAAAATTCTATAACCAATAATTTCCACATACTAGAGATGTTTCCTTTAAAATGAGTTGGACGAGAAATCTGGATGTGGAAGTAGTGATTCCTTAGGCAGCGGTCTCTTATTATTAAAATTATTTCGCTGTAGGCAGGATTCTAACCCACTTTGCTAGGTTTGATAATTTGTGAGCCACTGTAGTCGTTAAATAGGAAGCAGTCACCTAGCGGATTAAATCACACCTGTTCTTTTTAATACTGCACGTTACTACGCCACTGACCAAAACAAATATGCAATAGCTGTATACACACATAGTTTCTGTGTAACGCCCACGTTTGCTACAATCGGTGTTTGTGTATGTTTAGGAGGGGTACGGCTAGAACTCGTCTTTCGAACAGCCTCATCCTATCTGGCGACTATAGTAAATACGTTAACCAGTGCCTCTGAGAAAAGATGTCCATAATAAGCAAATTATAGCTAAATATATCAAAACAATATACAACGTCTCCCTAAAATATTTTAAAAAAATTGAGGCCTTGTTACAGTCTATTTTCGTATCTGTACAATTAAATTTGAATATCGTAATATGTTATCGTTTTAGTCGAGGCTATATATAGTATAACTGGTTGACTACCGTTCGTACTCCATGTGAGCCACGCACAGTGTTGCTGGCAACGCATTGCTGGCAACGCATTGCTAGCAACGCGCAGTAACTGTACCTAATTTCTTAGGAAGCTAGTTTCGAACGTCTCGATTATAACCTTTTCAAGACCGTTATTGTCAATTAAACCTATTGTTTTGTTAATGGAATTACGAAATACTGTATTATGTGTGGAATATAGGCGTCATTAAGGGAGATTTATCAGATTTGTGGGTTATGTTGTAGTGTTCATTCGGAACGTACCCATGGACAGAATTTTAGTCATTCTCGGATTTTGACAGAGGTTTCCGTCTTGGCCATTTTTGGGTATTTTTTCCGTTTGCCTGCCAAAGAGAAGTTGTGTCACTGAGCACGTGGATAGCATTTGGTGAATTTGCTCCTTTAATGGGATATGGTGCTGAAGTGATAAATTAGCAGTATTTTATTTTGATATTTTTATTATTTTCTGTTGGGCAGTACTGCTACGGAATTTTCCGGATAAATCAACTTGATGGAAGCACATGGCAAAGGAATTCTGAAAGCCCACTCAAGATCTAAGGTATACCTCTGAAATCTCTTTAGAAAATAGATTTGTAATATTCGTTATTTCTTTATTGCAGGGCTTTTTGTTCTTTTTGTCCTTTTTGTTCCTTTTGTCCTTTTGGTTTCATTTTCATTTTATCTTGGACTTTTACTGGTATCGCATCATGTATGTTTGACCCCACATCTTACCTGTTGGATATCTGTACATCTGTATGTGAACTTTGGGTTTGCTGAAACTTGGTTGGCAAGCTATTTGGTGAATTTGGAATCCTGAGTTGTACCGGTGAGACTCTCCTGTCTGGTTCCATTGGAAGCTACGCTCCCCTGGTAGGCCTAGTGGTTACATTGTGAAACCTGCTGGAGGTAAGCGTCTTTGAATAGCCTAACGAGGGACCTTATATCACATTCCACCTTCTATGTGAGGCATAGAGAGCCCGTCAGTTTTCTTACGGTACTAATTACACATTAAATGTAAATTGTCAGTAACTATTTTGCACATGACCAATTAAATTTAGTAGTTTTGAACACCACGCTTGCAACTTTTTAACATTAGTCAATTTAACCTATCGTCACTTACCTAATTCACATTATTTTGTTCATTTTATGTTATTATTCAGTATTTTAATGTAATCGTCTAAGCCAATATATTTTGGGGGGTCATATTTTGTTTATTATTAGTTAAGATTTTATTAGTTTTAAGTTGTCGTATATTTTGTGTTAGGTTAAGTGTGGGCCACACATCTAAGTGTACCGATTGTGTGTAATGTTATTTCTGTGGGATTTGGCTGTAAGCGTAACTAAATATAATCATTAAATCTGTTATATTAAGATGCGTATTTGTTTTCACCAGCATACATTGAAAGCTCCAATTTGTCGAATCCACTCCCCAGGTACTTGTCTAGTCGGCGGCGTGAGCCTCTTTCGCCACCAATTAAATGCAGAGAGGGGACTGCACGTAAAACATAAAAATTTTGTTCAGGGCACAGGGTGACCACCCTACCCTGCTGTATCGCTGATACATCAGCCTCTAAAGTTAATTTTTTTACATATTCCCCTTTTATCTGGGAGCCCTGCAACAGCCTTGGCTTCTAGTATATACACCAACTCTGAAATTTTTGTAGCAGCTTGCTTTACTTATTTTACCTTATTTGCCCTTATCTAACCTCCAACCATTCACCGAAATTAGCGCAAAATATAATCTAGTTCCAGATCTCGTTGTGATATATATGTGTACCAAATTTTAATCAATATCTTAAACAGCTCCTGAGAAAACGTGCGCACAATAAAAGTTCCAGATAGATCATCGACCGAGGGACAGACAGACTGATTATTTTTGCTCAAATTTAAAATATCACGTTTTATGACATTTTAAGCCTATTTTAACCGAAAAAAATGTTTTTTTTACCATTACTATACTTCCTTCCACTTCACTATGTGAATGTGGAAATAAAAAAATAAAAATACTAACGATGCCGTCCTTGCCTTTTTGTAGATGGTCTACACTGATCAATGGTGGAGAGTCTGCTGCGGCAGTACTTTGTGACTTGTCGAAAGCCTTTGATTGCGTCCAGCATGAAATATTGTTGTGGAAGCTTGAACACTATGATTTCAGAGGCACTACCTTAAACTGGTTTCGGTCTTATTTATCAAACCGCAACTAAGTTAAAAATTCATGATACTCCAACAAATTAGATGTAAGTCATGGCGTACCTCAAGGTTCTGTTCTTGGCCCAACTTAATTTCTGTTCTATGTTAACGACCTGCCTGAAATTGACATTGATAGAAAGTTTATTTGCTGATGACATCACAATATTGCGGCATGGTGAAGATGACAATACCCTCTGGAAGCAAATGTGTTCCGATGTAAATAGGGTCAAAGATTGGTTTGACTCTAACTTGCTTTCTCTTAATGTCGACAAAATAAACATAATGACCTTCCGTTTTAATCCAATGGAGATCCCACCCGATACTTGAAAATGAGTCGTGCTCAAAATATCTTGGTTTAAATATGGATTACAACAAAGTTTAAAGATCATGTTATTAACCTCAGTAATAGAGTAGCATCTTGTTGCTACACAATTAGAGTCATCTCAAATACATTGGGCTTCATGACTGTGCAAAGTGCATACTTTACACTAATTGAACCACATTTGAGATACGATATTTCGTTTTGGGGTGTAAGCAGTAATTATTTGATAAATAGGTTTCTTGTAATACAAAAGCATGCTGTTCGTTATCTGTGTAAAGCAAGAATTCGTGGCATACAGAATTCTTAGTTATTTCTATTTTCATTCTGGAAACGGTATGTTTCATTCATAAACATAAAAGTAATATGTGTTGATTCTCCCGACAAAACAATAACCTTACTGTCCCAATTCCGAGTTCCTCCCTGGTCAAAGACTATTACTTACAATGGTTATAAGATGTATAATAACCTACCCAATGCCGTTAAAGATATTAATTCGAATATTCATTTCAGGACGGCAGTAAATAGTCTACTCGTTATAAAACCATACTACAATTCAAAATACTTTTATGGCGATACATTGTAATGTGTTCAAACATACATACATATTAATTTTTGTCTGTAAATTGTTACTTTTTGGCTGGTTTTTGTATTGTATTTACTCTTTTACTTTAGAGTTTTTATATTTTTCTTATTAAGTTTATACAGCACTTTGTCAACACGAAATGTTCTTCTCCTGGGCAGTAAAGTACATTTGATTTGATTTGATACGGTATGTTTACTTTATCTCAGAAACACCACGTAAAAGTGAATTGTATCATATGGGCAAAATGTGTCAAGTAGGCTAACGCAGCCGACCACGCCTACAACTTCTGCTTGTTAAAGTTTATCTACAATAATAAAAATACTACTTCAGTAATTTTCTCGTGATTCCCAGTAGACCTAGATCCGGAATATTGAATTGGTTTGTCTTAAAATTCAACCCTGCTGTCAGACATAGTTTTACAAATGAATACAGACCATGACTATTGTTTTGTGGTAAATGTTATATTAATATTTAGTAGTCGTTATTAATGGATGTATAAGTAGCAAGTAAAAGTTATAGTTGTTAATACATCTTGGAACAGAGCTCGTTTTATATTATGCTTGCAAGATAAATTAATTAATCGGTGACTATGTATTTTTAAAAATCACTCTAAAATCATTAGCAAATTTACTCAGTAGATTTTCAACTTGGGTATTGATGACGAGACAGAAAATCTCTTACCGGTTAATTTCGGGGTGAGTTTTATTTGTTTTAGTTTTTTGCGATATAATGAATTAACGCAGTTATACAGGGTGTAGTCAGTTTTATGTAATTAAAAAAACTGGTGGTAGGGAACGACAAGACAAAGAAAGAAACCTTATATAACATGGGGTGTAAAGCTCATAGTTTTTGAGAAAAAAATTGACAAAAATTTCCAAAATACTTAATAACATAGTTTGAGAACCGCTGGTATATTGGGGTAGGTTTTATTGCCTCGCGTCTTATCGCACATGATACTCTGACATTCCTGCAAATAAGTATGCCGACAAAGCAGTTAAAAGCGACCGACAGAGGACACCGCCATGTTTTTTGCTTCTTCGCGGCCAAATTACCTTATTATGCGTGCTATACTCTCCCTTGTAAAATTCTCAAGTAATAATTTCAGTTTGTGTCCTTACTTGGTAAATAACGTATAGTACACGCAAACGAAATTCGGTCGACGGGCTGAGACACAAGACGCAAAACCCTTTGTACGCGCCTGCTAATTTCTTTGTCGGCATACCTGGCTGCACCCGGGCTTTTGATATTTACTAAAAGGAAATACCTTATATCTATTTCGTCTACTATATAAACGACGTGACCTACCCGTTCCTTGGTTTTGTCTATTGCTTTTGTTCTTTTTGAATTTTGTGCCACTTATGTTAAGATTTATTTTATTGACTTATCGTTCAAGTCGTTAGTACTTGGTTACGTAAGACACTACTTCTCGTTCGTGCTTTTTGTGTTACTTTTTGGATTTTGGACCAAGTTTTTCTTTTTGTTTTCTTTATTGATAACGTTAATTCACAGTTTAGTGTGGTGTTTTAAAACGCAGATTTTGAACATTATGGGAGATTACACTTATCCAGACCTCGCGGACATGCACATGGTGTATGGAGAAAGTGGTGGAAATGCAGCTGGTCCGGAAGAGCTTTAGAACAATTGCAGCAACGCATTTTATCCTAATTTACCAAATATGTTGAACGAAGTGCGTATGTCTTTAGTTCGACGTGCCAAAATGTGTATACGTGGACATGGAGGTCATTTCGAACAATTTTTGTGAAAAATCCAAAAGAATTGTTCAGTTTCTGGGTGTTATATATTGGGCATTAAATGTATGATTATTATTATTAGTATTCGCTGTCTTGTTTTGATCTGTTTATTATTGTTTACATTGATTTTCATAGAGACCAAAGACTCAATTTTTAGTTTTCGATACCTGATTGGGAAAAATTATGCGCTCAATCCTTTAAAAAAATCCTTTTTTTTCTCCTAACTTAAAATACACAACTATTTTCTGTTATCATATCTTGGACGTCTAACTGTTCGTTTTCCAATTTCAAAAAATAATTACTAATTTTTAAGCTTTTAACACAATGTTACAAATATTAATAAACTACTTTTAAATTTTATGAATTCTTATAAATGACAATAAAAGCTACAATAACTTTGTTCCAAATTAAAAACACATGTTAACAAATCCTATTTAAACTCCTGCGGCCATGCTATGCTTACGCTGTGCCGAATGAGAAGAAATTATTTACATTTTCAGAATTTGTTATAAATAGTTCGGTACAAGTAATCCCATCAAAGTGTCGCACTTCTTCCGGCGGGAACAGTTTTACAGTTTTATATTATTTTTAATATTCGGAATTATAACATCCATTGACTCTTAAAAACAGTGGTTTTCAAATGTTTCCTACCTTAACATTAAAATTATATTAGCCCTTCAACCTTCATAGAGTACGGTCGTGCGGTTGTGCTGCAAGGCGCACATCTGGTAGGCAATAAAATTATAAACTGGAATTTCCAGAACTAATGGTGTTAAAGGTATATTATATTACCACGTCTTTTAAGTGCAAAGTGTAAAGTGTTTTTAATGACAATTATTAGAACAAAATACTGTGATATTTTTAACATTATTTTCGGTGCACCGTCACAGACTTTTAATTCCTGTTAGTGATGTTTGAATGGTAGTGGTAAATGCAAACGTTACTAAATCATGATTGTGTGTGGTTTGTGTCACTCTGCAGTCAGAAAGTCGGGTATTTCTTGTGATGTCTGTACAAAACAATTTCATTCAGCATGTGTTAGTGAACAAGCCGATCTAGTTCGCATCCTAGATAAAATTAATGGACTTACCTGGAAATGCAGTGATTGCACTGGTAATTGTGTTACAGTTAATCACACCGAGCTGAGTAAGTTAATAAACGAGAAAATTGAATCTGCCTTATCTACTCTTAATTCGACTTTTATCTCGCTTAAGAACGATTTCCTAAAACTCGCAGCTGATAACATATCTAATGCTAATGTATCTAAGGTTATCACCCAACCTAAATATTCTGATATCCTTAAGAGTAAGTCTCAACCTGCGGTCATCATCCAGCCAAAAAAACAGGATCAACCTAACGCTCAGACAAGGTCTGATATCAACAAAAAAATCAATCCTCTGACGTCAGAACTACAGCTGTCGGAAGTTAAAAATATTAAAAATGGTGGTATGCTCATTGGATGCAAGAGCAAAGCAGACAATAAAAAACTTAAAAAACTGGCCCAAGAAAATCTCGCAGATTCGTACGAAATTAGAGAAGTACATGGTGTTAGTCCTAGAATCCGTGTCGTAGGAATCACAGAAAACTACTCCGAAGAAGTCTTACCGGATTATTTAAAAAAGCAAAATAATGATATTTTTTCCGAAAATTGTAGCTGTAAATGTATTAAACTCACAGCCACAAAGAAAAACAAAAACATTTATCAGGCTGTATTTCAAATTGATAGGAGCTCCTACGATAAAGTCATTCAGGCTGGCAATGTGTTCATAGGCTACGATAGTTGCACTGTTTTCGATGCTTTAGATATTTACCGCTGTTTCAAGTGTAATGAATTTCACCATTCTTCTAATAATTGCGACAAACCCGTGTCATGCCCAAGGTGTGCTCAAAATCATGAAGTTCATTTATGCACCTCTGAAACTTTAACATGCTCGAATTGCTCGAATTTAAAAAATGTCCCCACAGATCACGCTGCTTGGGATACTAATAAGTGTACTGCGTATATTCGTGCACGCGATAAACTTCGTAGTGATATACTAGCTTTAACCATTCAATAGCAATCAGCGGCAAGTCCTTCAATGGAAGCTCATCTCACGAATGTAGGTCGCAATACGAGTAGTGGAGAATTTTTAATTTACTATCAAAATACGCGAGGTGTCAGAACTAAGACGGTCGAACTTTACAACGCATCGGCGTGCTCCGAATATTCCGTGATAGCTTTAACCGAAACCTGGCTAGATTCCTCCTTTTTTAATAGCGAACTATTCAGCAATAAATTCAATGTTTTTCGTTCAGATAGAGATTTTGGTGCCATTAATAGATCAAAAGGTGGAGGGGTACTATTAGCAGTAAATATAAAATACACTTCTTCTTTATTAAGCCTTGATACTGCAGGTTTTAACAACATACCTGCCATCGACATCTTAGGTATAAAAATTTCAAATAATTATCAGTCTCTTTACATATTTGTTATCTACATACCACCGAGTATACCTGTTGCCGATTTTGAATATTTTTTTGAAACACTAGGTACCCTGAAGTATTTACAAAATAGCGATAATGATATAGTCATTTTGGGCGATTTTAATATCCCCAAATATGCATCTTACCTAAAAGACTCAAAATCTAACGCCCAAATTAGAGCCTTGAATAATTTTCTACACACTAATAATTTATCTCAATACAACTCAATATTTAATGATAATGGCAATATTCTTGATCTAGTATTACACAACAAAAACTGTGATGTATCTCAATCTCCTGATCCGTTAACTAATGAAGATTTTCATCACCCTGCTCTGATCATATCAACTGAAATAAGAACTGTTAAGAACCTTATTAATAATTTTCCAACTAATCATGACGTTAGTTATAATTTCCGCAAATGTGATTTCTCCAAATTGTATGAAAACCTTCTCAACATAGACTGGTCCTCCCTCTCTTCTTTTAATGACGTCAATGATGCATGCACTCATTTTTACAACAAACTTGACTCTGTATTTGAATCTTGTGTACCTAAGAAATCGAATTCTCGTAGCGGCAGATATCCTCCGTGGTTTAATGGCAGTATCATAAAAAAAAATTAGCCTTAAAGAACGTCTTAGGAGACAGTATGCAAGAACCAGTGATCCACTTATACACAATAACCTCAAAAACATCAGAAGGGAAATAAAATATGATACCAATTTAGCCTACAGAAATTTCGTGCAGAACTCTGAAGACAATATAAAAAATGATCCCAATAAATTTTGGGCTTTCATCAAAAGTAGAAAAGGGTCGGCCAGTGTATCTGAAGAGATGTTCTTCGAGGGATCTTCGCTAAACAATCCCTCTGATATACTAAATGCATTTGCCAATTATTTCGGTCAATCTTATAATGAGTCTTCATTAGATATCGAGGAACATCACTTTGAGACCGATATACCTAACAATAACCCTATTGTTAGCATAAACTCTTTCAGTGAAGATGAGGTTATTCGGGCTCTAAAACGAATTAAACCCAAAATGACGACCGGTCCTGATTCCATTCCAGCTTTTTTATTAAAGGATTGCGCTATCATCTTTGCATATCCTCTAACTCTAATTTTTAACTTAATCTTAAAAAACTGCCTATTTCCTGACCTATGGAAATATTCCAAAGTATGTCCCATCTTCAAAAAGGGAAACAAACTAGATATTGAGAACTTCAGACCAATCTCTGTAATTTGTAACTTCTGTAAAGTCTTAGAAATATTACTTCATGATAGAATATATCATTCGATTAACACCAAAATCTCTATTAATCAACATGGATTTATGAAAGGGCGTTCAACAACAACAAATTTATTCTGTGTAACTCAATATATTTCTGAATCCCTAGATGAACGTGGGCAGGTAGATGTCATATATACCGATTTCTCCAAAGCGTTTGATAGACTTGATCACCAGTTGTTACTTAATAAATTAGAAAAAATCGGCTTCTCATATTCTTTGCTCCTTTTGTTTAAATCTTATTTAATGAATAGGAGTCAGTACGTTGCATTAAATGGGTTCAAATCGATCGAATTTGCTGCCACATCTGGAGTTCCCCAGGGATCTATTCTGGGGCCCTTGTTTTTTAACATATTTATTAACGACATAGTGAACGAAATTAATTTGCCTCACCTTTTATATGCCGACGATCTAAAAATTTTCACAGTAATTGATGAAATCGATGACTGTTTTCAACTTCAGACTTCTCTTGACAAAATAAGCACCTGGTGTATAGTAAATAAATTATTCATGAATCCTAGGAAATGTAACGTAATGTCCTTTTCTTTAAAAACATCACCTTTTATTTTTGATTACAGGTTAGATAATGTCATACTTCAAAGACCTATAACATTTCGCGACCTCGGCGTAATTTTTGATAGTAAATTATCCTTCACTGATCATATCGATACCATTGTGTCCGAAGCCTCCAAAGCCCTTGGATTCATCGTTCGTACTAGTCGAGAGTTCACTAATACTGATACTCTGAAAATTCTTTATCAATCCTTCGTCAGATCGAAACTTGAGTACGCATCGCTAATTTGGAGTTCCAGTTATGATGTTCACAAGAATAACTTGGAGGCAGTTCAACGTAGATTTCTTAAATTACTGTGGTTCAAATCCGACGGTACTTATCCAGTGATTGGTTTTCCGCACAGTAACTTGCTTGAAAGATACTCTATGACTACTCTTGAGGATAGGCGTACGTACTTTTCTCAAGTATTTTTGTTTAAATTACTACACAATGATTTTGACGCACCCGAAATAATTAGTAAGCTTAATTTTCACCTTCCCAGATTAACCTCTCGTAATCACCAAGTGTTCTATTTACCTACGCCGCGTACCAACGTACTAAATAATTCACCTTTATATACGATTTGCAGTACTTCTAACAAATTATGTAACGACTTCGATATTTTTAATTGCAGCCTTAGTGACATAAAACAAAATGTTCTAAATTAAATAACCAGTGAGTGTCTTTGTTTTTCTTAATTTGCTTTGAATCACATATGTGTATATATGTATATATAGTTTTTATATTTAAACATTTCCCATGTTATTTTTTTCTCTTTCTTCGTATCATTAGTTATTCATAGTTCGTACATTTAAGTAATTTTTTTCTTCATTTTACTTTCTTTCTATGTTGTTGTATATTATGTAATTAATGCTTTGTATGCCTTTATTCCTGTTCTGTAATTGGGTATCTTACCTGTTGAACAGTGTATGCAATAAATAAATAAATAAAATAAAATAAAATAAATAAAATGTTACACCTAGGTCAGTTTTTTTCAAAGTGCCCATAGAGAAAAAAATCATATCGGTTTTTTGTTTGTCTAGTCGGTCCCTATTACCAGCTTTTTTAATGACATGAAACCAATTACATCCTGTATACACTGTAGTTAAGAGATTTAAAAAGAAATATGTATGACACTATTTACGTTAATAATTTTTTCAGTTTTCCTAAACCTGCTACTCTGTTTCTTATATACTGGGTGTCTCGCCGGGAACTGAATCGAGCGATATAGGGAAGAGTATGCAACAAGCTCAGTGGTGCAGTGCTAAGGTTTGGCTTGCTACTACGGAGTCCTGTGTCCGAATCCTGGCCAGGGTATGGATATATAGTGGCATTTTTCATATGTTACCGAGACGGTAGCAATGAGCTAGACCGTTGTTGAGTGGTACAACATGTCTAGCCACTGCTATCTCCCCTGAGTTCGAGTCTCAGGTGCGGTAGAGGGCAATATCGCAGGGAATATTTGTTGTGTTGTCTATGTGTACGTGTCCTGATTAAGTGGTAGAACAGCAATAGCTGAACTCCGCCAGGGCGTTAATATAAATAAATAAGACCATGAAAAAAATTAAAAACTTTCTAAATTTAGGGCCAATTGAACCAAAATAATTACAAGCATCTGGTACTTCCCGTTATACCGGAAGTCGATACCAACTAAATGGAACACCCCTTTCGACTTTTCGAAATGACCATAGAATTCTGAATCGAAACATGTAGCATAACTTATATCTAAAGCCAGCAGTTTTGGAGATATTTGACGTTTTATAAATAATTTGACGGGTGCAATGATTTGCCAAAATGGTAATAACTTTGTTCGTGTAGGAAATCCTCGTCTGCTCTTTAGCATGTAGAGAGAACACAAAATTACCTACTCTCTACAATAAAAATAAATTCCATAATAGTGTATCAAGTGTTCTGTTTTCCACGTTACCCTTTATCGAATTCAAACTTCAAAAACTTTTTTAGTTCAAATGAAACACCCTGTATTTTTATACATCATGTTATATAAAATTAAATTTCTTTTTTTCTAGGATAGGCATTGTAGGGGTTAAATTTACAACTTTTTGAAATATTCGCAATTTTCTTACATGGTCACGAATTTTTAGCAAAAGATGGCCATCAACTTAGCCATGATTAGAAACAATCATTAATGTCAGTCTTTCTCTTGTGTCAAAAAATGCCAGCACGTTTAAATTACATCCACGAAGACTTTTCAGATTTGTTTATTATTTATGGAGAATGTGATAAAGTAATATCAAGAACATTTAACACATTTGCAACTCGATACCCATAAGGACAGAAACCATCCAGCATACACTGTAAAACGCATTTTGGATAATTTTAGAATATTTTGGCTCGAGGCAAAAATTGTAATGAGGCAGCCTATTTTTGATGACTAAAACATGGAAATAGCAATTCTGGGGTATGTCCAATTATGTCATTAAGGCAATCGAAATTATCCAAGAATTAAATTCACAGAATCTTTTTAAAACATAAATCCATTCTCGTTCCATATGGTTCAACAATTAAAAAAAAATAGATTTCCTGACGAGAGAAAATTTTTTTGGGAACTATTACATGGATACATGTTTCTAAATTTACCAAAAATAGACTTTTTAATCGACACAATTCTCATTTACTGGAGCAACTCGAAGCCTCATGTATTCATGGAGCGAAATATTAAAGAACATTAGCAGTTTAATTTTTACTGTGCCATGAGAAATGATTTAATGGCGAAATTATAATTTTTTGAGGAAAATTTAAATAGCTAAAAAGTTAAAAAGATCTCTTGTTCAACTAATATGTCTAAGGCTTCCTCCGAGTGAAACACCCTGTATACAAATAATATTTTACATGGATTGCTATGTACTAATCTCATGCTTGTTGTAGATAAATAAGATGGATTTTTGGAAAGAACTTTATAGATGAAAATTGTCTGATTTTAACCTGAAATATTCATCCTGAACGTCTGGCGGTTTAACTCTGTATGTACCCTAATACAGTATTATACTAGAAAGCAAACCTCAAGCAAGACAGAGGCATCTAAAAATTGCGTAGTTAGTAAAGTTTCTCTTTTCACAGCTTTCTTGTCCAACTACGAAACTTACTACTCTAATCTAATGAATGACGATATTTTGATTTTGATTTCAAGTTAACTTCATCTATAAGGCTAACGCTTACCGTCACCGTTTGTCAGTATAAAAATAAAATAAACCATACATAGTTAGATTCTTGGTTGAAAAGTGGTACATATTTTTGAACCATAAACATGACCATTAACGATGGATAATGTTTGTTCAGTAAATTTTAGGCTCCCAGGATACTAATTTCTGGCTGTCAGACCTAGTTTAACAAATGAATATCGAACATGACTATTGTTTTTGTGGTAAATACATTAATATTTAGTAATCGTTATTGATGGATGTAGGTAGCGAACTGAGGGCCCCCCTGTAGACCTTATTACCCTCCTAGCGGGCGGTTTGCCGTGAAACTTACACTCGGATGCATTTTTCATTAGAGGTCGCGTACTAGTGATTTATACCAAGGCAGCCATGGTGTGCACTTTGGAGGTTAAGAGTTATAAAGTACTTCTACTGCAAGCACCCTTGCAGATGCTCTTTTTAACAGAATTAAGCTACGGCAGCACAGCCTGCTGAGAGCTATGGGTGGTTGGTGGGGCCAGACGATAAGGCTCTAAAGAGTTCAACACTTTTTTGCTGGTGCACTACCTGTTGCTGGCGGTCGAATGGGGAATGTATATACAGGGTCCTCAAAATTGTATATATTTTCTTAATATTATATGTGCAGCGTGTACCTAGAAACGTTGAAGTATTTCACGATGTTATCTCTTAGTTATCCTCCGACTTAATATTATAAGATTTTCTTCTAATAGTCTTGTATTAGGGACAGGAAAACATATCAAAAGTGAGATTACCCCGAGATCGGCAACTGCCCTCAACTCTGCAATTTAGGTGCCAAAATCTGATTTCTAAGCAATAACTTGTATCTTGTTTACGCTACGTGAGAAATGGTGGTTTACAAAATTGAAGATATTAAAATTCTTATAAAAAAAGTCCTATACACATTTTTGTTCAGACCAATGCCACACTGGTCCCAAATGGCTAAAGAACACAAATCTTGTCGGAAGTTAACAATTTTGTTTTAATTAAAGTTTACCGAAATTCCAACAAAGCTTCGGAGCCCGAATTTGAAAAAAAAATTTTTTTTATTATTTTAAGTTAAAGTTCAAAAAAACAAGAAACAGTGGCTTCAAAGATTTTTGACTAATTAAAGCTACTTAAAAAAAATCGGTAAAGGTCTTTACACAGAACTTCCCTCGTTATTTGTGCATGGTGGTCACTCTAAAAAATTAATAATTATTACGAAATGACATTGAGAATAATAATCGGAATATAGTTATTGCTATTATTACAAAGAAAACTTGATAAGTTTTGGTCAAAAAAATATACAGATTGCTCATCCAACAGCAAAATCTCAATACTAAATAACAGGTGCGACATATGGCAGGCTTGCGCAAATACCTTTACAAATGTCCACGACTGAATTATTTCTTGGGATGACCACCCTGTACATTTTTCAATAAAAGTATAATAGGTGTATATGTCAGATATTATTGCCATCCGTCACATCAATCCAACATTCGCGTAATGGAGCGGAAGTATAGTGGTGGTTAAAAAATTTCATTTTTATTTTACTTAATTTTTCAAAATGTTAAAAAAAAAAATTAAAATTTTTTCTTCTGAAATAGGTTTAAAATGTCAAACGTAGAAATTTTAAATTTGAGCAAAAAGGAAAGTTTCCGTCTATTCTATACTAGTGGTAAAAGAAGTTTAAGATTTAAAAATTATATATTTTGACTTCCCTCGCATACCGAAGGGAAGTATTGTATTCGAGAAAAAAATCGGTAAAGTTATTTACACAGAACTTCCCTCGTTATTTGTGCATGACAGTCACTCAAAAAAATTATTAATTACTAAATGACATTGGGAATAATAATCGGAATATAATTATTGGTATTACTACAAAGAAAACCTGATAACTTTTGGTCAAAAAAATATACAGAGTGTTCATCCAACAGCGAAAGTTCAATATACTAAATAACAGGTGCCAAATATGGAAGGCTTGCGCAAATACCTTTATAAATGTCAATTATTTCTTGGAATGCCATTATTCAATAAAAGTATATAATAGGATATGCCAAATATTATTGCCATCTCTCACATTTTCAATCCCACATTCACGTAATGGAGTGGAAGTATAGTGGTGATTAAAATATAGAACAAATTTTCAAAAATGTTTTCTGTCTATTCTAGTGTTAAATTTTTTTCCAAATTGGTGAAAATATGGTGCAAATTTTTTTTTCGAAATAGGTTTAGAATGTTATGAAACGTGGAAATTTTAAATTTGAGCAAAAAATATTTCGTCTATTCTATAATGGTGATAAATAGATTACTGTTTTCATTTTTTTTTAATTTTTCTAAAACATTTTTAAATTTGTTTTAATAAATTGGGAATGCCATGGAAACGTGGAAATTTTAAATCGGAAAAAAAAGTTCCATCTATTTGTGGTAAAATTTTTTCAAAAATTTTTAATTTTTTTTTTATTTTTCTTTAAATAGATTTAGAACGCTATGAAACGTGGAAATTTTAAATTTTGAGAAAAAAAAAATGATCTAGGTATTTTGGTGGTAAAAATTTTTTCAAAAATGTTCGAAAAAAATTTTCTAATTTTTTTTTTCTTTTAAATAGGTTTAGAATGCCACGAAACGTGGAAATTTTAAATTTGAACAAAGAAAAAATTTTGTTTTAGTGGTAAAAATTTTTTCAAAAATGAAAAAAATTTTCAAAAAAAAATTTTCTTCTGAAATAGGTTTAGCGCGTCATGAAACGTGGAAATTTTAAATTTGAGCAAAAAAAATTTTTTTTCACTATTTATTCCGTTTAGACGGTCCACCTTGTATATTTTTCAGTGAAAATTCTACCAGTTCTTCGCTGACAGTATGGTTAACTACCTACCAAATTTGACTGCTCTCCGTCAAGTAGTTTTTTAGTTAATGCACCAACTGAAAAATTTGAAAAACCTATATTTTCGGAATCTACGTGTTCTGAAACGTCAGAATCCGGAAAAATCTCGGAGGGTGATATTTTCTCGAATACAATACTTCCCTTCGGTATGCGAGGGAAGTAATAAAGTATAGCAAAAGCAGCTGTCAAGTTAGACAAAATAATGTCAATTGACAGCTGCCAAATTGACATTTGACTTATATTCCATCATTTTTTAAAATAATTTTTGATATAATGTACTGAATAACTGCAAACGATAATTTGGTTCTAGGAAGCCCAAAAACTGTTTCGTGAAAATATTTTTTTATATTTAAACTAAAAAATTACAGCCATTTGAAAATTTGACAGCCTAGTTGAGTTCTCCAGTGCCATCTTTTGTCCAATTTGACATCTTGTTCGAATTTAGTGACCCAAAATCCTGAGTGTAACAAGTTTTGTGAAAATGTATCGGAAATATTAGTCAAATGTCAATTTGGCAGCTGACAATTGACACTTTCATGTCATTTTTTAATGGATTTATTTATATTAACGTCCTGCCGGAGTTCAGCTATTGCTGTTCTAACACTTAACCAGGACACGTACCCATAGACATCAACACAACAACCATTGCGACATTGTCACCTACCGTAGCTGTGAGTCGAACTCAGGAGAGATAACAGCGACTAGATATATTGTTCCACTCAACAGCGGTCTAGCTTACTGCTACCGTCTCGGTAACACATGAAAAACGACGGTAAACATCATTACCCTACCCAGGATTTGAACCCGGGACTCCGTGGTCGCAAGCCAAACCTTAGCAATGTTTCAATTATCTTGAGACCGACTTTAATTAGATATGGAGGTAGTTGTAGAAATAACGAGTACGTACTCTGTTTTTTTTTTTTTGGCATCAAAGCCATTAGCCATACAGCCAGCCACAACATATTGAAGAATACGATTATCTTATTTTTCCCAAACCTATCTCTAACCGAAACAGCAAGAAACCATCATCCTACCGACGACAAAGGAAGAAAGGAAAAACAGGGGACACACTCTTCTCGTCCAGGGGTCTTTCAGGACATTTTACATGACACACTAGACTAGACCACGGATAGGAGGTGTAAATAAACAAGAGGTAAAGAACAATGGAGAAACAAAACTAATCTACAGCTTAATTTTAGTCTCATTCACGAAATTAACTAGCGTATCCAAAATTTTTTTTTTGTTTAACGTTGAGAGGTGAAGCATATTATAAGGTGTTGCAATATTACAAACTCTCCGAATACGTACTCTGTTAGTGCATGATGACTGTTTTTGAGAAAAAGGACATTGATAACGTTTGGGTAATAATAAATAACACAATATTTAAATCTTACCATACACAAGTAATTAAATTATTTTATCCACAATCACATTATAATTGGAGTTTTATCTGTACTTGCGAAGCCTGTAAAGTACCACTTTATCCACTAGTGGAATAATGAAATTACTTTATGCTACTAGTGGAATAATAATACAATCTTAAATTAATTACATTTTATTTAATTTTTATTAATATTAACATTTATATTAATAGACATTTCCTTATCTATTTTATCATATTTCACTTCGTTTCCATTAATAACAAACTCGTAGTTGTCATCGGATTCAGAACGCATAGTGCTTGTCGAAGTTTTTGATAAATCTGTAGAAACAATGGATGTCTCCTCTTGTAAAGAACGACTAGTACCAGGACTACCTTGAATTGTCCTTGCGATATCAAGCTTATTGGATATAGAATCCTCGATATAACTTTCTGCTATAGTGGAACTTCTCCTCCCGCCATGCCGTTTAATTGTTGTGAGATCAGCACCTTTATTAGCCAGTAAAGTTGTTGAAGTGCGCCTCATGCAATGGCTGCTATAAGCTTCTGCGCTTGCCAGATTCAAAAATGAAGCAACACTTGAAGGAACTTTCGACAAAGTGTTGGTTCCAACAGGTTGTGAAGAATATTTTTGATTAGTGTATTGTAAAAGAATCTGTCGCTGGATAACTTCTTCGGACGTAAGGACATGCATTTTCTATATGTGTCCATAGTATTGATAGAGAATCCTTCTTCCATAATTATGAAGTTTCATGAGACGCTGGCCCTCAAAACTGAATAGCAACCATTCAACATCTTCCAAGCTTTTTAAAATTAATTTCAATAATTTTTGACGTTACAGTCGCTGACAGAGCGAAATGTCAAATAATTCTTTAATAAAATCTAATTCTAAATTACCATGATTGTGGATAAAACGTTGTATAGCATTCGTGTTTAAATATGAATAAGTGTTTTGGTATTACAAGTACTTCATTTTAATAATATCAAAAATGCAAATTTGCACATAGTGAAAACACCTAATTATATAAAAGTGTAGTAAATCGGCGAAGAATATAATGGTTAGCTTGTTGTTAGTGTATATTATTTGCTTATCTGTGTATGAATATGAATATAATTTATTTCTTGAAATTGTTTTAATCCCAATTGTTTTTTAATTTGACGCAAAAATCAAATACATTTACTAGCTTTTCTAGCTATGATAGGGTATCTCAATTCTTTTGTATTCAAAACTAACTCCGCTGGTCCTGAAGGAGTTTATCTCTCAGTATATCCCGATTTCCGGAAATCAAACATTTCAGAGTAAATATAAATATCTACGCCCATATATCTATAAAATTATTAACTGACGAAATTCGCCTGGTCAAAAACGAATTAATCTAAATAATTTCTGAAATTCAATGATGTACCTGTGAACTAAAAGCATGTAAAGAACTGGTCATACAGTATGAATACAATGGGTTATTGTGTCGACTTAAGCGGCATTTTAACTTTGAAAGGACGAGGACAATAAGGCTCAACACCATTAGCCTCGTCATGGTCAAGTGGCCCCTGACAGCCGCTTTTCACCCAGGGATAAAAGACACATCGTTATCAATAACAATAATTATTATGTGATTTTTTATTTTAATTTTTGCATCAAAGACTCATTTATATCGTTTGAATGTATTGAAAAAATTTCAACATTATATTGAGAACTTTTATCAAATTTCAATCACCCCACATGTTGTTGTATCCAATAAATGCAATACATATAACATACTATATCAGTTGATCCAGGAAAGTATCAAATAAGGAGGTTGTCTTCATCTTTTATCTTTATTGTTTCTTTCCATTACACTTGTAATTATTTCGGATGACAAAGTTTCCAGCTTGCTCATATGGCAAACTTTGAATTCATTGTTACATTAATTAACGCGTAATAATTCATCCTATCCTTTCATAATAATAATATTCTATTTATATCCTCATTTGTTCTAAGTTTTAAGCACCACGTATACTAACCGTCCTTCCTTATATTTTTCATGTACTTCATATACTTCTCTTGGGGTATACTAGTATTACAATGAGAATTGTCAGATAAGAAATAGACAAATTCATTTTATGATTTTAATTGCCAACTTAACCAGAATTCAGGTTATAGAAAGAGTGCGAAGATTTCATTAATATTTTTTATATAGTTTTTCGTTTAGTTCTCATAGATAGTCATCTTCTCTGCTGTTTGCAAAATACTATAAAGAATATCTTCTATTATACACAATACCTGAGTTTTTTGTATGCCTCATTTGTCTAACAAAATTGCAGGAGTGTGAAGCAATTTAATTTGCGTAATTACTTCCACATCCAGGTAGTGAAGTGGAAGTATAATAGAGAATAAGAATAATAAAAATTTTAATTTTTTTTTTGCTTAGAATGTGAAAACCTCGAGATTTCAAATTTGAGAGAAAAAGATTTTCTGTCTGTCGGTCGGTCTGTCTGTCTGTTACTTTTTTTTTTTTTGTGCACGGTTTCTCAGGAACGGTTAAAGATATTGACTTGAAATTTGGTACATATGTGTATCATGACAAACTCTGGAAGATTATATATTGCACTAATTCCAGTGAAGGGGACACTCAAAATGGCGGACCGGAAGTAGAGTCAATTTATCAAAAGAAACTAGTATCTTTTTCGTTTTTAGAACCAAGATGAGTACTCGGGAGTTTCTGAGGTCACTGATCACGAATTAAAGGTCTAATTTACGAAATACAAAATGGCGGATCGGAATAACAGTCCATTTCTCCGGACAACTCGTATTCTTTTCTTTTTTGGGCTGAAAGTGGGGTTCTCGTTATCGCTGATAACGAATCTGATGTCCAGTTAGGGAGAATTAAAAATGGCGGACCAGAAGTAGTATATTTTTCAGGAAATACTGGGATTTTTCATGCTTTCAGCACAAAAAAGTAAAAATATGAGGTTTTTCAGAGAGATTGACTATTCTTCCGGTCCGCAATTTTTAATTTCGTAAATTGGACCTCTGATCCGTAATCAGCTACCTCAAAAACCCCCGAGAACTCATTTTGAGTCCAAAAACGAAAAAAATGCGAATTTTTCCTAATAAATTGACTCTACTTCCCGTCCACTATTTTGAATTTACCAAATCAGGCCTCGCATTCGTAATCAGCGACCCCGAAAACCCCCGAGTATAGATTTTCAAGGCCAAGATATCTATTCTTATTTCTTGCGGAAATGGCCCGATTTCCGGTCCGCCATATTGAACTTCCCAAATTGGACTTCAGATTGGTAATCAGCGACCCCAAGAACCACCGAGTATCCGTTTTCGTCTAATTTTATGGCATATTGTGTATGATAACAAATTTTTCAATTATTTGATTAAATTGACCATTAATATTGGCCAATTATCGGAAAAAAATGAAATCAAACATTTCCACCAAAAAATAAAAGGTACTGTATTTTCTAAATGACTTTCTAAACTCCTTTCAAGAAAAAATAAGTCAATTGACTCGTACCTTTTTTTTTGAGGTTTTCAGATTTCTCATGCTAAAATGACGCGACTGTTATTAGGCTAGAAATGTTCCCTTCTTAACTTTACCAAATTTATAAGAGTTATATAAAATCAGTTCTTATTTTCTTGCCTCGTTAAGTGATATAATTTTACGAGTATTGTTAAAAACATCAGTAAGTTTCTACCCTAAGAAAATGTTTATATTAATTTTAATCATATTGAAATATTATAATTTTACTACAGAAACGGACTATAAAAAGTGTTTCGTACCAACCTGTAGAAACACTACAGCAAACTCAAAGAAACTGAAACTGAACTGCTGGCCAGTCGAACTTACACATAGAGACTTTTAGGCAAAATTTAAAGTTCAATATTTTCAACAGGAATGCAAATTTTTGAACGCGGCTTGCAAATTTTAAGAGCTAGTTTTTTTCGAATTAAGCTGCATGACGTATATTTATCGTAGGACCATAAGTTTATTATATACGGGGTGATCAATGAAGTCATGCAAAAAATCAAAAAGTTTGTATGAGTGAAATTTCCGCAAAAAATTTTTTTGGTCGTTGCAATATGGTTTCTTACTAAAGTAACATCAATATCTCTAGACGGTTTTGTCAGTTTTTGGATTAAGGCCCTTAGGCCTTATACACACTACTCAACATAAAATTTGGATACCGAAATCTTTAAAATGCTATAACTTGACATTGGATTGACGGTTCTTGATGATTTTTGCGGATTTGGAATCCTTATTTCACGTAGATTTTCTATGGTCTAAGCATTTTATTTGAGGGTTGAAATTTACACATTATACCGGGTCGATAATAAACAAAAACGTAGGGTACGACGCGCTCTAAAGTTTGGCATTATTTAAGTTTTTGTAAAAATAAATTCTCACCTCAAGTTGTTTTTATTTAATGTTCTTCTCACTGTTCTGTCCGAAACTCACACCCCAGTTTGTTGTCTCAAAGAATCATTCAGTTTTACAGAGTTCTTTGTCGACCCCCAAGCCCATAATTATGATCGGGTGTAATTTCTACGCGACGCGTCAAATTCAAAGTAGGCATTGGAAAAACAAATTTGTTGCTATGGAATTAAGAACTGTTTACATTATTTTAGAAATAATCTGACATATTTGAATGTTATAATTTTGTAAAGTTTAATTAATAATAATATGAGGTGTTTAACCACGGCAGAAAGGGAAAATTGCATTCGACTTCTCAACGAAGGAATGTCAAAACAGCAAGTTGCTCACATTTACAATGTCAGCCGAAAGACAATTTATAATTTGAACCGCCGCGTCGAAACTACTGGTGATCATAATTATGGGCATGGGGGTGGACATACAAAAAAAATAAACCAAAGAACCGAAAGAATTTTAGTGAGAGAAACTATGCGGAATAGAACAAAGAACTCTAGAAAACTAAATGACTCTTTAAGACAACAAACTGGGGTGAGAGTTTCGGACAGAACAGTGAGAAGAACATTAAATAAAAACAACTTGAGGTGAGATTTTTTTTTAAAAACATAACATAATGCCAAACATTTTAAATTATAGAGCCCGTCGCAGAGCAAAATGTGTGCGGTTATTACAACGCCATAGAGGGAATAGGCGGGCATGGGCAAATCGGCATGCGAATTGGGGTAATGCAGAGTGGAGCCATTGTTTATTTATTGACGAAACAAGATTTAAATTTGTTTCACTCCGATGGCCGAATGTTAGTTTGGAGAAGGCCAAATCAGCGATATTTGGAGGAAAATATGGCACCTCAAGAAGCATTTGGTGGCGGAGGTGTTACAGTGTGGGGAGGTATCATAAGAAATGGTAAAACCGAGCTATTCATTACCAACTAAACCATTGCTACAGTTTATCAGGAGGAAATTTTGGAACCTATTGTTGTTCCTTTTGCTCGACATTACGGCCCAGAAATTCTATTGGTGGATGACAACGCTCGACCTCACAGAGCGCGAAGGATCACAGAGTTTTTGCAGGCAGAGAACATCAATAGGGTGGACTGGCCTGCAAAGTCTCCGGATCTTAATGTCATCGAACACGTTTGGTCTTATTTAAAACTTACAGTAAGATCTCTTGATGTACCCCCTGAAACCTTAGAAACGCTCAGTGAGGCCATTCGTGAAGAATGGGAGATTATTCCACAAGATTTTATAAATAATCTTGTGGATACTCTACCAAATCGATGTCGGGAAGTAATATTCAGAGTAGGAGGACCAACAAAATATTAGCTTCTCTTTTTTTTACTTAATGTATCTAATTTTAATTAGGTAATTTTAATTTAACTTTAATTTAAGTTTAAATTAAATTAATTTTTAATTTTTTAGTGAATTTTTTTTTCAGTTATTAAAAATTATCAGAATTAGAATTATAATTTTTTTAAGAATTGACTTTTGGTCGTTGTTAAGCAATGTTGTATATTGTAGAATTTAATGTAATAAACTTGTTCTTGCCGCTACGTTTTTGTTTATTATCGACCCGGTATAATGTGTAAATTTTAACCCTCAAATAAAATGATTAGACCATTGAAAATCTACGTGAAATAAGGATTCCAAATCCGCAAAAATCATCAAGAACCGTCAATCCAATGTCAAGTTATAGCATTTTAAAGATTTCGGTATCCAAATTTTATGTTGAGTAGTGTGTACAAGGTAAGGGCCTTAATCCAAAAACTGACAAAACCGTCTAGAGATATTGATGTTACCTTAGTAAGGAACCTTATTGCAACGACCAAAAAAATTTTTTGCGGAAATTTCACTCATACAAACTTTTTGATTTTTTTGCATGACTTCATTGATCGCCCCGTATATAATAAACTTATGGTCCTACGATAAATATACGTCATGCAGCTTAATCCGAAAAAAAACTAGCTCTTAAAATTTGCAAGCCGCGTTCAAAAATTTGCATTCCTGTTGAAAATATTGAACTTTAAATTTTGCCTAAAAGTCTCTATGTGACCAGCAGTGTATATCTGTTCCAAAAATTGAGAATATTCGGAAATCTTGGAAACTAACCTCACATTCTTCACACTCTTAAACTCGACACTGAAATAGTCCATGTTTCTCGCAAAAACACTACTGAATCATAACGTAGTTCACTTCATGTAAATTTTCAGTACTCTCTTTAAAGAAATTAGGTTCCATAATGTGACAGTTAGTACAAGAAGGATGAGGTAACACACTACAACACAAAGCAAACTGTCATACGTGTGACTCTACTTCTACCTCTTTTATATTGCCAGTGAGGAATCTTAACAAAAACAAATATTCCTAGATTTAGTTGTAAACCATGACGTCAGAAGTTAATAAAATTAGAAATTATTGACCTTACTACTTGTTATTGGTTTATGAATAAATAACAAATAATAAGGAGATAGTATTTACCAATACATTATTCTTGTATATTCTACTATTCAAATTGATAAATATTTTTAAGTCTTTCTTTAACATAAAATAACCCTATTCTAGCATATAATTGTTGGAAACTCACTGCAATTCCACTCTATGGCTGTATAACTTAAGCGGAGACATTGATAGGGCTCTGTACATACTCCAATGATTTAGCACGATGAACAGATAAAACGGAAGACGATCGACTTCTGACTTGTGTTTAATAGATGTAACTTTGGTGCCATCACTTCAGATGCTCAAAGATTCACATACCTTAATCTGCAATCTCTGTAGGTAACACAGTGAGTGACCTAAAGTGAGTAGAACGTAGAAAATAGCTAATGATCAATTACAAATGTCCTGCATTTTCCCTTATGCAGGTGTTTTTTTCTTAAGATACATGATTATAAATAATTCTTAATTTATCAAATATCGTTTGGCCTTTCATACACGTAACTTATTACTTATCTACGACAATTTAAGCTATCAAATTATAACTTTAACATTGACTTGTCGTCTTTATACAGAAAATCCACTTCTTATTAAGTTAATTGTAAAGTCATTTGACGCCATATGGTTGTTATAATATTTACGGAACACATTCATAGCGTGTCATTTAATACCGTTTCAAAGAAACCCATCAATTTACGTTATTAGGTATTATAAAGTTGATACCACGATACAATCGGAGTTAATACCAATATAACACCGGGGTGGTGTTTCCACTGTTCATGAGAAGTGTATAATGTGTTTATGTATAAATATTTCTTGATATAAAATCAAATCATGTATAGAGATGTCCATAAGTTTGCATGTTAACTGGCAATACCACGTGTAAAATACGGACTATATGACAAATGTTGTAGTCGTTGCTTTGGAGATATCGTGTTTAAACACACTGCAGTAAATGCATTCTTATAATTTTTATTTGATATCGTGGGTTCTTTTATGGATACCTCTACATACGATTTATGGCTTTGTGAAATAAATAATATAAATATTTGACTACATAAATTGAAAAATGCTATATTAAACATTTATAGTGTTCTTTATTATGGGAATATCTCACAGTTTAATTTCAATAAATAAAATGTACTGCAATTTTACGCTAACAAGTAAATCGACTACAAACAGGCAAGTAACGCAAAAAATATATAAATATTACGAATTTATTACAACCCTAATCACTTTTACAAAACCCGACATGGAATTATCTTGTGATTAATTGATATAATCTAAAGCGCCAAAACTTCCATAGGACGGCACAAAATTGTTAAAAACCTTCGCCTCTAGTTTCCTTTTCATTTCTACTTATAAGTACCTATTTGAGGCTATACGAAATAATTACAGTCCATAAAAATAAGTGGAGCTATCAACGTTTCCAAGTTGCTGTTTTAAAACTAACCTACTAAGGTAAATGGAGGCTGTATCAACATTAACATGATACATACGGTCATTATTTATCAGATCGATAATTGCGAGTAGTAGTTGGAGTGTCCTCCTCTAAAGTTCATCCCATCTAACATTTCCCAACATGGTGAAAGACCCAGGGCAAGTATAAGTCTTTCCCTTGGGCAACACGCCACTGTATTCTAGTCAGATATTCTGGCTATACTTGAATGTGTACGCGAGAATGCAAACCGACAATATGTGAACCAGCAGATCTCCATTGCATCAGACAGCCAGGCGGCACTTAGAGAACTAGAAGTGTCATCCCGACTGGTATGGGACTGCTATGATGAGCTGAAAATTCTGGGCGAGCAGAACAGAGTCAAACTACTCTGGGTGCCAGTACACTCCAAAATTGACGACAATGAAAAAGCTGATGAAGTTGCTAAACAAGGGACAGCTAACATATTCTATGGCCCAGAACCCGTGCTGGGCATTTCTAGAAGCTCAGCCAGGGCGATTAATGACTGGGTCAAGAGTAAACACAAGAACCACTGAAGGAACATTCCAGGAAATCGACATGAAAAAACACCCATTCCATGTGCAAAACAAACTGAAGAACTGCTCACAATGAACAGGATGCAGTTAAAACTAATAACAGGACTTTTGACGGGACACTTCCCTGTAAAGAAGTACCTGAATACTATCGGCAAATTTGACGGCAACCTAGACTGCAGGCTATGCAGCAAGGAGCCGGAAACTGTTGACCACATACACGAACAGACCCGGAACTCATCAGCGCCTGTCCAACTATGGACCTGTATCATCTGATTAGAGGTACAGGGGTACTGGAGTGGGTGGAGTGAAGCATAGCAGGGAGAGCACAATAAGCCCAGGAGGCTGCAGTGTCCTCGGAGTTTTCTACTAACAGAAGAGCCCTGGAAAAAAATATTTCTTAAGGGCCATCCCTCGGATCAATGCTGTTCAAAATATAAATCAACGATAAATTAACTGCAAGACAACCCTTTGCCTCTTAGTGGACGGCAGTAAAGACAGGCTAACAGAATAATTAAGTTTTAAAAATTTAATTTAACGCTAGCAAAAGATAGCGCATTTACTAACAGCCCAAACGTATAGCAAAACTAACATCAATGCTAAACTCATCTAGAAGGATGACATAATCTACTTAGGGGCCACCTTAAATCTAAAACTCTCATTTAGTAAATATGTCAGTAGAATTGTTGATGTGAAAACACGTCATACTTATTTCCTATACTTTGTATCGCCTCCCATACATTGCAAACTCTTAAGCCTTTCCCATACTATGCAATTTATCGCTGCAATTCGGTTGCCGTAACATAATCTCCGCGACTTAGTGATTTTTGTAGGAACTTTGGTACTGCCAACATACATTTTTCTATTGGCATCGAGACAAGTTCAAAGTTTCATATCTTCTATATGTATGGTATAGTTAGGAGACCAAATGAAGAATACTTCAATAAATAAATGTGTATAGTAATTTCAGTACGTCAGCGTCGTTTAAATCGCAAGAGATTGATATTATAAATCAAAGTATTCTAAAACTTTAATTAATGATGGTGTTTAAAGATAAATAAAGGTTAAAGTGTATTCACGGAAGGCTGAGAGTAATAAATATGCGTGATTGCCTCGTGACTTCGACGTGTTCCATCCTCATTGGTTGCATTTTTCAGGAAATGCCAAAGGTTTTCTCGACTTCAGTTGTATGTAATTTGCGTAAGAGTGTATTTACATTTGTTCCAAAATTTTAACTATTATAACTCATAAACAGTTTAGTGAATCCATTTGAAGTTTATGGTAGTGTATCAAGTTTAAAAGAACAATATCCTACATTTTCATTAATATTCAATCGTTCTAAAATCGATCAGGAAACTTCTTGTATTTTTAATAGTTTTACGCATGAATGGCTCTGGTGAACTAAGCCCACATGAACAGCACGTGACAGCTCTCAGAGCTCGGTGAATATACTATAATTTGTTATCAAATTTTACACAAAGAGCATGAAATGTTGATTGACGTATAAGCACTGGAGCTCTCAAGCAATAATTAAAATCAATATGTTGATGTTTATTATTGAAAGTTAAAACATTACACATCTTTATGGATACCTATAATTTGTTTAAACTACACCTTTCATTGATTTTATCAAGGGCCATTTATAATGCCACACAATCATTTACATTTACTTTATTGTATAACTCCATATCGCCTGCGTATAAATGACAGTTGTCATCTCATACAACCATAATGTTATTAATGAAAATACTAAAGAATAGTGGGCCTAAAACCTGAAGTAGATAAAAATTCCGCATACCTTTGATCACCCTATGGTGGTGTCTATTTTCAAAATATGATTTGAAAAATAACCAGAAGTTTTTGTGAAACCAAGATTCAAAATCTTCAAGGTCAGCAAATGTCGGACTGGATATTAAAGTGTGTGACGACAAGAGACATTGTGCATTACTAAATAAATTTTATTTTGTTTAATTTGATGGCATAATAGAACACAATTCAAAATGAAGTAAAATGCCCATCACACGCCCAAACTGCCCAATGCTGCACTTTTACGACCTTGATGATATGTAGCAAGGAATCTTTAAATCATACCTCACAGATCGGTGTTAATAGGTACGTACCAGCGTTGAAACATCATCTGCCGAATTTGTAGGACGTGGAGTTCCACACACAGAGAGAAGTCGCTTTGGCACATTTTGCACAATGATGTGGAACAACGTCTTGTTGCGTTTTTTTAAACAATTGTAAAATTTTAAGGCACAACGTTATATAGTTTTATACATTTTAATTGTGCATAATTCTTGTGCGTTTTATTTATCCAATATAAAGATTTAGTTACGATGAATTTATTGGAAACTTCGACCAACAAATTGGCGACATTTAGAGTTAAATTTATTTATTTTTTCTCAACAAATCATAGCAAATTTAACTTAATTAATTGTTAATAGTATCTTCAAACTATATATTTTGTTGCCATTCTATTTACAATTAGTTTTAAGTAATTGTTTAAAGGATTTGCACAACTTGTGTAACATAAAAGTGTGATTTTATTTTATAAACGGTTGTTGACAAACTTGTGAAAGTAGGAGTCCCAATATATTTATTTCCGCTGAACAATAATAGTAATCTATGCCGCCCGCACAAATTGCACAAAATAATGACATACTGTTCACAATCAGTTTAGTGATATTGTTTTAAAATTTTGTATAATTGTCTCATTTGTTTCACGTAAACTTTATTGGTTAAAAATTGTACTGACCGCGCCGGCCATGCTACGCATGTACGCGCAGGCAATTACGCATTAGATCTAGGTAATATTTCGCTAAGTGAAGACGTTCACTTCAGAATTATACAAGTACTTACATTTGTGATGGAATTTGTTGAAAACTGATTAACCGAGTGGGGTTTCCTAGATCTAATCCCAGCATTTACAGAGGTAAGTACTTCACACAGAGTTACAGATTTGCATATATGTTCTCTTAAATTAACGTTGTTCTTATATAAATATAAAAATGGTTTCTTGTTTATATGCGAAGAATGCATGATACCTATCTTCTAATACTTGATTTCGTTTACAGCTTGAGAATAATTTCGTTTTCTTATGCGAAGCGACAGAAAGCTGTTCCTAAACTACTAAAGCCAAAAGGCAAACTTGTAAAAGAACTGCTTCAAAACGAAAATAACACTTCTGATGGTAAGCAATACATTTGATTTTGGTGACGAACTGATAAATGTTTTTTTTTTTAAGAATATGACGTGACTACGACATAAGATTTATTACTACAAACTGCGTTAATAGAAGCTAAAAAGAAGAAGCACTGGAAGCCTTCCAAATTAGAATTATTAAATGGAGTCATTTTAAGCATAAATGTAAGTCACCTATTTCTTTCCAACTAATACTTTATGCATATAAAATTTACTTGTATTTAAAAAAATAGAAATGTTTTCATTTACCATATGATAATATATAAATGCATGCTTTATTATGTATTGTTGTTCTGTTAAAATAAAATATTTATTCTTTAATTTTTTTTATTGAAATCCTTTAGGAAATAATATTTCACAATCTGTGTTACAGAATAATACAATTAAAATGAAGTGGATACATATAGTATCTGAAACAAACGGTGAACCAAAAAATATATACATAATTTGGAGATTATAGAGTAATAAATTGTGCAAAACTAACCCCAGTTCATACATTACTGAATAACAGCTTCTTTTAATTAAGTGTATATATTGTGCAAAATGAATTATAAAGTTGACAAAATAAACATACAATTTGTAGATTTCTCATTTAGAAATTGCGGAAAACTAAAAACATATTCTCTTAAAAAACTATAAACATTGTGTCACTTAAGAGCACAATTTTTTGTGAATATGTTTTACAAATGAAGAGGTTTAGATGTGAAAGTTTGTTTAGAAAACCTTCAGAATATATTTAAAAATTTCACACAAATTGTAGAAACTAACTTAATCTGTTCAGAGATTTGTTCCACAAGTGGAATAAAATTATTATATTTTTATGCAACCATAAGTCAAATTTGTAAAGAATTCAATTTATGTGATTTTTAAGTTTGTACAAAAATTTCACAAAATGTTAATGCATAAACTGTACAAAATCATTGCCCCAATAATGTATTATTTATTTGCACAAATTGTTCCTGTCACCATTTTAAGACCAATTTGGAGTACAATTTTCTACAATTGTGGTAAAATATCACACACATTTTTCTCTGTGCAGGGCTCTGTTTTAGTTTAAGATCCTTTTGCTATGTGGATGACAAACAAGTCCACCATATCTTCACACGAGCCTGTCCCATATTAAGTCAATAGCGAACATGTTTCAGCTTCGACGTATAGCATAAACCATATACAGGGTGGTCTGTAATTAATGTCCATAAAATGACAGTGGATTTTGCGACTTTGAACTTACCTTAGCACAAAAGTTGATATTAACAGAGATGTGACAAGGCATTAAAGTCAATACCATTTTTCTAGTTTTCTCAAAAAATGGTATAAAAATTAGTGAATGTGGATTTTTCAAGATGAGAATTCAAATCTGCTCCTATTTTTGGTCTGGATTCTAGAGGGCGCCGCATAAGTAATGTTTAAGATGAAAATACATTAAAGTTCTCTACCCGTAATGTTATCGCAAAAATTCGTTTTAATTATCCAAAAAATCTTGTTTACTATTTCATTACAAAGTACACGTGAAGACGAAACTTTAAAGAAAATTATCTGATTTCATTACAATGGCATAAGCTGACGAAGCATCAAGAATTTCAACGGAAGTGCATTTCCTGGCCGTTCTGCTGCACTTTGGTAGCTGAAAATTGGCAGGCCGATTTATCATGTTGAGACGATATCTTCTGAAGTCATTAAATAATTTTTAAAAGTTTTAAAGATTTTATCAACAGAACAAATATTTCTCGACATCTCCGCTATCCCCACTTTATTACTGGATGGATTACCTACCAAATAAAAGTAAGATATTGACTTGAAATTTGGTACAATGATGCATTATTATGAGATCTGGATGTAAATTATATTTTGAGTTTATTGTGTTTAAGGGTTTGGGGGTAAGTAAGGGTAAACTAGTAAAGCAAGCTACTAAGAGTCCGGAACTTGAGATTTGGTGTGTACAGGGTGTCCCGTAATAACGTGCAAAAAATTTAACTACCAATTCCTTGTCGAAAATGAAAGAGGGTTCTTCATAATATAACATTTTTCAAAATAAGCCTTTCTTGTTCAGCTACACTCCCTTAAGGGGGCGTGCAAAAAAACGGTTTTTAATTTCTATCTGAAAATGACGTAATCGGAAAAAGAACACATTTAACACATCTCAGGTACTAATGAAAAGACATCTAACGAAATTATTTCATCCATCTAGCGTTTATACAAAGGGGTGATCTTAACTACCCTTATTCTAATTTTGTAAATATCTTTCATGTCTGCTGTTTTTTTTATTTCAATTCAAAATGGAACTAAACATGATTCATTTAGAAACTCTTTTACGTTTTGAAAACATTTCGTTTTTGAGAAAAAACTAAATTACATCTGCCTGTGATCAATCAAAAGCGACGAGCACTATTATATTATTCAAAACACTAAGTAGGCTGGTATCAAATCATAATTTGACAGTACATTATGTACCGATATGATCATCCCAGTAAACACGGAGAGGTAATATATACATATAAAATACATAACTGCTGTTTCTTCGAATATATCAGCTATATAACAGATAATATACATTCTCATAAGATATTATGTCTCTATCTCAGCAACATCAACATGCATCACTTATGTATATAATACATCTGCTCGTAACTTGTCTGATATATTACGACTATGTAGTTCATACATCTCATGTAATGTATCAGATATATTTAAGATATGTACCTGCCACATATATTATATGGTATATGTATGTATTATTCTCTTGATTTTTTTCGATATTTTAAGCCGCCATTTCTATAAAATATTAAAATAATTAACTAATAAATTTCTGCGCCAAAAGGAGTCAGAAGTTGTTAATAAGTAAAATCTATGTTTTTGCCTATCACAAGAAAATAGATTTTAATCACGAACAACTTTTGACTGGGTCCTTTTGACGTAGAATTTTATTTATTAATCATTTTAATATTTTATAGAAACGGTGGTTAATATATCCAAATAAGTCAAAAGAATAAAGGCCACAAATAAATAATTACAAATAATATGTATGTATTATAAATACATACTGCATACAGGGTGAATTATACTATTTTTTTTTATCGGCTTTTATTTATTTACATACATGATTTTGAAAATGCAATTGAGCCAAAGAACGTATTGAAGAAAAATTTATTTTTCTGAAAAAAAATTGCTTTGTGGACTTATTATATAAGAAATTGTTGAACTAACCAGTTTTTCTGCTAGTTACTTTACAATTTACAGAAATGACTCAGAAATGTTTATACATGTTTATATTTAAAGAGATGCATAATTAGAGAACATAAAAATCAATATATTTATATAGGATATATATAATAATAACAAAAGATATGTTTTAAAAAAACAAAACTTTCTTCTGTACTAACTGAAATATTTCAATTCTTTTAATTAGGTTAACAATCATTCACTTCACTTAATTTTTCACTAGCGGTTGTTTCAAATGTATTTTCTTTTATATTTCGGTTAGAATATATAATAACATCTGAAAGGAAAAGGACCAAAATTCAGTTTTTGTACAATTTATATAAATTATACTAGAAATTATTTAAATCGAGTTGAACATCTTTTACTTAAAATATCGGACTGAACTTTGATATTTATACATTTTAAATAACACTATCAACATACCTTTTATAATTTCCATACTCTTTATATTGCAAACTTTAAAATTTCCTCTCAGGCCTAGCCAAAAGCATTTTACCGCCATTTTAATCGAATAAACCTTCTTTAAGAGGCGATGCATATGTTCTTTGTAATTGTTGCCTCCAATATTATACACTTAAAATGAATACTGAAAACAAATTATGTCCATTTTCAATAATTTATGCCAATTTTAATGGTATACCGGGAGCCCACAACGAGATACTCGTGCCATAAGGTACTGTACTGCGGCAGTATATTAAAATAGTTATAGGATTTCTAAATGCGCTAGCTTTATGCAAGTTTGGGGGTGAAATTTCCGAAATCCCTCTCATTGTCCAATAAGTTAACAACTAAAAAAATTGGACAGCATGTAACAAATGTTTTTCACTAAAAAGGTATATTTGGATAAATTAATAAAAACTTGCTTGTCAAAACGTAGCTACATAGGTATTTCTTAGAGGTTCTGTCGACTATATACTGTTTTCGTTTTTATTTTTCATCAAAACGGACGTAACACACCGAACATCGCGCACACTGAATACTTCAAATTACGCCAACCGCTTATACTGAATATTTTGAAATTTAGAGATTAAATCAATACCAAATTGCAACACGATTCGCATACGTTCGCCATTTTAGTAATGTTTTAAGTTTGAACTAATATCTGCGGTTATATAACATAAAACATATGTCTATTAGTGGGCATGGACATGTATTTATAATATATCATATCTATGTGTGGCAAGTATATAATACATTCTATATATACTACGATACTTAAATGTAATGTTTGAATTAAACGGGTATGTTATAGATCAGTTACATAAAATCGTTACATAACGAACAAAATATCGTTGAGCTTCCTATACTACATATCGTATATATGTGTGTTTACTGGGATCTTGTCCTTTATAAATCATTTTCAGATCAAAATTAAAAACCGATTTTTGCACATCCTTTTAAGGGTATGTAGCTGGACAGGAAAGGCTTATTTTGAAAAATTTTATATGAAGATCCCACCTTCATTTTCGATAAGGAATTAGTACTTAGTTAAATTTTTTGCACGTTATTACGAGACACCCTGTATACTAAAAATCAAGGTCTCAATTTTTTATGCCATCTGCCATCCTCCCCCACTCCATTATTAAAGAGTTAACAAATTAAAATTGTGGTTTAGTGTGAGCAACAGTTTTCAAAAAAAAAATTGCAGGCATCAGCCACCCTCGCCCACATTAAATGAGGGCCAGTCGACAAGGTACTGAAGTAGCACACCGCAGTGATTCCTTAGGCAGCGGGTTTTTTTTATCGGTAATAGTATGTACAAGTAAACCTAGGGGGTTAAGTGTTAAATTAGGTAGGAAATTGGCTAAGTTTCGCAAATGTCTATTGAAATGCATGGTCATGCATTCTAAAATTAAGACGTTAATTATTATTCTTATTATATAATTTTCTATTCATTTCTCTCTCTCTCTCTGTCTTCCTTAATAAGAGATATACCATTGCTATAAACTTATTACCTGTTTTATTAAACTTGTTTCTCAGTATATAATGACTGTAAATACGCCTGTATAACATGGTTTGTTTAATTTAGATTAAACAAAGAATTTATCCTGAATAGGCTTTACGTTTCTATTGATATTTTTTTCTCAAATTTTACACGCTTAATTTAAATTCAAAAGCTTAATCTAACATGTCAACCACTGTATGTTTGTTTATTACCAAAATATCACATTAAACATTATAATATAATATCTAGACGGCCTATAAAGAAGCTTCCATCTATAGTGGCACGTATAAAGTTATAGACTCCTAAGTGAATTAACATAAAAAAATAATAACAACGAGAAAAGATCAAAAAAATCATTTGAAAAGTCTGTCCATAAATAATACACATTTCATTAAATGTGTCACTTTAACAAAGTGGGCCTTTTGTACCTTTTCTTCTGACCCGCAGTGTCCATATTGAACAGGTTCTTTCCCACAAAATACATGAAATGCGGTTTTTGTGTTTTGAATTTTTCAACTCAGAAGCCAGGCACTTCAAAGTCCTTATGACAGGGCTTGAGATGTTAGAAAACACCTGTTTTTTAATATAATTCATTTCTAAAGAGTATTTATAAGAGATCTAGTGACTTGATATTTTTATAAAATATTTCAAAAGAGTGGCCAAGTGAAAAGAATGTGATATATCAAATGTTGAATCATTCTGTATTACGACTAAAACTACGTTTACAATGCAAAACTTAAAATAGTTCAGTTTCTATACTAGTGTCAGAATACAAAATTAATCCAACTAAATTAAAAAATATATTTTGGGGTTGTATTTGGTCAAAATATTAAGTGACAAGTTCCAATAAAATATATTGTAATAAAAATAAATGTCTTATACATGCTTCAGTCAAACAGGGGGAATTTGAGGAAATAAATGATAAAGTTTTTAAACACTACAAATATGTTCAGGTATACTAACAATATTAAAATTTACCAACTCAATCTGCTACTCAGGAGCCGTAATCTTTCACTCCACTACGTAGATGTGACAGTAGAAAACCGCTGCCTAAGGAATCACTACTTCCACATACAGATTTCCCATCCAAGTATTTGCATCCACCCCATGCCTTCAACGGAATCATATCAATCAGATGTTATTACAATATATACGTATACCAAATTTCAAGTGAACGTCTCAATTTAATTTTATCAGCACTTTTAATAATAGAGTAGTAGTGGAGATGTTGACAAATGTTATAAAAAATGTACCTAGACTTCTAGTATACAGGGTGTTTCACTTAAAAGTCCCCAGGCCATTATCTCTAAAACTAATAAAGATATTTTATTTTTGTAAATGGCAGATGATTGATACCAAAGAAAGGTTTAAATAACGGTGATTAGAATTTTTCCTCAACAGCACACAGAGATGGCGCGGAGTTCGGTTGAGTTTCTCAAAGTGAACAGACGCATCGAAGAACGCTCTCGAAATAAGCTCTAAAACACATGTTTAAACACCGCTAATTTATATAAAATTTAGGCCATCGATAGGTCCAGAAATTTTGCGAGTCGTGAAGTGAAATAGTTAATATACAAAGTTTATATGGAATAAATATTTGATTATTTCTAGTACAGGGCTTTCTGTAATATAATCGTAAGTGCGGCGTGTTATGATAAGCCTGTCTGTACCCAAAAAGACCTCTTGAAGTGCCAGGGTAATAAATATACCAGTGTCAAGTAATATAAAACTAGACGTTGGCACCAGAACCCCAATGCTCTCTTGGAAAGTGTAAATAAACAATTCGCATGAAGTGGAGTTCCCTAGATTCAACAAATATCACCAGCCTACTACAAGAAAGAAAGATAAGATATACCTTTATACCTTTATTTAACCTTTATTTAACTGACTGATTAATTACTTAATTAATTCATGATTTATTATTTATGTTTGGCCCTCTATTTTTTAGTATTATTTGTACTTTACTTTTATAATATCTTTTTATTCCCATTTGGAAAACGGCAGTTTGAATTAGGCACTACAAAAATCAAGACAATATACAGGGTGTGCGGAGGTTTCTCTCGGGCCGCTTTCTCATTTGCAACTCGCTGTAAAAAGTTATTTTACCGCGATACAGATAATAATAAAAAGACTCTCTTACAGCAAGCTAATATTGGTTTTGAAAAACAAGGCAAATAAAATGGACACACTAATACAGGACGTTGAAACGAGAACACGTCAATTACTGGTACAAAAAAATCGACGGCGACGGAAACTGCCTATATGGAGCATTAAACCACCAACTGGAGGGAGAAAATATAACATCACAGGCACATACCAATGCGACGAAAACCCTACGAAAACAAGTAGCTGACTATATCGAAAATCACTTAGACCATTTCATGCCATTCATGCAGGCATCCATCCATGAACTAGCACCCCGTTACAATAGATACAACTCTAATACGGGAAAAATAAATGCATTCATTCGAGATCTGAGAAGAGATGGTTTTTGGGGGGGGGTGGGTGGGGGGGTAGGAAACAATGGCAGTAACAACAAATATGAAAAACAGGACAATAATAGTACATCAAGATGAAGGAGAGCATATAATCTTCCATCCTACTAACCAACAGGGAAGAGAGAACACACCACTAGAGATAGTATATAGGAAGCACTGAAACGAAAGAAATCACTACGATAGCGCGACTATTGCACAAGAAAAACATGAAGCAGAACAACCAGAAGAAACATACGCTCGAACTGGGGCTATAACACCCCGCCCAGAATTAGAGGAAGCAACGCACATAAACATGTACCAAATATCACAAAGAACAGAGGAAGCCAACAGTCAAGAATTACAACACGATGACATCATTCTGGCGACATGAAATGTCAGAGGATGCATAACGAGAGAGAAAAGAGAAAAAATCGATGAGGTTCTTATGATGGAACACATACACGTTGCATGCATACAAGAGACACACACGATAGACGGAACTGCAGTTACTCAAAACTACAAATGGCATCTAAGTGGAGGGGACAAAGAAAAAACCAGCAGAGGAGTCGCATGGGCAATAAGACGGAACACCCCTATCCAGATAAAGACAAGAAAAGTAAACGAAAACATAACCATGGCAGACTTACAAATTGGAAAGGAAAACATATGCATACTAGGAGTACATGTGCCCACCGACAAACGGGCAGGACGAGTATTCAGGCAGATTACCCAAGAGACTAGAAGAAATAGGAATAGAAAAATGAACACAATAATACTAGGAGACTTCAACGCGCATATAGGAAAGGACGACCAAACACATGAAGACAAGAATATCATAGGAAAAACCTTACTTCACACATGGACAAACGATAATGGAAGCTTGCTAAAAAACTTGACACATCTGTTAGATCTAACAGTTAGAAACACATGGAGCAAGAACCTAACCTGCCTTAATACCTGGAATAAAGGAAACATCAACCCTCAAATAGACCATATCCTAGTGGATAGAAAAATAAGGGACAGGGTCAAAAATATGAAGGCAAAACAAGCAACAAACGTCAAAACAGATCACAAAATATTATATGGAACACTAGTAATAAAGAAACAAGAAGAAGAAAAAAAAAAAAAAAAAAGCCACAACAAAACAGCAAATGACACATGGAACATCTCACTGCTACAAAACAAAGGAATAAAAAAGAAATACCAGGAGGAGATAGAAAAACAGTTAACAGGAAAGGAACTAAATTGGCCAACAATGGGTTTAAAAATTTAAAATAGCGGCGAGGAAAACGTTGAAAAGGAACAAATCCCCTATGAGCCCAAAAAGAAAAGACACGAAAAGAAATTACGAAAAACTAAAGAAAATAAAGGCCACAGGAAAACAATATACACCAAACATAGACAAAAAGATAATAGAAGCGAGGAAAGAAAGAAGAGACACAGAGAGGAGGCACGAACAGAAAAAAAAATGCAGGGAATTCTTCGAAAACATAGAATCCACTCCAGCAGGACAGAGATTAAACCAAACCTTTAGACACCCCAAAACATACAGGAGAAACAACAATACGCAGTCAAGAAAATACATACCACTGCAGCATTGGGTCAGGAAACTAGAAGAAGGAAACGCAGAGAGAAGTCAAATAGAACCAATACAAGAAATGGACCACTGGCCTCTGGGAAAGCCACCCTCAAAAGACGAACTACTAGAAATAATGGTCAGAACTAAAAGAAACACTGCCCCGGGAATAGATAAAATAAATAACGAACTAGTATACTATGGACCGGACAACATAAAACAGCTAATCCTAGAAATCATCACCAACGCATGGACGGAAACCACACCCCTGCCTGAGGAATGGAATACAACAATACAGATACCGCTCCCTAAAATCAAATCACCACAAAACGTGGACGATTACAGAAGAATAACACTCAGCAGTGTAGGGTATAAATACTACGCACAATTCCTCCTCAGAGAAATGGAAAAATACATCGGCGAACTACCAGATTATCAAACGGCATTTATCAAGGGTAGATCGACAGACGACCACATGTACACCACCAGACGGATCCTGGAAGAAAAGTGGAAAGAAGGAACAAAACTATATATAGTCTCAATTGACCTCCAAAAGGCATTTGGCTATAGTCAACACTTTGCTCAACAGGGGAGTACCGCAATACTTAATAAACAGAATAATAAAAGCATGCCTACACGAAAACACTGCAATACAATGGTTTGGACAGACGACGGAATCAAAAATGAAGAATATAGGAGTCAAACAAGGATGTCCCCTATCCCCCGACTATTCACCACAGTCCTGGACCAAGTCAAAACAGCCTACAGAGTCACAAGAGCTCTACTACCCTTCATTGAGGACAACAAACCACCATGGTGCCTAACCAAAAAGGTATACACGACCATCATAATGCCTACTACGATGATATATGGAGTCAAAAACGCAGCAACGATAAAGGCCAACCGAAGAAGCCTGAGAAGAGCTGAAAGGGACATTATCCAACTGCTAGCAAAAACAGGAAAACCACAAAAACGACAGAAAACGTCAACATTACTAGAGGGAAGAACAATAATCAAAAGAATAGAATCATACACGATGAAATACTGGAGACATGTCCAAAGACGGGACACGACACACCTACTGAAGAAAGCGCTGCGAATACACAGCAACAAACTGAAAATAGGGAGGCCATGCTACACATGGATTACAACAATCGAGAGAATTATGAATAAGCTAGGAAAGGATTATACACACTGGGAAAAGTTTGCACAACAAAAAATGGAATACAATAAAGAAATATCAAGGATATACACACTGCCAGACTCAGAAACAGAAGAAACAGAAAACTCAGAAGTAGAATAGGAGAGAAGATGATCACAGACAGAAACTAAGAAGAAGCATATCACAAAAACCTGAAAGTAAAAAGAAGCACGAAAACCTAAAAGAAGCATCTCACAAGCGCCTACACTTTCCATCCGATGAAGACAGAAGGAAAACAAGAAGAAACATCTCACAAACACCTACACGCTCCATCCTATACTCCTACCCCATGCGTCATGCGGCTCTCGCTGCTGACAACAAGCATGTCCAATGTCCAATCCAGCGTATGTAGCTGGTCCGGCGGTATACAAAAGCACTGGGGGTTTGTTCTGGCACACGGTGGGATGATCGGTGGGCGATCGGGCTGCGTGGTGGAACAAATCTCCCTGCACCGGAATTGGCAGCAATGCCCACCGTACGCTGGCAAATCAATCAATCAATCAATCAAACAGCACACAGAGATGGCGCTGCGATGCAAAACTATTTTTTGATGGCTGGAACCTTAAAACATAAGTCATATGATTAAACAATAATTTGTGAATAATTTTGATGGTATAGAGAATTTACAAAAAACAAGCCGTTTTGGAGTTACATGAGTTTCTTTCATTAATGCCAGTACACGTGAATTTTGATAAATCCCTATAATTTATTTATTATTTATTATAGAATATTGGTTACCAAACACTTTTTTTCAAGATAAGGAAAGTGATATAATACACTATCATAAAATGATGTTTACCACTTCCGGCCAAACCGGAACTAACATGATGAACCAATATCCATATGTTCCTACATATTACATTTTTTTTTCTAATAACGCTTCTAATAATACACACTAATTTAGAATGGGCTAAATTTATATTAACAATTCAGTAAAGAACGTAAACAAAAGTTTTATAAACAAACATTTAAAAACTATCGAAATATTATTAAAAATGAAATTAAACTAATTTCTTTCTTATTAGTAGGTACTTATTATATTAAATGTTCAAAATTTCTCCCTTCTTCATGAATACACATATTGTACCGTTTCAGTAACTCTTCATTGCAAACTGTTTGTAACGTATGTCTATTTATAGCAGCAACACTTGCATATATTTTATTATACAAATAGGCCATATCCTCAATGGGTTCAATGTACACTACACTTTTTAAATACCCCCAAAGGTAAAAATCTAATGGACTCAAGTCAGTTGATCGTGCTGGCCATCTGACTACTCCATTAGTACCAATCCATCTCTGAGGGTACATTTCATTAAGACAATCTTTGACTAGTACTGAGTTATGGGGTGGTGCACCATCTTGGTGAAACCAAATATTCTCCTGGTTATGAGGGATAGTCTCTAATAATCCTGGCAATACATTTCTCAAAAATATCTCATATTTTCTTCCATTTAAAGTCCCATAAAATAGATATGGTCCAATAATATATGAATTTAATATTCCACACCACACGTTAACTCCAAAAGTTACCTGATTTCGGGTCATTCTCATCCATCTAGGATTATTTTGTGACCAGTATCGGCAGTTATGCTTACTCACAACTCCGTTGTTGTGGAAACGGCTTTCATCGCTCCAGAGCACATTTTTTAAAAAATTTGGGCATTCTTCAGAAAGAACTGAAAATTCAGCTAGAAAATGTAATCTTCGTTCATAATCACCAGGCCTTAAATGATGTATCAATTTTAATTTGTATGGATGGTATTTATTTGATTTTAATATTCTATGGCACGAAGATTGAGGATTGTTGACAACACTATTTAACACCAAGGCTGTATTTTCATCGTTTCTAACTGGCTTATTTCTGTTACGAATAGTTTTCTTAAAACTACCCCAGTTTCTTAAATTTTTAAACAGCATGATAAATGTTTTTTTATCGGGTGTAGGTCTATTTGGAAATCGTAAACAAAACAATCGTTTTGCTTGTCGGGAATTTCTTTTGCATTCACCGTATATTAAAATCATATTTAACTTATCTTCATTGGTGTATCTAACCATTTTTTAAATTTATTTTTTTTATTGCCTTATTTGGATTAATTTGCTTTGAATTGTTTCTAAGTACACTATTTCTGTTTGAAACTATGATTGAAATGCACCAACTACAAACTTTGTTTAATAACTGTCAAACTTAAAATTAAATCAAAGCCTACTAATATCTCTTAAGTAGATTTTTCATTACCATTCTAAATTAGTGTGTATTTTCTTTGTTGTCTTACTTACTTTAAGTTTTGGGAGCCGTTTTATTAGAAGCGTTATTAGAAAAAAAAATGTAATATGTAGGAACATATGGATATTGGTTCATCATGTTAGTTCCGGTTTGGCCGGAAGTGGTAAACATCATTTTATGATAGTGTATTATATCACTTTCCTTATCTTGAAAAAAAGTGTTTGGTAACCAATATTCTATAATAAATAATAAATAAATTATAGGGATTTATCAAAATTCACGTGTACTGGCATTAATGAAAGAAACTCATGTAACTCCAAAACGGCTTGTTTTTTGTAAATTCTCTTTACCATCAAAATTATTCACAAATTATTGTTTAATCATATGACTTATGTTTTAAGGTTCCAGCCATCAAAAAATAGTTTTGCATCGCAGCGCCATCTCTGTGTGCTGTTGAGGAAAAATTCTAATCCCCGTTATTTAAACCTTTCTTTGGTATCAATCATCTGCCATTTACAAAAATAAAATATCTTTATTAATTTTAGAGATAATGGCCTGGGGACTTTTAACTGAAACACCCTGTATACATCAAATTCCCAGTTTCTGTACTGTTACCAGCTTGCTTTACTTATTTTCCCTTATTTACCACTATTTCACTCCCAACCCTTCAACGCAATCATATCAAAATATAATCTAGTTCCAGATGTCGTTATAATACATACGTGTACCAAGTTTTAAATGAATATCTCAATTTTATTTTATCAACCCTTTTAATAATGGAGTGGGGGTGGTGTGGAGGATGGAAAATATTACAAAAAAATCTGAGGTCTAGGTCTCTAGTACACACACCAGATTTCAAGTTTCTGTGCACTTACCAGCTTGCTTTACTTATTTTCCTCCATTTACCCCAATTTACCCCCCAATCCTTCACCGGATAAGTTCAAAATACAACCCAGTTCCAGATCTCGTTATAATACATGTGTACAAAGTTTCAAGTCAACATCTTAAACCATTCCAGAGACAACGTGCGCACATAAAAAGTTGCAGACAGACCGACAGACAGAAAATCTTTTCGACGGTTTTACGATTACGCGATTACTATACTCTCCACTACTTGAATGTGGAAGTAATATTAAGGACGTTAAAGTAATTTTGGCCACATTTTATTTTATTTACTGAACATTTTTTCAGGTTAGATTTTAGATCTTAAATGGGATACCAACATTGTAAATTCTGGTAGGATACTACCGAAAATAATTTTTAATTTCTAAATAGTCTATATTCTTTATTTTTAACGTCATCAATTTTTGATAATGCCTACTATGTTGGCTAGACGTGTGTCGATATAATTTACAGTATTTTAGTGTCTGTAGAAAATACATAAATCTTGTTATCACATGAGAATGTGCAAACTTGTTCAATTCCGTTTTCTTGAATTAAAATGTTCTATGTATTTCACTTTCTGATAGTTTCTCATCTAGTTAGTACCTACCAACTTACTGTCCAAATTTTAATAAAATCTGATTGTTCTATCCAGTGATGTGTCCAGGTATTTTATTCGGAGGGGAGGGTCCGAATATGTCTTTGCAAGTAATTTTATTTTCTTACGTCTCATTGGATATTTTATTTATTTATTTAAAAAAACGCAGAAAGTGTCAAAGTCAAACATAACTTTTACTATGCATTTAAGAAATGATTTTATTTTATTAGTTTATACAGTGTGTCCCACTTTTCATGGAGCCACCCTCATATCTCGCTCACCTGATATCCGAATATTTTGAAATTTTGGTGGTGAATATATACCTATGAAGTGAGTCTTTAGACGTAACCACATTCGACTGTAGTCAGTGGCGTTCGATTCCATCATGGAAAAAGGGGGTCGATTTTTTAATAAAAAGTATTAGCGATTTTTTTAGAGAAAAACTAGTAAAATATTCCTAATAAGCACCTTTAGAAACCCCGCTGTACAAGATTACATCGTTGTGTGTTCAAAGGCGTTTGAGATATGGGCCCTTAAAGATCATTTTTTTTCAACTTAAAATAATTTGTATCTGTGAGACGGATTGTCATATGAAAAAAATGTATACTTTATTTTTTGTTCAGAATATTGTATTGTACTAGTATGAAATGATTCTACAAAAAAATTACAATTTTTTTAATAAGGCAAAAATTCTAATTTGTACATACCATACCTACCATGTTTCTAACAAATAATCTACACAAATAATTTAATTATACAATTCTTTGCGTTTCTATGTAACCACCATCATTCCGAATACATTGCTCAATCCGTTTTCTTACATGCCGTACAACTTTTCTAATCTCGGCTAGAGTGATTTCAACACATGCCTGTCTAATTCTGATCATTAACTCATCTTGGCTACGTGGTCTGTTATTATACGCTATATTTTTTAGACGACCCCACAAATAAAAATCAAGTGATGTCAGGTCTGGAGATCTCGGGAGAAACTTCTGAACTTGACTTCTTAAACCTATCCATCTACCTGGAAAATTATCTTCTAGCCAACCACTTGCAACATTATGAGCCGGGGCACCATCAAGTTGATAATAAAAGTATCTTCTGACATCTTGAGGCAGATTATTAAGAAAGCGTACAATTTTTCTTTGCAACAAATTTAAATGAGCTTCTCAATCTTGGAATGAAAAAAGGCCCAATAATCTGGTCCTTCCATAAACCACACCAAACGTTAACTTTTGACACATATTGGCTTTTAGTACTGATAAACCAGTGGGAACTTTCATCAGCCCAAAAACGGCAATTCTGAGAGCATACTACCCCATTGGTAGTGAATGTTGCTTCATCAGTAAACATGACGCTGTTTCAAAAAATTAACATTGTTTAAAAATTCACCCTGGGCCCAAAACCAGAAATCTAATCTTCTGTATGCTTCTTCGCTCTTCTGTAATCTTCTGTATTTAATCTTCTTCTTATGCTCTTGCTTATCATGTGTACAAAAACCTGGTAAGAAACAGAATATAATTTTATGTGGTGACTTTAACATTAATACTTTATTAGCAAGCTCTGAAACATCAGAATTCATTAACCATTTAAGCTCGTATAATATTAAATTAACAATAAATGAACCAACTAGATTCTCATCTACGTGCAATTCTTGCATTGACAATATTGGTATATCTGTACATGATAATTTTAGATATGAAAGTAAAGTAATACCCTCAGGTTTAAGTGATCATACTGCGCAGATGTTAAATATATTTTCAGATAAAAATGATGAAACAACAAAAGATATTACTTATTATAGGGTGATTAATAAACATAACATACACAGCTTTAAAAACCGCTTGAATAGTGAAAGTTGGGCAGAAGTTTTCCACGAAGAAGACCCTGACTTGCAATATGAGACATTCTTAAATATCATCCGCTACCATTACGAGCTAAGTTTTCCGTTAAAAAACCGAAACAAAAAATGTAAACCAAAAAAATCTTGGGTTACAAGAGGCATATCTATATCGTCAAATAACTTAAGAAATCTTTACTTTAAGGCCGTAAACGGCAATGAAAGTGACAAAAACAACTACAAGAAATACAAAATCACATACAAGAAGGTATTACATGCAGAAAAAACTAGATATAATAATGAAATGCTAACAAAATCAAAAAATAAAACTAAAGCTGCATGGAATATAATTAAAAGTAACACAAACTGTGAAAATAACAATAATAATATTGAGAAATTAGTAGTAGCAGATAAAATCATTACAAGTCCAATACAAATTAGTGGGGAATTTCATAAATACTTTAATGAAATACCTGAGAGAATAAGTAACCAAATGAAGATATAGATATGCCTAAATTAAATTATAGTAATAATAACTCTTTTTACTTAGCCCCCACATGTGAAACAGAAATAATTGACATTATTAAAACTCTAAAATCAACAAATTCGGCAGGCATAGATGGAATCAGCACAAACATACTGAAACATATTGCAAGTGAGATAAGTCGGCCATTAACGTACATATTTAATAGCTCAATAGAAAAAGGAAAGTTTCCAGATAAACTAAAAACGGCTAAAATTATTCCAATTTATAAAAAGGGAAACAAGCTTCTAGTCGAAAACTATAGACCAATTTCACTACTCTCTTCATTTTCTAAAATTCTTGAAAAAATAGTTTCGAAAAGGCTAACATCATTTTTAATCAAATTAAATATTCTCTCTTCCCAACAATTTGGATTCCGACAGGGATTGTCCACATCTGACGCAATTATATGTTATCTGAATGAGTTATATGAGGGTTTAAATAGTGGTAATAATGCACTTGGAGTAATTCTGGACCTCAGTAAGGCATTTGACCTGGTAAACCATGACATTCTGTTAACTAAACTAGAGTGTTATGGTGTGCGGGGTCGGGCTTTATTGTGGTTCAGGAGCTACTTAAATGACAGATATCATACCGTTGAAATTAATGGTCACCAGTCGCCGACCTTAAAAAACATCAATGGGTGTACCACAAGGGTCTGTTCTAGGCCCATTGCTTTTTCTTGCATATATAAATGATTTAAATGCATTTTTAAACTTCGGTAAAATAGTCATGTTTGCAGATGATACCAGTATTTTGGGATTTGCGTCTGATACAGATACATTGCAAAAAGAAATTGAACAAACTAATTCCAACATATTTGAATGGTTTAATGGAAACAAATTAAAAATAAATCGAGAAAAGACCGTCTTTATAAAATTTGCCTTAACCCCTCAGTTAAGTAATGAGAGCTTGCTAATAAAGTTTGATAATAAAAGTATTCAGCAAAAATCGTCCCATATATTCCTTGGTCTGGAAATAGATAGTCCACTGAAGTGGAATAATCACATTAGTAATGTTTGTGCCAAAATATCTAGATTATGCTATGTGTTACGACAACTAAGAAAATTTGTTAATAAATTCGTTTTAAAATCGTTTTATTACGCTCAAATCCAGTCAATCATGTCATATGGCTTGGTTTGTTGGGGAGCACAAACTGACATATCTAAAGTGTTTATTTCACAAAAGAGGGCAATACGAATTATGTTTGAAATAGATGCACGAGCATCCTGTAAAGATATATTTAAAACAGAGAAACTACTAACATTACCGTGTCTGTATATTTATCAGGTTTTAATATACACACATAAAAATATCAACAGTTTTGTAACCCTAGGTCATACTCATGAACATGAAACTAGAAACGTACAAACCTTAAAGATCCCCAAACATAAAACAGCCTTCTATAAAAAATGTCCAAAATACAATTGTATTAAAATATATAATCGTTTAATTTAATTTAAAACACTGTCCATCAATAAATTCAAAACGAACGTCAAAAAGTACTTAATTGAAAATGCATTTTATTCAGTTGAAGATTTTTTAAATACCAACTAGGGCCTCGTATAATTTTTTATCTAATATAATATTTATTGCTTTTACTTGTGTATTTTTATGTGTGTGTTGTATCTACTCATTTTATTGTCAGTATGTAATGAAATGTATATTTTCTTTATTCTTAAATTTTAAAGCCATTTTAACGTGTAAAAGACATTTTTTTTGACTTGTCATATATCTGTATAAGATCTGCTTGACTAATAAATTATTATTATTATTATTATTATTATTATTATTATTATTATTATTATGTATCGCCATCTTCTAGGGTATGTAGAAATTTTGGTTTGAATGCTCTTTTTCCATGTTTTTTCAGGCAACGCCAAACGATGTTTTTACTAAAATTTAGATTTAATGCTACTTGCCTTATGCTAGATCTTGGATGTTCTCTAAAATATTGTAAAATGCGTTCCTCGTTTTGAATTTGCCGATTTTGTAAATTATGATTTTTTGGTCTTAACTTACATACATTTCCTCCATTGCTAAAATTTGTATTAATGGTTGCTACCAATTTATGGCGAATGGGAGGCTGACGGCCAGGATGCCGTAAATTAAATTCATCAGCAGCTTCTCTAAATGATCTGGCATTATCTCCGACTAAACAAACCAATTCCACTTTTTCTTGCATTGTTAAACGTTGAGCCATTTTCATTAAAAAAAATCTGTTCAGTTATTATATAACATTAATCCATCATTCATTAAATTTTTAACGTACTAACCTATTGACTTTCAACAATACATTGACACTTGCAATAACTGAGGGTGTCTCCATGAGGGTGGCTCCATGAAAATTGGGACACAGTGTATACGGCAGCATTTTTTTAATAACAGCTACTTAAGAGCTCTTATAAAACAGTTGTTTAATTGTTCTGTAGCAGTAATTTCACAAACAGTAAATTGTGTTTTATGATTTAATTAAGTGAAGCTTTAATAAAACTTTTATATAGTGATTGTACTGAATTTTCATAAGGCCTGCGGAAATATTTATACTTATTTGGCAATGGCTTTACAAAATATCATCAGCGACTGAAATATTTTATAAGATTTGTATCAGAAACATTTCTACAACTTTTATAAATAACTATCAAATTGCTAGTTCTTATATAATGAATTATTATTTGCATATACATTCATGTTTAAGTAATTTTACAGATATGACTTACTTAACCGAAGTTGTCTTTAAAATAAACATACCGGTGGTTTAAGGACAAGTTTATTAAAACAAAAACCAAAAATAAAACATTTTGAGTTAATAAGTCAGCCATAAGGCGCCTGTATATAAAAAGACCTCAAGAACATACAAATTGCCTGCTAATAAAACCTAAAATGTTTTATTAACAAGCTTAAATTATGCCGGTATAGTCAATTCGCATGTTAATTTGGACATTAAAAGGCTTGTAAATACTCCAGCATTAAAAATAACAAATAAACTATATCCGAAACAACCAAATTAAGTCGAGATGGGTTGAAAAAAGATCGAATTATGTTCCAGGGTAGCTTTCAAATTTATTTTCACTTCTGTGTAGGTAGTTTCTTCTCCTGTTGTTAATTATGTATCGGGAATAATTTAGGCAGGGCCTGCTTAATATTCATAAGATTTGTATTTGATATCACCAGCATATTTCATTAGCTTTTTAAATTATGTAGCCATGCATGAGTACCCATTTTTTTATAGTTTTAATTTAGTACAAATGTTATTGTAGAATTTTTGTAAATACCTATGAGACAGGCTCTCATCACAATACTTTATTATAGAACATTGGTAACTTTTTTATTTCAGAAATGTTATTTCCTAAAACATTATATTGAATGAGATTAAAATAAGTAATAATCACGACAACCTTCTTCAAGCTATGGAAAAAAGTGAGTGAGTAAGTTTAATCATCTGCACGTGATACCAACTTGATTGGCGTTGCTTGTGTCGACGATGATATTCGACATTATTCAGCATTTTGATACTTTCGAAAATTACTTCAGTGTCCTAGAAATCAATGCATACTTAATATTTTCCTGCGTCACTTATTTGTCAATATCTCTAAAGCTTACTTGCTTCAAGTTTAGTTGGAAACAATACCATAACAACCACACAATATAATCTTCACAATATCAAACCTTAAGGCCCAGACCATAGAGACACTCTTGTAATTTTTGAATGAACTAATCGGTTATTTTCAAATTTAGTGTAGGGGTGTGACATACAATTTTTATTAATGTGGTATAAAGAACCAAAATAACTTCCGGTTTCGGTGCAATTTACATGAAAATAAAATTTTTACTGAAGCATCTTGTATATTTATGCATATTTGAGACTTGCCTAAATATTATAAAGAAATCTTAGGCCTTGGCCTCTAGTACATACACCAAATTTCAAGTGCATGTACTCTTGCCAGCTTGCTTTACTCATTTTCCACTATTTACTGCTACTTACCCCCAACCCCTACAACGGAATCGTCTCAAAATATAATTTAGTTCCAGATGTCGTTATAATACATACATGTACCAAACAAGTGAATATCTCAATTTTATTTTATCAACCTCTATAATAGTCGCGTGAGTGTTGGGGGGTGGGGTATGGAAGATATTATAATCTGAGGCCTTGGCTTCCAGTATATAAACCAAATCCCAATCTTTTGTACTCCTACTAGCTTGCTTTACTTATTTTTCCCTATTTACACACTAACACTTCACCGGATGTGTTCAAATAAAATATGTTCCAGATATCGTTATAATACATACGTGTACAAAGCTTCAAGTCAATATCGTAAACCGTTCGCGTTCGCGTTCCAGAGAAAACGTGTGCACAAAAATGTTACAGAGAGACCGACAGACAGACAGAAATTTGTTTTTCTTGATTGTATTTCTTGATTATCCAAATAATATCTGAATCACACATACTTTGGGTAAAGGGATCCAGATATGTAAAAACGCACAGGCGGTCCCATTTGAAAATTTAATGTTCAAGTAAAATTGCACAGAAACCGGAAATATGGTATTTTGATTATTTACGTCACACAAGCCCGACGGCAAGGGGGCTGGGGGTATTTCCCGGACCCAGGCCTTTTTTATTGGCCCGTGCCTGGGCCCACTTAAGTAAAGTTTCGCATTTTTAACACGTGTTTTATTTAGTTGTCGTTATGTGTGCTTCCCTAGACTTACATGGATTTAAAGCGCTAGAAAAATACAATGGCCCTGAAATTCCTGAACAATTTTCGCCTGCGGCGCTTTCAGCAAGCTCGTGCCCCACCAGATCCACCGCAGCTTACCCCCACAGTGTGGGGGCCTGGAAAAATCTTTTGTCCCGGGAATGTGTCTGGCTTTCGACTTCTCTGAATTTGAAAATAATCAACTGGCCCATTCAAAAGTTACAGGAATGTCCCTATGGGCTGAATCACCCGGTATGTCAAGGCCATGCAATAACATATACATATCGTCATTAAATTTTCCACACGGTATTCCGTTGGATGACACCTGGCTTTTTAGACCAACATTGCCACCCTATGTCAGCTGAAAAACAACTTGGTCTCAATTGAAAAATAATTTTATTGCACCTCTTATTTTTTAATATCTTTATCGGTATGCAGACGTTATATTTTGGATATCTATTCTATGATTGTTAGCAAAAGCATACTGGGCTATACTACAGTTTTTAGTTCTGCATTTAGGTTGGACTATATGCCTCTTAAGTCTAGTTATAATTAAACATTTAGTTTCTCCAGCATTCTTTAAATTACGATCCTTAAACCTGACTTCGTTAATTCTATTTATCATTTGGTTTATTTACAAGTAGTGAATGATTCAGTAACTTGCAGTTACTTCAAAATAATGCCGCGCGAGTAATTCTAGGGTGTAATTTGTCAACATCAATACGTTCTATGTTAAATATTTGACATTTCATGCCTGTTTATCAAAATGTAACCAGTGAATGTGATCACACTGTATGACAAATATGGCCAAATTTTAGTAGTAGGAGTATTCAACCACATCATTTTACACACACCTTTAAAACGAACATTTTGAAACTAAAAGTGATCGCCTTTGTAAGAAATTGTCTATGTCTATACATACATAGTAATACATATTCACGTATTACTTAAGGAAATGAAGCAGGAAATAAGCCTAAACCCCAACAGGAGACTCCGCCCCACCTGAATCTCATGTGAGATGGTGCAAAATATTCCTAAAGATGTATAGAGAAAAGTCAGGGTCATGGAAACTGGTGCTTTTTCGATTTCCGGTCGTAAACTGGGACAGAAATGCACTACTTCCGGTCATCAAAATGTTTTTTTAAGTTGTAAAAACCCATTGGATTCTATATTTTGGACAATTCTAGGAATTTTTTGACTCTTGACATTTTTTACCTAACCTCACTCTTCTCGAGACATAAGCGTTAAACCAAGTGTATTTAGGTTATTTTATTTAAAAAACTAGAATTTATGATTATTTTTGGGTGCTTATTATGAATTAAATCATGTGGACTTTATATTTTATATAGTAAACAATCAAGAATACTAGTTAGCTTATTTTTCTTAGTTTCCCCTAATTATCACCACCCCCCTACCTCTTCAACCGAATCATCGCAGTCAGATGTCATTGCAATACATAAGTGGACCAAATTTCAAGTGAATATCTCAATAACATTTTATTAACCCATTTAGTAATGGGGTGGGTGGTGGAGGGGTTATTGTTATAAAAAAATCTGATGCCTTGAATTCTAGTATATAATACAACAAATCCCAAGGTTCTGTAGGCACACTTAGCAGCATGTTTTACTTATTTCCTCCTATTTACCCCTACTTACCACACCCCTTCAAGGAGATTATATCAAAATGGAATCAAGTTTCAAATGTCGTTATAATACATAAGTGTACCAAATTTCAAATGAATATCTCAATTTTATTCTATCAACCCTTTTAATAAAGGAGCAGGGGAGGTAGGCAGTTGAAAAATATTATAAAAAATCTGATTCCTTGGCTTTTAGCATATACACCAAATCCCAAGTTTCTGTACTTTTACCACCTTACTTTACTTATTTCCCCTATTTACCCCTATTTAACCCCAACCCAGCTACGGAGTCATCTCAAAATATAATATAAATAAATATTTGTATTTTCTTGACCGTTGATATCAAATTAACATTAATTCAAAATATAATATAATTCCAGATGTCGTTATAATACACACGTGTACCAAATTTCAACTGAATATCTTAATTTTATTCTATTAACCCTTTTAATAAAGGAGTAGGGGTGGTAGGCGGTTGAAATTAATTATTGAAAGATCTTAGATGTTGGCTTCTGTTATATACACAAAATTCCAAATTCCTGTACTCTTACCAAATTGCTTTACTTATTTTCCTCTGTTTACCCCTATTTATTCCCCAATCCTTCAACGAAATCATCTCAAAATATAATCTAGTTCCAGATGTCGTTATAATACATACTGTACTAAATTTCAAGTAAATATCCCAATTTTATTTTCAACCCCTTTAATAATAGAGTGGGGGTGGTGCGGAGGGTGAAGGATATTATAAAAAAAATCTGTGGCCTTGACTTCTAATATATACACCAACTTCCGAGTTTCTGTACTTTTACCAGCTTGCTTTACTTATTATCCCTTGTTGACCCCTATTTAACACCTAACCCTTCACCAAAATTAGCAAAGTATAATACAGTTCCAGATCTCGTCATGATACATATGCATACCAAATTTCAAGTCATTATCTTAAACTGTTCCTGAGAAAACGTGCGCCCAAAATAAAATTACAGCCGACCGACAGACAGACAGAATTTTTGTATTTTTTTTCGTTCAAATTTAAAATCTCGAAGTTTCATGACATTCTAAGCCTATGAAGCATATTCTTTATAGGATTTTGCAAACAGCAATAAAGAATATGTTGCATTACAATTGTTAGCAAATAAGTAATAATTCACTTTTAAACATTCTAAGTATATTTCACCAAAGAAATTTTTCTAATTTTTTTTTACGATTACTAACTATACTTCCACTCCACTACGTAGATGTAGAAGTAAAATTAAATCCATCCTCAAGATTTCAAAAAATCCCAGGAAACCAACTCAATCTTTTGAATACAAAATCTTTTTCGAAAAAACATGCAATTATGTTGTTATTTCAGTTAATTACACCTAAAACTGTTCTCAAAAGAATGATCAAGGCCGATTTTGAAAGTATTAATATTTTCGCGACCCAAAAGAGTCGAAAGTTGGGAAATCGCTATAACTTCTGAAATCGGGTTCAAAAAATATTTTATCCCTTTTTTCACTCCGAACATTTTCAACAAATTATATAACAATTCATAATACTTTCAAAATTCGTACTGTTTCCTAATGATTTATTAAATGTTATTGAAACAAATATTTTAGGCGTTGAATTTCTTAAACTTTTGAGAAATAACCTATTATGAAAAAAGTTAACAACATTTTGATGTGGTATTTGATCTAAAACAGTCTTAAACATTTGCCTCCTAGAAGGAATTTCTCTTATTTCTCTTTTGCTTTTAGCTTTCAATATATATAATCGTTGCTAAAACCAAAAATTGTTTCATTCAATAAGTGGTAGGCGTATAATATTATAGCTCAGTGGTCAAATTTCTTAAGATTCGGTTTTCTCGGAAACTGGTATGTCCAGAAAAAAAGTTTCAAAAAAAAGTTGCCTCTATCCTTATTTTTATTTATTCCTAATATACTTGGCATCTATATCGAAAGAACGATAAGTACATTTCCTACATTAACTCATGCAGAAAATCATATGTTACCTGCATAGCCTTAGAAAAAAATCTTATTTTCCAGCTTATTAAAATTTGACATTCGTCTTAAGACATTTTTTTAACATGTAAATAATGAATCTTTTAAAAGTAATTATTAGTGTCAATATTGTTATGGACTCTTTGAAACCACACTTTAATTATACTAACATTATTCAATTCAGTTCTCCTTTTAAATAAATTAAAGTTTGTTGACCAAATCTGGACCCTATACCCGCCTAAAGAATGTAATTTTTAAATCAACTTGAGAAATAAGATTAATGTCCCAATCCGTCATTAAATTTTGCTGATGACTTTTTGTGAAAAACAATAAAGCAGAGCATCTCAAAAATGTGTTTTGATTTTTTATGCATTCACCGGGCGTTTCTAAGCCACCGGTTAATTACATAGTGGGCCCAAAACGATTTTCACTCATCGATCTGACAGTTTTGTGCCGCTGGGACCATTTTGGAACATATATTACAGAGCAATCAGTAGAGAACCTTTAAAAAATTACATCACTTAAACCATTTCAACAAAGTTATTATTTTTGAAATTTTGAAAAATTAAGAATAATCAGTGTAAGATAGTTAGGATAATGGACGTTGTTTGATTTATCGCTATGTGTATTGGTTTTTAATCTATATTGAAGGAATGCTTGTGGTTGATTTATGTTGAGTTCGGTCTTTCAAATGGGATATTGTTATGACACAGACGCATAGCGTTTTTGTTAAGCTCGTGTAGCAAACATTAGGTTAACTTCAAATAAGTTAAATGTGACAGTCGTGGGTTTAAGATACTTAGAAATTAATAATGGAAACTGTAAATGGATTTAAAACCATTGAACGTAAAACACTTTTTCAAACTTTCCAATTTTTTTTTATAATAAAATACAGGTGTAATTACTTCCACATCCACAGAAGAGTTTTTTTTATATTATAGTATATTGTCAGAATTCAATAGTCACATTTTTTTAAATTCTGTTTTACGATGAATATCCGTTTTATCGATTGCATAATAATAAAGTAAATCTTCTTAAATGTAGAATTCAGACTCAGAGAAACATTTCCTCTAGATGCGGCGGCGCGGCGGTCGTAGCGCACGTACACATTTTCTTGGTTATTTTACAGTAATTGTTTAAAAGTATTGTCACGCGTTTCCGCCCCTAGGAAACACCCTGTATAATTCCGTGGTTATTTTAAATTTTAACAAGGGTTAAACACCGACACTTTATTTAATAACTTACTGAAAACTACCCGATAGTTTCCTTAACTAAAATACTCTTTTACTGGACTATAATGTCCTTTTACAATGTTTACTACTTGATATTTACACTTTCTATCACCTCGGATTTCTTTTCACTTTACAACTTCCTCTTTCGCGTGTTTACCTTCAGTTTGTATACTCTAAAGATGCCTCTAGAGTTATCTAGAGCGCAATCCAGAATCTTCAGCCCCCACATTCCAGATAGAAATCTCTTTCTATAAATTTCTAGAACAGTCACCGTTAGTGTCTCAGAGATGACGTGAATTGCTTGCATTACTGGTTGCCTAACCATTGGTATTTAATTTCAGCTATTAGTCATGGGCGTATCCGTCTCCAGTTCCTAGGGAGTGTAATGCGTCCCGGTTAGACAATTCAGAATCATTAATGTATTTCGCCAGTCTATCCAATAGATGATATCATTAATTCGGGTAATAACAGTATACGGTTAATCCCAAGGTGATTAAAGTTTCGGTGACTTTCCTTTCTTTCGCTGTGGGTTGTACAGAAAAACCAGATCTGCCGCATTGAGCCCTTCTGAACTGCCCTTACAGCCATATCGTGCCTCCATTCGTTCACTGACTTCCAGTCTGTGGTCCCTTACTAGCTGCACAAATCTTGCATTTGCTACACCAAGCCTCCACATCCTGACGACTCTTTATCCAATGAAATCGTTCCCGTATTTTCTTCAGGGTCTTGTTAACACCAAAGTGTTTATCGGATGTTCCATTGTGCACTTCCTGAAGCACCTTCGCTACTCGACGCCTGGGAATCACTAGACGCATAACCACCTGATTTCCATCCGGGCTTTCCTATGCTCTTCGCAACAGCCCGTCCAGGGTTTCAATGAGTCCCACTGCGCCCACAGTGCCTTCAGTCCCACTCCTTTCTCTGAAACGTCCTTCCATTTTGGATGAGTTCCCCTTTCTTTGGCTCTCAATATAGGCGTAGTTTCATCGTCATTCAGTTGATTACGTCTTAGCGCCTCATTTTTCCTGTCATCCAGAATCTTCACCTTGACAGTGTTGACTACTCCCGCGACCTGCAGTTTCTCCTCCTGGTGGCAGTACTTGCAACATTCTTTGCACCTTCTTCCAGATAAAATGTCTGCGTCTTTCTGCGGTTTCATTTTATTCTCATATGCTTGTAGCTGTAGACTTTTTGGAATACTACTTTCTTTGGATTTTCCATCTGCTTCACAGCATCTCCAGTCACTCTCTCTCTGAACTCCTCCGTGGACATTCTAGATGGATATGTCCTAGTTCTCCACACTTATAACATTTCATACCTCGACCAATTGGCCTTCCACTACTCTGTTTATTCTCCTCAATGTTTCCAGCATTCACTCTCCTCGAGTTCCACTATCAACAGTCTCGTTTGATACGCCCTACCTTACCGCAGTTGTAATACTTAGTACTTCCACTTGGCTTCCCTTGTTCTTGCATTCCGAGAGCATCCAATTTGACCAATAATTGTGTAAACATTTTCTGCATCTCGATCAACGTAAGATTCTGGTGCCTCTTTTCTCGTTGCGATTCTTCGATGTCACAGCTCGCACTCTTGGACTCCTGAAAGACAGCTTCCGCTACGATTGCACGCACCAACGCTTTGCTGCTGGTCTGGTATCGAGATAACCTGAGGACTTGCCTGATCTCATCATCCTGTATGCCATCCAGAAAAGCGCCTACCGCCAGTTGATCTTGGAATTCTTTTGGTTCATCTGGGTAAGCCAGGTGAGCCAGGTTCCACACGGCAACTTCGAACTCTTGCAGACTTTCTCCAGCTTTTTGAACACGCGATTTCAGATCGACTTGGTATACTTGGGCAAGGTGTTGGTCGCCATATCGCAGATCAAAGGCAGTTTCTAAAACTCTAAAGTTCCATTGTTGGTCTACTGGAATTGTCCGATACTTGACCTCTTAAAATTAGGACCAATGCCATAGCCTTCTCAGTTGTCTGCACATGCGGCTGCCTCAAACTATCTCTTGTACATTGTCCAAGAATTTTGGCCGTCAAATGAGGGAGGCGTTAATCGCTGGCCTGATGGTACTACTTGCAGGATTCCTTTGTCCCTCAACTTTCGTTTAAGCTCGTCTATTTCTCCTTTGACTTTTTCTTTGAACTTGTTTACTATTTCTTTCACTTCATCAACTTCTTCTTCGACCTTGTCCACAATGTCCACTTTTACTTGTATCTCATTTACTTTCGTCTTCATGCTACCAATATCTTCCTTAATCTCATTTTTATTTCTTCGATGACTGTAAACAAGGCATTCTGTTGCGCCTTTATAGATTTTCTTAATTCGTCATTTCCATTTTTATGTCGTTTCTCTTCTTCTTGTTTTTCCTCTTGATGGCGTCTCTCTTACTCCTTTCCTGTTGACGTCTTTGTTCTTTTTCTTGCCGTTTTCTTTCCCGTTCGTCTTTCTCTTCCAGGCGTTTTGTTTCCTGTTCTTCTCTTTCTTCCTGGTATTTTCTTTATTGTTCTTCATTCTCTTCCTGCCGTTCTCTTTCCTGTTCCATCATCATTTTTTGAATTTGTACGAATAAGTCCTGTATTTGTTTTTCGGATGCCATGCTTCTGGTCGTTACAGGCTTATTATTTCATTAAAATCCACTGAATTTAACAGTCACGTCAATATCGGTAATGGAACTGTCCAGAAAATTCTTAAAACAGTACGGAAGAGTCATCTAGAGTCTTTGTCACTATGCGGTTGATCGATTTTAATAATCTCCACTACTGTTCAAATAGAAAAGTTCTAGAGATTTCCCGAAAATGTACTTAACTAGACGAAAAAAGTTTAGTTTAGAGTCTTTGTCACTTCTAGGTCCAAGGATTTAATTACTACCACTAATGTCCTAATAATATGTTTTGCAATGTGTTAGAAATGCACTTAAAACTATTTTCCTGTTCGAAAATAACCCTCGAACAATGTCCAGTAAATTAGTTCTCCGTGTTAACAACACTTGCCGAGAATAATTCTGTCCAACCTTCTCGACTCTTCCGAAAATCTCCTTGTTAAAGTTGCGCTTCTGACACGAAATTGTCACGTGTTTCCACCCCTAGGAAATATCCTGTATAATACGTGGGTTTCAAATAATTTTAACAAAGGATAAACACTTTATTTAATAACTTAGTGAAAACTACACAATACTTTTCCTTAACTAAAATGCACTTTTACTGGACTAAAATAACCTTTTACAATGTTTACTACTCGTATTGATATTTACACTTTCTGTCATCTCGGATTTCTAGCCTCTCACTTGTCACTTTACAACTAACTTCCTCTTTCGCGTGTTTACATCCGGATTATTTACTCTAAAGACGCCTCTAGAGTCATCTAGAATGCAACCGAGAATTCTCTCCCCCCATATTCCAGATCAAGATAGAGATCTCCTTCTATAAATTTCTAGAACAGTCACTATTAGTTTCTCAAACATTATTAAAATTTCTGTGCCGATACGCACGGAAAAGGCTATTTTTGCCACTCGTATGCTGCATTGTAACGCCATTACATTGATTATTATTATATTGCGCTAAAACTGTTACATATGCTAAATTTCGTGTAAGTACAATTTTTATGTAGAACTCTCTTTAATTTCCATGTCTACATTTTTTTTGTGTTTTACGTTTTTTAGAAGTTTTTTTTTTAAGAAATGAAAGAAATTTTATAGTTTGGTGCCATTTGGATTTATGTTACAAGCATCAGTGAGATTTTTTTTTAATACTTTTCTGCTAGCAATCACCTACTTGTGTGTAATATTTCACATTTTATCGTAGCTCTAAATCCTCTGGGGACTGGGTTACAATAAGACCGAAATAATTTTATTGTTTACAAAAACTTTCCTACATTTTTTATTATATCTCATATTAAAAACTATCATCAATGCATGTACCTATAAACATTACTCTGTCCGAAAATTGTATATAATCGGTCTGGTTCTTACAAGGAATGCTTTTTCCTATAAAACACATCTGTTTTGTACACACCAAGTGCTTAAATCACAGATAGCATTTATTATCATTTATCCAGCTGTTGCGGTGTTTCTGCTGATATGGTTATAGGCTAACATTATAACTAAACCCCCACTTATATGATTTGAAAGCACACTGATAAACAATAAAAACACGAATGGGCCCTTGAGGGACAACAATTTTAATAACATGCACAGCGGACTTGATGACCATATTTCGACAAAATAAGATTGAAGTCAACTGTGTTGCCGGAAGTTATAATTACTAAGTTTCATTATTAAATAAACTGGGCACACAGAATTAAAGCCCTTAGACAGGTCCAAAAGCAATAAATCAACATATATGTGGGCATATGCCCCTGTTTACTTATGGGTAAACAAAATTAGTATATCACATGTAGCTGACACTACAGTTTTCTGTTTTATACAACTAAGGTGTAAGTAGTCAGTAGTGTGTTATTTGGTAAACCAAACGGAATATCTACCAACCAACTGTTTGAATACTTAGAATTTGGAATATGTGAAAACTGGATTTACTTTTCTATACGAGATTTCTCGTTTGTAAATTCCGCAGGAGTAGAAGTTGGGTATCAGAGTCATCTACCTCCTATCCGTACGTCAATGCTTATGTCTGACAGAACTCACAGGAAATTGAACGTTTTTAACTTTTTTCAATATTGACTAGTTTTAGAAATTACACTGAATCATATGAGAAAGTTGCAATTATTAATAAATCTCATTATAATTTTTTTAGTGGGCATCTTAACTACCAGAAACTTTTGCGGTTCTAGGGCTTCTTATTATTGTAAACTATTAATGGTGATGGTGAGCATACTGGCCTCCATATATTACACACGGCCCGCGGCCTGACAAGGACCCCCGCTGTGTATTTCCAATGACCAGACCCTCACAAATACTCATTTCATTTTTTTTAACAAAAAGGCATAAGCGTTACGATAATCAAAAATATTTTCTCGTTATGAGAAATAAATAAGAAACATAGTGCTTAATGTAAGCATAATGAGTCTGTTAATGAGAGAAAATATTCACTTCTGCTTATAGTGACGCAAGTACTTGTAATACTTAGTAATAGTAGTAATAGTTTTTTTTATTCAAGAGATTTCATAACTTAACAATGGTGATGATACGAATTCGAATATACTGAAGTAAAATCCAAATTAACTGTATATTATGACGTTTAAGACAAATAATAAATATATTGTTGATAGTAATGATAATGTTGTGCCTATTTCTATCATAGTTATAGCTAGGGTTTCATATTATAAGTACTTATAATCCACATAAATTAAATCAAAAGAGGAAAATTTCAAAAATTAAGCTTTCTTTCGATTCAAGATAATGATCACTGTGGCAACAAATATTATTCCACAAAAAAAATAGTTTCATCTGGCGTGGAAGATGGCTCTAAGTTATCTAGCTTTCCCTGTCCTCTTTGAAAGGATTGACAGACATCTGCTACCTCTCACAGCAGATAGGCACTGAATCAAGTACCGCTTTAAATTTTCCTCTAACTACAGTGAGTAAATTACACCAAAAGATCATACAATTCAGTTAAGTTAAGTGGAAGAGGTGACGAGTTATTTGGTTTTTATTAATTTCTGCCCTTTGTAATTTAATGGTGCCTGAATAATTTATGGTATTGTAACACTTTTTTTTGACAGTTACAATAAAAATAACTTTTATTATTAAGATTAACCCTTGGACACCCTATGTATAAGCAGAATTTATTGAAATTATTTTAGCATTCCATTTATAGATTTAATTGACAAATTGCTGTAGTACATGAATGTATATGACTATATTATTTGAACTTGAGTATGATTACTCTACCTGACCTGACACAAATTTTACAACACTTTAGTCACCCACACGAAAAATAAATATTCATCTCAAAGTACTTATTAACTTGTTATAAAAATTATTTAATTTACCTCAAACCTACACAATTTCCATCAGCGTACACCACAGACAATATTTCTCCCGAATACCATCATCCTACATAATTTGGTATATCTTGCGCTTTAAAATTACCTTTACTATAGTTTCATCATATTATTCAATTATCAATAAATATGTACCAAAAGTTGGACATCAACTATGCATTTTTTAATATATGCAGAAATAACTGTTGACTTCAACTATCAATTCAAATTGGAAATTAAAGTAAGGTTAGGTTGTGAAGAAGGTACGTGTAAGGTATGTGTAATATACATTAACGAATATTTGGTTGACTAAATTGACCTGCTCTTAACAACATACAATAGAAAGTGAAATAAAATTTACAATGTATCGCATGAATTAATACTGAAGTATGGAGTTCCTCAAGGTAGCATACTCGGTCTAGTTTTATGATATATATTCACGTTTGATAACCCAAAGTACTTTTCAAAATGTTAATGGATCCTCTTAAATTTAACCGCCTCGCCTCCTATCCAAATAGAACCCTATTACATTTCATAATAATCTCTAGTCATTCTTTAGATATTGTAATTAATTAATTTTCACAATTTTTATAGGGGAGCACTTCTTTCGGCTCCTTTTGGATAAATAATTAGAAATATAATAAGAAAACAATGATTATTTCTACACGAAATTTTTCTGTAGAACTCCTCTGAATCCTAATTTTCATAAAGAAAATAGCCAGATTGAAAATCAACAGCTATTGTCTCCACTATGTTCCTCTCCGAATATTAGATTACGATTTACAAGACTGCGCGTTAAATGTAGAAATTGCATTTTACCACAAAACGCCTGGTTTCGATTGCAACAAACATCAGCTGAAAGATATATTCCTAATTAGTTAGAGGAACTCTCGTGCCAGTCGTCCTGGACCAATTGCAGACTGAAGTTTTGAGCTGTTGGCTCTCAGGAGTGCTAGGTGGATTTGTAACGGCTGATCCTGAGACTTCCGCCCTATAAATATTTCAAAGTCAAGAGACTACGGAATGGAAAGCAACTCCATCTAGCGGTCGATGAGCTTGTTGCAATCGATACCGAACGTTTTGTTGTAAAATGTAATTTTTACACTTAACGCGCCAGGCTTGCCATTAGTAATCCAGTGCTCGGCTGAACATATAGTCTGGGGAATAGTTGGATTTGCAATCAGAAATCAACTTCCTCCGACCTTCAGGACTCGAGATATATTTTTTTCCAAAAATTCCCAAAACCTTATTTTTTAACGTACACCGCTGAGATTTGCAGGTATTGCACAAAAGGATTTTTTTTCGTACACCAGAAACCAAGATTCTGCAAGCGGAAACGATTTTGAACGTGCAAGTCAACTTCTCAACGTAGTGAGAGACACGCTTCTAATAAAAGTAGCCGAATTTATTGCTGAACCGTTGGCTTCTCTTCTCAATTTATCTTTCACAGAAGGTGTATTTCCAGCTAACCTAAAAAACGCGTTAGTCCTGCCTATTCATAAAAAAAATGACAAGTCAATCATTTCAAATTATAGAGGTATTTCGCTTTTATCAGCTTTTTCTAAAATCCTTGAAAAATCTTATTATATTAGACTGAATGAATTTATAATCAAACAAAATTTATTGTCTGAACGTCAATTTGGTTTTCGGAAAGGTCTCGCAACCAAAGATGCCGTGTTATCACTTTGTAATTATATTTTAGATAATTTTGAGAACAGGTCAAAGACGGCGTTTGTTCTTCGACCTAACACGTGCTTTCGATACCGTCGATCACAACCTACTGGTAAATAAACTTTTAAATTATGGAATTTGCGGCCCAGCCTTAAGTTGGATCAAATCCTATTTAAACGGGAGAACCCAATCTGTTGTAATAAAAGATGTCGGTAAAACCTACAAATCCAGCCCTTTAAATGTGTCGACTGGTGTTCCTCAGGGGAGTATTCTGGGACCGCTTCTATTTCTTATATTTATAAACAATATTACACAGCACATGACATGTCGTCATAACGCTATTTGCTGACGATTCCACTATGGCAGCCGACTCCAGCAGTATTAATGAACTTAGCAGTAAAGCTAGTCGCACTGTAAAGTCTATGCAAAACTACTGTGCTACCTCTGGTCTGTTCCTAAATAATTCCAAAACTGACCTTCTAGTCTTTTCACCTACGAAACTTGATTACAGCCTGTTAGTTAAAACAGATAATAGCTACGTGAAACAAAATATTACAGTCAAGTTCCTAGGAGTTTATATGGATTCTTTATTAAAATGGGGAGCTCATATTGATTATGTAGTTGGTAAGTTGGCTACCCATTGTTTTGTCATCTGGCAACTACGCCGTTCTATAACCCTAAACATACTAATGATGTACTACTTTGCTCATATTCAGTCTTGTCTGAATTATTGCAATATATGCTGGGGTAACTGCTCACGGTTCAGCGAAGTATTTACACTCCAAAAAAAAATAGTTCGCACAATGTTCTTTAAACCACCTAGATACTCATAAAAAAATATTTTTATTGAATTAGGAATTTTAACTGTACCATGCCTTTATATTTTAAACTGCGTTTTATACATAAGAGAACATTCTGACCAATTCAATGGGCGAATCTCTCCTAATAGTGTTAATCTAAGACCAAACTATAATTTAAATATACCAGGTCATACCTTATCCAGTGTAGCGAAAGGTCCCAAACTAATGGCAATCAAACTATTTAACAAATTACCAATTCATATTAAAATAATTAATGTTATTCCATTGTTTAAAAAAGAAGTTAAATCCCTTTTGCTTAAAAACGCCTTTTATTCAGTGGAAGAGTACTTCAGTGCTAACCTAAATATTCAATGACCGGGACATATCCTAATTTATTATTTATTAATCGTGCTTTTCTTTTCCATATGTGAATACATTTATATGACTTTCAACTTATGTATTGTTTGTGCGTACGGAAATGTGTCTTGTTCTTTACTTTTAAATTTGTGTTTTTGATTACTTTTCTCAATACAATATGTAAGCCTACCTATGTATATATATGTAGATATTTATATATTAGCTTTTGTGACTATATTCCGATACTTGTAAAAGTCTATGGAAATAAAGATATTATTATTATTATTATTATTATTATCAACGTAGTGAGAGACACCACTGATGTAGGCTCCCCCCTCACTTTTTCAACGCACGCTGGCTCGACTAGCTGATGCAAGCGCCTCACTTCAATATGAACTATATTATCAAAAAGACTGTGAAACAATTGCTGATATTTTTCCATCGAAATATTCAAGTGCAACACCTTCAAATCTCAGCGCTGTAAGTAAAAAAATAAGGCCTCGGGAATTTTTTGAAAAAAAAGAAGAATTCGTGTCCTGGAGGTGGGAGGGTGTTCATTTTTTAAATTCGTATAAAAATGCCAAAAACGCGAATATCCACTGTACATTTCGATATACGAACAATTGACAAAGTTATTAAGGACATTTGTTTATACCGAAGAAATATGCATCATTTTCAATGGCGTTTTTAAGCTTAACTTAATTGAAATGTTTAACTTCAACCTTGAGCTCAGTGATAGTACAACTCTTGGAGAGTAGAAAGCTTTTTGCAAAATTGAAATCGGGCCGCCTTATTTTGGAGAATTCAAATGTTACTAAAATCTCTTTTTCAACAAATTTTGACGCATATTTTCTGAGATTGTTGATACCATAAATTAATTATTGCAGAAGTTACTGCAAAATTAAATAATGTTATTTTTCGAAGTTTTTTTTAATTTCCAAGAAATCTAACAATCGTATTGTAGATATTTTAAATGCCTGTAACTGTTGTTTGAAACTTTTTTCGATGAAAAAGTTAAATTGGCAGATAATCGTTAGTACTTGGATGGGTAAGCCTCTCCAGGGAAACACAGCGTTCTCGCTCCGTCTTCTAACGGCTTGTATATCAGCGCATGCGTAGAAGGTATGTAACTTTAGGCGGGGGTTACATAGTGGATATACCATCCTTCGGAGGGGATGTAAAGCAGTCGGTCCCTTGTCTATTAAATGTTAGGCAAGTAAAAGATCCCTACTCTTCGATAGAGAAGAGGTTCGGCAAAATTTCCAGGTTGGGGGGAGGTCGTCTCCTGGCGTCGGTGATTGGCCTTGGTAGCGGAAATAGACCAACGTTAAATAAGTGATTAAAAAAAGATAATCGAGAAAAACCAACTATTTGACATTCGCCATTACGTCCGCCATTTTGTTTCTGCAACTTTGTTTTGGATGCACTGGTTTGAGAACTGATATTTCACATGTTCTGAATATGATACTATTGTTTTTTTTTTTCTAATGGGAATTACATTTAGAAATTTTCCTACTTTGACTGGACTAATTGGGTCATCGGCTGGCAGGTTTAAATTAATATGGCACGTTTTAATTTGTATTAATGCTAGTATGACTTTTCAACAACGTCCAATCGGTCAACTTTTTGCTCATCATTGGAATATTAGTGAGCATGTATTACCTTCTCTTTCAGTAAAAGCAGCCAATAGACATTTCCTTCATTGATATACATAATATGTGTAGAAAACTTTTATTCGCCTAATTCGTATAGTAATATTTTCATAATTGATAATTTAATAAATAATAATTTGTTTTAAAAGAGTCAACTCTACAGACTGCACATTTTGCACATTGCAAAAGAATTTAAAACTTGTCATGGTTCGTTAAATATAACTTATAGGTAATTAACAATTTTTTAGTAATGAACCGATCTTTTTACTAAATAGCATGAGGTGATTGATTAATCCGTGGACCCATATAGCCATAATTTGGAATCGTGGCGAATTACCACACCTAATGTGACGTCACGAATTTCACACTGTTGTCTGCAGCGTATAAGTCTCATCATTCAATGATTAGATATGGTTCACCAGTTCACTGTTGCCGATATGTAATATATATCGATGCATATTTCAGATTTTACTGACTTTTTTTTCAAAGCTATTATAAATTATTAGATGCAAATGAAACTTCAAGAATATTTTAGTCAAATAAGGAGAATTGGTGGGAAATAATTGGGCAAGAACTTTCAAAATGTCCGTCATCTGTCTGTTCGTCTATCGGTTTGTACGCTGACAGAATGGAGAAAATTCGCTCTAAGGCTCAATTTTTGAGATATTGATTTGAGGTTTGAATTTGACAAAATATGACGTGAAAAATAAAACACTTGGTACACCATTATGGAATTTGTTTTGTGATCTTTTTACGTGCCAAAAAGCAAACGAGGATCTTCCACACGAAGAAAGTTATAACGGTTCTTGCAAACCGTTGTACCTGTCAAATTCTTTATAAAATATCAAATATGTACGAAACTGCTGAGTTTAAGTACAGGGTATGCGACATGTTTGGATTCAGAATTTTGAGAAGTTGAAAATATATAGGGTATTCCATTTAAACAAGCAAGTTGGTACCGACCTTTGGCACACCCTGTATAGCTGGAGGACTGAAGATATTTTAAGTAGAACGGGCATGATAGATTATGGCTGCATACTAAGTTTCAAGTATGTAATTCAACTGTAAGTTGAAAAACTTTTAACGAACTGTCTACGTGAATCACCATGTATATATAGTTTTTTAATATCGTTATTATAGTTCAATAACGGGGTACTTTATAGTTACAACAAACGAGGTAGTAGACTTTTTTCTTATCTTGTATATGTTTTAGAAACTCTGTAGAATCCAAGTTTTAGACCTCCAAACCCTTGGCAAATTTTTGTTTGGCCGAAAGTACCACGAAATTTTGGCACTTCTTTCAATTTGTGGTCTACAACTTCAAAACAATGCATCCAATCGAAAAGTTATCTATTATCAAAATTAAAGAGCGTTAAATTTTGCTTCAACTGAGTATGTTAAAGTTGAAATGTCGTCAAGAGGTATGAGCGTAATTGGCAGTCGAATAACAACAACTTTTACCAACTTAAAAAAATTCACACTGAGTAACTTCTTAAACGTCTTCAGCTTTGAAACGGCTAAACGAAATGAAAAAATTCATAGAGTGAAAGTTGTACAGCATGTAATTTCAAGTTCGTACAGTATCTGAGAAATATAACAAAGTGTACATTTTTTTTTTAAATATGGAGGTACAAAATGCAAGAAAATACTGAAATGAAGTTTGGAAAGCAAATTTCCTGCCGAATCTATAATTGGACGCTGCATAATCCATATTCGGGTGCTGCCAAATATTAGGACAATTTCTGGGCGTTACCGAATTTATATTAGGATTCTGCCGAATTCACATTCGGGCGTTGTCGAATTCATATTCAGGCACTGAAGCGTCCAGATTAGGGCACCGTAAAATCCATGTTCTAGTTCTGCCGAATAACAAGGTGACTTCCGGATGCTGCCGAATACCAAGGCAATTTCCGGACGCTGCCGAATCTGTATTCGGGCGCTGCCGAATCTCTACGGGCGCCGCCGAATCCACCATTGAACACTACCCTCCAGAATCCATTTTGATTGCAAGACTTGACCCAAACATACTAACTAGCATATAAAGCAAATTAAATAAAAGCTTTTAAAAACCAAGTTTTTACACTCTTCTTAGGTTGCATTACTTATTTTCCCCTATTTGCCTCACCCTCCATCTTCCATGTAATCATCTCAATCAAAATATAATCTAATTACAGTTGTTGTTATAATACATTCGTATAGGTACCAAATTTCAAGTGAATATCCCACTTTTATTTTACCAACCAGTTTAAAAATGGTTTGGATGGGGGGGGGGGGGTTGAAAAGAATATTATAAGGAACGGAATCATCTCAATATATGATCTAGTTCCTAATGTTGTTATAATACATACGTGTACCAAATTTCAGGTAAATATCTCAATTTTATTTAATTAAGCCTTTTAACAATGAAGTGGGGGTGGGGAATATTATAAAAAAATCAGATGCCTTGGTTTCTAATATATACACCAAATTTCAAGTTTCTGTACTCTTACCCGCTTGCTTTACTTATTTTCCTCTATTTAGCAATATTTAACTCCCAACCCTTCACCGTAATTAGCCCAAAATATCTAGTTCCAGAACTCGTCATGGTACATATGTGTACCAAATTTCAAGTCAATATCTTAAATTGTTGCTGAGAAAACGTGCGCACAAAAAAGTTACAGACAATCCGATAGGTAGAGAGACCGACAGACAGATTTTTTCCTCGAATATAAAATGTGGACGTGTTATGACATTCCAAGCCTACCTATTTCAATAAAAAAATTGTTTGGTTACAATTACTATACTTCTCCTCTCTACTCCACTACGTGAATGTGGAATTAATTGAAATATTCACTTGAAACTTGATTCACGTATGTACTATAACGACATCTGGAACCAGATTATATTTTGAGGAGATTGCTCTGAAGGAGTGAGGGGTAAGTAGAGGTAAATAGGGAAAAATAGATAAAGAAAGCTGGTAAGAGTACAGAATCTTGAGATTTGGTGTATATACTAGGAGGCAAGGTCTTAGATATTTTTATAATATTTTTCAACCCTCCACCTACTCCATTCCATTATTAAAAGGGTCGATCAAATAAAATTGAGATATTCACTTGATAGGTACACGTTGGTATTGTAATGACATCTGGAACTAGATTATATTTTGAGATGATTTCTTTGAAGGGGTGGGGGTAAATTGGGGAAAATAAGTAAAGCAAGTGAATGCTAGAAGCCAAGGCCTCAGATTTCTCTATAATATTTTTCAACCCCACTCCCTCCACTCCATTATTAAATTGGTTCATAAAACAAAAGTAAGATATTTACTTGAAATTTGGTGCACGTATGTATTGTAATGACATTTCATTGAGATGATTTCGTGGAAGGCGTGGGGGTGGAGGTAAATAAGGGAAAATAAGTAAAGCAAGCTAATAAGGCTCCAGAAACTTTTTTTGGCGTATATGCTAGAAGCTAATGTTCCAAAATTTTTTACCATCTGGCTCAAATATTATGTAATTAGAATTCTATGACCAATTATTTCCAAATAGTAAAGTGCAAATATAGTCGAGCTATTTTCCTTGAAGAGACTTGGATTTGAAAAATCGGGACGTGGAACTACTGATTCCTTAGGCAGCGGTTTTTATGATATAAAGTTATCTGTAGCTTGACTACTTGATTTAATAAGTTTGAGGTTGAGGTGTTCATCTAATTTCATAAATAAAACATTCTAGAGTCAAGTACAGTTTAACGTGTCTTGTGCATGAGTTAATAAATGCTCGCGCGATTTCATTTTCTCTTGCACACTAAGTTAACCCAATAACCTAAAAACATTGCTCACGTACGTCGACAGTTTAACGTGTCTTGTGCATGAGTTAATAAATGCTCGTGCGATTTCATTTTCTCTTGCACACTAAGTTAACCCAATAACCTAAAAACATTGCTCACGTACGTCGACAAAGCTTAATTCAGCCGACGAAGCGACCTTTGGACCGGCCAAGTTAAAGTATACTGAACTATGTTTATATACACAGAATTTACTGACTTCTATTGAAACAGTTTTAAAGGCATCAATTTCGATCTGTCGGCTATTTGGTTTAATATAAACAAACAAACGTTATCAAAACATATCTAACAAAAGATCAATTTTCTGCCATTAGCATTTTCTTTCATATATGGCCCATAACAATGTGTTACACATATTATTAAAATTAATGACTACGAAGAAAAACACAGTATGAGTAGCCGGGTAAAGTAACCAACTTAGCAGTGAAGGAAAACAATTATTATTAGTTTTAGACACCGCGGGAATCTGGCAATTTTCTATGAAGGCCATCAGAACCAATCAAGGAGCTGTCGTGCCAAGTTGTGATTAATAAAACGGAGAAAATGCCGGTGGTATCAACGAAAGAATTGTTCTTTAATTTTTTGGTCATTAAACAAGGACTAAGCGGCATGTACTACACTGTAGAATATGCCAATTAGGAACATCTCAGCACAACAGGGGGTACACCAGAATGATGGTTCTCCTCGCAATATATTATATCAGGAGACGGTTAGGGAAAAAATTTAATGGATATTAATATTTTGAAACGACCCCAGACTTTGGCTTAATTAAGTCACGAATGTGTACAGGGCGAAGTTAATCTGGGGCTATTAAATGCAAATTGTGTAGCCTTAGAGCATAATGTTGTAAAACACTGGTCTTTTTTTAATAATTGATTTACACAAAAGTGTCCACAGAAAATTAACGTTTCTAGTAGTGAAAATCGATATGTTCAAAATACAAGAAGTTTTGTGTTTTTTTTTTTCTCCTAATTCACCAGAGGGGCTCCCACTCATTTTGATAATTCTTGTTTTTTTAAATTAGTGCTGTCCTAGGAGAAAACGAAACAGAAATTCAAACAAGCTAACCGTTATACTCTTCGTCGATTTACTGCACTTTTATATAATTGTTGCACATTCTATAGGATACAGTTCGCTTTTTGTAGATAATATTAGTTCAATTACAAAACAAAAAAAAGTATGTAAAGATTTTTTTTTTATTTAAAAATGTTTTTAACTTTTTATTTTTCGATCGATTTTGCTCAAAAACAACAAAGTTCTTCTTCTAGCTAACACTAACTTTCTGTCCAAATTTCAATGCAATCAGACTTTTCTTTCTTCAGTTATCGTGCTTACAAGAAACTTGACGGACGGACGGACAGACGGACAGACAGACGGACAGATATACGGACAGACAGACGGACGGACGGACATTTTGAAAGTTGTTCAGAATTCTATTACCAACACAGTGATATGAAAACTTTTTCTCTACGAGCAATATTACCGGTTTTAGAAATGAGCCGATCGAATGCAATATACTCTTCGTTTTGTATTTGCGAAGAGTATAATAAATAAGTACCTAAATGAATAACTGTTATTGCAATCTCCACTTCCAGCGCCACTTACGTCAAACTCCCCATCTTTCCTTGGAACTAATTTATTACGTTAGCATACACTAATACTCGAAGACACAGAGCAATTCTGGTCTATGACGAAGAGTTGAGTGTTAAAATTTCGTCATATTAACAACATAGAATAGAGTTTTATTGCGTAACGGTGACAACAATTTTACAATTTATGTTTGTTACATGTCCAGAAATTTTCAAGAATTCAAATAATGATAATAGCTTAAGTTAGTAAAAATATTATTTTTAAGTAAATGTTGTTTCATTCACTTCCTCTAAGGTGTAAGGTTCTGCAAGTATTAAGATTTCTTTTACTGTATTTTTGAAAATATTTACGGAGGTATTTTTTTTCAGTTGAGTGGGCAACAAGTTATAATAATAAAAACATTTATAAAAGAAGCCTTTTTCTAGAATTGTTGTATTATGAATTGGGTATGAGAGAGTGTCTTTACGTCTTATATCATAGCTGTGATCTCTGACATTGTCTTTAAACTCGTTCATATGCTTGAAAATGAAACAAAGACATTCATAAACAAAATGACCTGGAGCTGTTAATAATTTGAGTGCTTTGAAGTATTGTCGACATGATTCATCTACACTCAAATCGAATAAGATTCGCAGTGCCTTTTTTTGAACTACGAAAATTTCTTGGATATCAGAACCACCCCAAAATATAATTCCGTATGACATTAAACTTTAAAAATGTCTATAGTAAGCTGTGAGGAGAGTATTATGATTCACTACCTTCTTCAGTTCTTTTAACGAGTAGCAAACTGTACTTAGTCTGTCGCAGAGAGCCCGTACATGGTCCATCCAATTCATATGTACATCAATAATCACTCCCAACAATTTTGTATTTTCAGTGTAGTTAATATTTACATTGTTAATGTTTATTTCTGTTGGATATTCAATTTTATTTCTACTATGCTTAAATAAAATACAGTTGGTTTTATTATTATTTAATATCAACGAATTTCTCTGAAACCATTCCGATATATTTTGCGTCACACTAGTTGCTTTCATCGCAATACTATTATAATCTTTATCAAAGATTAAAATGTTCGTGTCATCAGCATAAGTAGTTATATACACTGAGTCATCATTTAGATATTGCTGCAAATCATTAATGTACAGTAAAAAAGGATCGGACCAAGCACACTGCCCTGCGGCACACCCAATACAACTCTACGAGTGCTTGAACAATACTAGGAGGAATTCGATGTAATACACGTCTTTTGATGTCTCTCACTAAGATAGGAATTGAACCAGTCATAAGCTACCCCTCTTATGCCCATCCTATCCAATTTATTAAGAAGTGTACCATGATCGACACAATCAAAAGCTTTGGATAGATCGAGGAATATTCCGAGAGCAATATATCCATTGTCTAGGTAATCGAGTATTCTTCTAACAAAATCAAATGTAGCCGTTGTTGTAGATTTGTTTCTCTGATAGCCATGTTGATTTTTCGTGATAATATTTTGCATTCCTAAAAATGGGATTAATCTTCTGCACATGGCAATTTCAAGTAACTTAGTAAAAGAAGATAACATACTTATAGGTCTATGGTTTTCTATTAAAGAAGGATCGCCTTTTTTGTACAGAGGTTTCACAATAGCTAACTTTAATCTTGACGGGAAGGTACCGTTTTTTAAAGACTTGTTTACTACATAAGTCAGGGGTTCAACTATAAAACAACCAATTTTTTTTTAACATGATATTGCTTATGTTATCATCACCACTGGAATATTTATTTTTTAAACCGTTAATTATTTCCAAAATTTCACTTTGTGTTACTTCCGATAAAAAAATTGAATTAGAATTAAAAGAAATGTGTTTGGCTGTGGCTTTTGCAGAAATTTCTCCAACCAGATTTGTAGCCAAATTTACAAAAGTATTATTAAAAATTTCACTTGCAAGTTGCGGAGAAGTGATCATAACACCATTATTATTAATTTCCTTAAATTACTGACTTCTATTTGTATTTTTTTTTTGTAATTTTGCCCGTTTCAGTATTTACAATATTCCAAATAATTTTTGATTTATTACAAGAATTATTAATTTGAGTTTCATAGAAATGAGATTTTTCCTGCATAAGAAGAATAGAATTATAATTTTTATAATCTACATAAGTTTGTTGGTGATATGACTCATGTAATAAGTTTAATGTTTCTTTAACATTATAAATATTCTCCGTTATCCATTTAATCTTTTTGCTATTTTGAATCTTAACTGGTTTTAGAGGAAATGATGAATTAAAGTAGTTTAGTAAAATTCTAATAAAAATAATATAGTCATAAGACTCTGTCTTTTCTGTCTGTTATCATAAATTGATACCTTTTTTTCACATTCGTTTCATTAATTTTTAAAACAGAGCATTTCTGTTAATTTTTTGGAGAATACCCATTCTTATCATCGAACTCTATATCGCTGAAAAATAGGCTACTCAACGCTATGGTAGCGGTGATGAGTGTACCCATGTAAAGTCTGTACTTTAGATGCAATCATTCGGACGTCTGGCCTAAGGTTCGAGTCAGCTAGTCGAAATTTGTGTTAAAATCATACTCCTGCCATGAAGGACTTTTCAGGTAGCTATGTCACTTTCTTTTATGAAAACTGTATTTTAAATAATTTCTTATAGAAAATAACATCCCAGCATTAAGGTCTATATAAATTCTGGGAGAAAGATCTAACGAGAGATGGTCTATAGAGTAAATGACAAGACTTACATTAGAAGATCAATATACAGTGTCTCAAATATTCTCTCAGACCACCGTGAAATTACTTTACCGTGATACAGTTAATAATAAAAGCCTTTTACAGCAAACTAATATAGGTCTTTGAAAACAAGCGCAGTGAATACACTAATACATGGCGTTAGAACAAAAACACAAATTTCCAGAAAACCTGAAACCTCGTTAGGACGCAAACGGGTAGGACGACTATTCAGGCAGATCATCCAAGAAACTCAAAAAAAATACGAACAGAAAAATAACTATAATAACCTAAGTCGACTTCAACGTGTAGGAGAGGACAATCAAAAGCATACAGATAGGAAAATCACTAGAAAATCTTACCACACACATAGTCGAACGAAAATGGAAACCCTGCCGAAAACTCAACACACAGCTCTTCGATGGAACAGTAAAAAACTCATGAAGCGAGAACTAAACCTGTCCAGATACATGGAGCAACGTAAACACCAACTACGAAATAGACCATAGCCTGGTAGATAGAGAAGTAAGGGAAAGGGTTCATGATATTAAGGGAAAAAAAAACAACAAAAAGCAACAGCCCATAAAGAACTGACAGGTGCATTTAAATAAAAACATGTAATAACGTTCACAATAAATACTAATTTTTAAAGTTAATTCAACCAAGTAAAAAAGTCTAGACATCACAGTGGTGCATTACAAATATTGTTCAAAATTGTGTCCATTAACATGAACACAGTAACTCATTATCTTAATTAATTCACTATTAACTGTACGTAATAGAGTATGACGTCGAGGGTTTCATACAGTCATACATGTCTTAAGGTAACCCCACAAAAAGGAATCCAACGGATTTAAATTTGGCGATCTAGCTGGCCATCCCAATGGTCCAGAATAGGGATGTTCACAAAGAAATTAAATTCTGTTTAAACATCATAAAATGGTTAAAAATAGTTTTATAATAATATCTACACAGTTTTGCAAAACTCAAACCCCTAAAGAAATATGAATATTCATTTGAATGGGCGAAACGCTCCTTGATTGGTGTGACATGTTGCTCATAGTTAAACACGCGCAAATATAGTGGCTAGGCATTCATGCGCGTTTCATATGAGAATTAGGGATGGCAAAAAAATGTTTTATATCGATATATGAATCATTTGATACATCGCAAGACTCAAATCAATACATTCGATATATCAACAAAAAATTATCGATATTTCTATGTGTCGATATATTTTGTAGATTAACATTTAATGTCAAAAATTAATGAATATTGCTTAAGGTATAACTTCAGTAAGCGGGAGAGGTGATATTATCGCAATAAAATTTCTATCTCGATTGAAATTTCGACGAGCAGGGGGGGTAATATCCAAGTTGACCCTTTTCGATGTATTTAGAAAAATATCGATATTTCAACCCGATATATTGCAACAAAAAAAAAGGTATGAATATATTCATAGTTTAGGATTAATATACGATACTTGTTTTATACTTGTTTTATATCGATACATCGTTGCCATTCCTAATGAGAATTAGTCTGCGTTTACTGACTTCTGCGAATTGTTTGTCCGTGTAGTTCTTCGTTTCGCGACTTTTAATTTTAATTAAGACCTACTTCTAACATGGAGGAAAGTTTTCAAAAGGCGGACTCGTTACCATGGTTTCAGAATCTTTGGCCAGACTTCAATCAGCCTCAATCTGGTGGTGTAAAAGCGAAACAGTAAGTACTGTTTTATATAAATAAGTAATAAGTACTATATAATACCAAACCTTTAGTAGTGTATTATACAGTGTGTTCCATATTAAATGTTCTTTGCTACGTTGGAAACAGGGATGCGAGAACATTGTATAATCGGAGATTGATTTTGATAAATGCGTTTAAGATAACAATAGTTTTTAAAAAATATCATTGATTTAAAAAATGACCAAAGCTTCTTTCTTTTTGCATTTTGTGGCATAGACATAAAAACCTTTTCTGGGTTATTTACTGATGTATCTGTAACAAAACAACACGTGTTTCTTTCTATTAACTTTCACACTATTTGAGTCTCCCATCATTACAAAAACAGAGATAAAACAATACTGAAACAAAAAATCCATATCACGTTGGTAGAGGTGTTTTAAAACCTAATGAGCCGTGACCTTCATATGCGCAGAGACATAATCCGTCCTGTTGACTCAGTTACACTTCTTAAAAATATTATATTTATTGTTTACAATTTATCCCGACCTCTTGTTTATGTATACAGCAAGGCAGCCTCCACTGTCTTCAAAAACATACTTATAACTCAGATTAAACTTTGCGTTTAGCGCATTTCGCGGCTCATGAGATTCTGAAACACCTTCTATACGAGTTCCGCTATGAGCATTATAACATCACGCGCGCTACTCTCACTGCAGGGATCGTTTACTAGCATCGTTAATTTCGGAGTTTTCATTTTTAGTTTATTTTCAAGAAAAAAGTTTTTAAGCGTTTTAATGATTATTATGTGTTTCTTTAGCCTTAGAACTATCATTTTTTATTACAATTAAAAAATAGTGAACATCCCTATTATCTATCCACTGATTACCAAACGTTGTGTTTAAATAATCAAAGACGATGTTGGCGTTATGTGGATTAGCACCATTTTGATGGAACCACATATTTCTTCCATCTTGCTGTCGAACTTCTTTTAAATAAGTAGTTAAGTCATTTTGTAAAAAACTAGATTCAAAAAAATGTGGCCTAAAAATTTCTTTGCCGCGTCCATCGAGGACTGTTACTCCAGTAGTGCATGTTGTCTCTGTTGACACTACCGCTTTCATTAAATGCCGCCTCATCGCCACAAGGAATTTTATAGGTATATTTCTGCTTATTTCTTCCAATGTTGACATTTCTACTATAAAATTCAGTCGCCGTTGATGATCACCCTGGCGAAGATGTTGAACTGGAATAATTATATAATCATGATATCGTTTATCTTTGAGTATTCGTCTAACTATAGTAGAAGAAATATGTGTCCTATCGCTGATTGCTCTTGTTGAGGTGTGTGGATTCTCGTTAACTGCAGGGATAACTTCAATTACATTATTTTCATTTCGCACGGGCCCTTCTATTTCTCTTAGATTTAGTAAAAGTCCATATTTTAAGATTATCAACTAACAATTTAATTGTTTTATGGTCGATATATCGTCTACCAGAAAACTTTTCGGAATACGCTTTGCACGCTTTCCTAGCATTATGCTTTTAAATTCACCATAAATTAACAAAAACTCAGTTGTTTCTACAGTTGTATGCTGAACCATGACAATTTCTTGCTCGAATGATGGGCAATTAATGTTTAACTGTGACACAATATACACACTGACACAGCTGTGACTCTTGTTCCAATATCAATACTTCGGTGGCTGACTTAAAATATGCATAAATGCCTGTTAATACTGCCAAAGACGATTGATGAAGAGAAATAGCACAAACCAAAAAGAATTTCGGTTATAACCTAATGACGTAAATTGAGGCTAATTAAACATCAACACAGTTCATATACAGGATTAGGTAAAAAATATTTAAGAAAATTAAGTTTACGTTCTTAACTATTTTTCCAACAATTTTTTTCCTGTATGCCTTAGAAATATCTGCAATTTGATGTACCCAACATGGTCGTCGCTTAAAAGGTAAGAAAGTTATAAGAGTAGTTTTAAGTGGCGCATGCTGCACAGTCATAATCTAACATATTTCAAATTTTATAATTATTTAGTTTACCTAAAATATAGATAATTAATAAAAATACAAACTTGTTATGGAATACACACTGCATCACCATTCGTCTACTTGGTAAAACATCCTAAACGATTTCTACCAATTCGTTACCATATAATAAGCTATCCTAGTAAAAACATGATTTTTAAACAGAATAATTAAAGAAAAATTGTTTTATTCATATGAAGAAGCTGCAATGTAACTTAACCATCTATTGTTTTCTAAATAGCTTCTGGTGTCTAAAGATCCATATAGACATATTTTTATTAACATATTATTCATTGATATGATAATGAAGGGGATATTATCATACCATTCTAGAACTATTTCGTGTAAAATACACCGAAACGAATTGTCAAATTCAATAACTGTTTTATTTAAACTATTATTACCGCTTCTCAATTTATGGTTACTTGAGTATTAAGAATAAAGAATTTTAATTTATACGTTTGAGAAATCATAAACTCTTAATTTTAATGCTTAGTTTTATATTTAAAGGCCTACTAGTAAACTTTATTTATTAAGCACATAAATTCTTAATGTGTCAGAAGGTTGAACTTTCTTTAACTGCCCATATTGTACGTATATGTAAATAAATAAACATCACTTTGATGGTTCAGATGTAAAAGCTAAATCATTTTTTGCACCAGATACACGTAAATGTAGTAATTTTTAAGTCGGTTCAAATAAGAACACTATTTTGAGGCAGATAGTGGAAATGACTACATGACTAGTTGCGACACTTGTAGTCACCCGTTTCCAACAGTAGTTAATAAAGTTGTTAGTAAAATCAAAAGGGACCCTACAAGGTGCTTTATCCAATAAGTGCTATGAGTGTAACGTTAGTTCATTGGCAAAATTTTTTCACATGCGATTTAAAAAAGGAAATACTAATTCTAGAAAAACCATTAAATATAAAAGTTGCTTTCATCTTTTCAGTATACTTGGTATCCATTTCGAAAGATAGAAAAGTTTTCCGCTTGTTATACTTACCGAAAAGCCACCAACAGAAACCAATTCATAGGGACCAATCAGCCTCTCACCCATTATATCCAAAGTATTCGAACGACTCATTCCCAACAGAATAGAAAAGACGGTGCCCAATGATAATGTTATTGAACCCAGTAAAACGATCCATTTGAAAAATATCCGTTTTATTAAATTAAATTCAGACCAAAAATCCCATGAAAAAATCAGTTTTGAAACATTATCACTTTACATAAGACCGATAACCACCTTTGGCATCGTCTTTCATCGAAATCTGCATAAAAAATTATTTCACTGAAAATTACCAAAACATTTTTCATTTCGCGGACGACGGTCAATCGCCTTTGAGCTCCGTCGTTCGAAAAATAAATATTTTCGAAAGCACTCAAAAAATTGACCGTTCCGTCCGACATATTTTTCGAAAGTAGGTACAACGAATTTAATTTTTCGAAAGTAGGGGAGACTGTTGTACCTTGAGTATAGTAGTACCTTGGAACATTACCTGTTTTGAACTGGTTTTACCATCTATCTAATTATTGCGAAAGTGTATTATCGGGAAGTATAAAGAAACTTCATAAAACGTATTTTCACTAATTCACATTGTTTGGTGTGGTTTTCAAACAATTTGGTTATTATTGCATGTTAAAACAGCCGATTTAGTGTTTTGTTTCGTGATTTTCCATTCTTGGTGTAATAAAACTAGAAAATTTCAAATTGGCGTCTTGGATATACATATTTATGGTAAGTAAATGTGCATATTATTTTTTAGTTTTGATTTAAGCTAGATGAGCTAGGCAGTTTAGTTTCGTTCCGTGTAACCTCGTGTACCATGAAACAAAACTATAACTTGTACCTTGGAACAATCTGTTGAAGTAAAGAATGCTACAAATTTGCTGTTTTCTTTTATAAATTCGCAATGCCACAAAGTAACTTAGGCCTGAAAAGGGCTTCAGTGGATTCCGAAAGTTTATGCAAAGCTATAGCTTCTGTTTTATGTGATAATGACAGAACAATTTCTTTCCGTGATGCTCGTAAGGTTTGTGATATGAAACTCGTCACTATCTCGACGTTTAAATCGGTTTAAGGAAAGTGGAGATAAAAATTTCACTTTTAAAGCAAAAACGGATGTTAATAAAGTTTTTAGTGAAGAAGAATAAGAATCAGATTTATCAAAATACATTATTCATATTGCCAACATACGATATGGTCTCAGTAAAATGGGAGTTCTAGAACTTGCATACAAATATGTCAAAGCAAACGGAAAATAAATCCAAAACATGGGAAGATAATCGCATTGCTGGAGAAGAATGGATGAATGTTTTTATGAAGAGGCATCTACAGTAATCCATCACTTTTTTTAATTTCGTATTCGAAACATTTAATAATTTTGATATATCAATAAAGTTATATTTTCAAAGTAATAGCATTTGCCTAATTTATCTTACCTCACCAAAATAGAGGAACACTATTTAGTCAGGGTTTATTGAGATAAACGCAAGTGTTCCAATGTACATTAGGATGTGTTCTAAGGTACATGAACATAATGTACCATGGAACGATTCTCTTCTAAATTTAAAAATTGTGTGAAATGACATTTTTACACCAATGGCGCTGAAACAAATTTGGACAGTTGTCCAAATGTCTATTTAATGTCTGATTTATGCAGTGCTGCTAAAAAAAAATAAAAATCAAAAAGTGGTCCAAGGTACAACAGTCTCCCCTACCACGAATTCGGTTTTTCGAAAGTACCACGAATTTGGTGGTGCACAGGGTGGAATCCTCAGTCAGGATGTAGCGAGTAGCTATTTTAAACGTCAGCATTTAAGAAAAAATCAATGGGACGGTTTTTCCAATAAAACTAAAATCCTCATTTAATTATCCTCAAAGTGGGGGAGAATAATCCTTGTCCGAACCACAAAAACGTACATAAAATTAGTCAAAAAATTCAAAGTCGGAGAGTCGATCCAAACGAACCCAAAATATCTTTAATCCAGGCTCAGGCGGACATCGCCATAGTAGTCGCTCGAAGGCGAATCGACGGAAAAAAGTAAATTTGGGTTCAATGCCGTTAGTACGTGTATGCAAGCAGAAAAACCATTGAATTCTTATAGATAGCTTCTTTAAACATCCTGACAAGGATTTCAAGCATTTCGATAATTTCAGTGCAAAATTAAAAGTGAACAATTTTCAAAAAGTTCCGCATACATTCTACAATCATAACTACCTAACTTTTTGTACAGTGGATTGTCATAGTTCTCTCGACGCTGGATGAGTTACGATCCTACGGGTTGTAAAGGCTTGTCGAGTGGTAGTGCTCTCTGATGTTTGCCTTGTATACATTAGTTAAGTGATTAATATTTATATTTTTTACATTTTATGAATTATTTCAATAAATGAAAATATATTTTGAATTCGGTTTCTTATTGATCCACTAATTATAAGATTGGCGACAGACGTGTGCCATTCTGTGGCGTGAGACGGATAACTACTTATTACAGGTCACCTTTGATCCCGTCACGTTGTTGTACCTATCCGAATACTCACAGAATCCATCAACGGTCCTTACTTATTAAGAAGTGTTTCTGAGAAAGTGCTAATTATAAGATATATTCATTAGAAATTTCTAAAAAATTGAATAATTTGGGTATCTCTACAATAAGTGTAAACAAAACAAATATAGGAAACATTTTGGTTAATAACAAAGAAAAACTAAATAAAATTGATAAATCAGGTGTATATAAAATTAATTGTAAGGATTGCGATGCTGTCTATATCGGTCAGAGTGGTAGAAGCGTTGTCAACCGGGTAAAAGAACACAAAAATCAATCTTAAATATCAATAAAAATACAGGAATGTCAATACACTGTATTGAAAACAACCATTTCATAGAAACTGATAACATAAATTTACTTCATTCAGAAAGAAAAAGTAAACGTTTAGATCTGCTAGAACAACTAGAAATCAAAAAATCTTTGAAGTACAACCCTTGTACCACAAATGACCAGCAGAAATTCCTAAACACCCCTATAATAAACCAATTGTTAAGAAATATCCTTTGATTTATATAATCAGCTTAGGTCCACTCGAAACATTCAAATAATTAAAGATGTTAAATTAAATCTTAAATAGCTTAAGTCATAAATAGATTAAGACATAAATACTTTTAGGTATAAATTGAATATGCACGTCGGAAACTTTAGTATTCACTATGTAATACTCTTGATAAAGGCCTAATAAGCCGAAACATATGTAGAGTATTTATAATATATTGATTGATTCATCTAAAAGTAGTGTTTAATTTATTAACAATTATTTTCAAGATGTTTCACAAGGTACCTACCACAAGTTCAGTTCAGTGTATTAATAAATTTTGTGTATTGCCAATTTTAAAAATTACTAAAAATTACGTGCATTACAACAATGCATCATTATTTATGTGTGATCTTAATTAACTAGTAGCGCACTATCTGTAGTGTTTAGATAGGAATCTTTGTGTTGATATCAAGTTTTATCAGAGTTCAAAAATATCAACACCATTAAGTGAGACACAGAATTGTGACATCTTTAGTATTTGGACGATTTTAGTAATTTTTTTCAGTGCAGTACAGGAAAGATCTATGTTTTGGTGGTAATATGTTATCAGTTTTGCTTCTAATTGCTACCATGATTTGATGGCATTTGGTGACAAACGCTCTTTACAAGAGTACATTTATTTCAGTGTAGAACAAATTTAATGTCACCTACAGGTGACAAATTATTCAAATCATTCCAAAAATAAAGAACAAATAGATATTTGCTTTGCATTTAAGCCCTGTATAGTGTATATTATAAAAAATTTAAGAATTTGATAAGGTTTGCCATATTTTAATTATTAATAAGCCATTATATTACTATCGTTCCCTTTAGCAGTACCTGATGGTTGTGAAATATTCCAAAATATTAAATATCTAGCACACATAACTCTAGGCAAATAACTTGTGTCTTATTTCTCGTTCAGGCAGAGCCAAAAGTAATCAAATAATTACCCATAATCTGAGAACAATTCGTACTCTCTATCTGGACTAGTGACCATATGACTAATTCCTGTGCTTTAAGCGTGAGAACCATCCTAAAACAGCCTTTAGGCCGCGGATAATTACATGTTACAATACACGTGGTAAAAACATCTATAAAACATTTATTAAACCGTATAACCGTACCACTGCTATAAACTTCTGCCTTTAGCGCAGCACCTAAAATGCTGTAATTTTAATATGCTCGAAATCAGTTGGTAACAATTCGTGTTTTCAATACAAATGATAATATACGGTATAAATTTGAACCAGTGACGTAGGTACAATCTGTATTGAGTTTACATTGTAAATACGAATGTCTTGTAACGGAGGAGTGGAAAAATTTAAAAAAATATGTGTTCATTACGTGTCTATAGTACATCGCTAACTGAAATTTGATTACTGTACACTCGATTGCAAAAAGATATAGTACAATTTATTTTAACAATGTAAACATAAAAATGCAAAAAATGTTGATAACAGTCATTATCTAAACGTCAACTGTTACAATTTTTTTCAAATTGAAGTTTATTAATATGTAAGTTTGATTAAGGATACCAATTTTTAATAATGGTTAGACAACATAATTTCAGAAGATTAGTATTGTTTTCAAATTGGAAAATGGATGGTCTATGTGAGCAATTACTTCTGAATATAACATAAATGAATCCAGTATAATGAAAGTTAAAAAAAGATGGGAAATGAACGAACTATGTCCCGCAAGCATGGATCTGGTAAGCCTTAACGAAGTAATGAGCAATAAGATGAAGACCTTATAAATTATCTTCAGGATAATCCACTTGAGGCCTCAGTTAATGCAGTTCTGAAAATGTTCCTTCCTCAGGATCTACCGCCTGTAGAAGAATAGCATTCTGAAGTGTAGTTCTGCTGCTAAAAAATACAGATTAACGGAAGAAAAAAAGCACAGGTCATATTTGGCACTTAACCGTATGTTGAAGAATGAAGACTTTTGGTCAATAGGCAATATTCTATAATGAAAAAGTTCTTCAGTCGTGTAATGATGGACATATTCTTGTCTATAGGCCTCGTGGGCAAAAATGCAATCAAAATTTTACATTCGATCCAATTAAATCGGAACATTTTTCTGTTTATACCTGGGCATATATTAGTCAAAGAGGAACGGGAATGTATTGGTTTGTTTATGGTCATCTTAATTCCACTAAATATATTGAGATACTTGAGAATGTTGCTGTCAGTAAGGGAACTATATCCAGATGATCATTTTATCTTCCAATAGGATAGTTGTTCAATACATGGTGCACGTAATATAAAGCAACGACTTTGGGATAAAAGTGTGGAAGAGCTACCGTGGCCTTCTAAAAGTCCCAACATTAATCCTGTTGAGAATGTTTGAGGAATTATGGTGAAGCATATAAGTAAATTAAATTATCGTACTCTAAATACACAACAACTTCATGCCATGGTTAAAGATGAATGGAAAAGTTTATGTAATACCCAAATTGCATAAAATTTATATTAATGCCTAGAAGGTTACAAGCAATTTTAGTTGGCGATGGAACAATGACTAAAATATTAATTGCTATTCGGTTGTCCCAAGTAGAAACACAGTAATTGTAGTCGAGCTAAATATCGGGAAAATTGATTTTTAATGAATTATGTTAGCCTCACAACATTTGAAGAGATACTAACATATATTTTCACAGAAGTTTCGTAAATGACTTGATGTGTCATTCTCCATTATCAAAGTAAAAATATGTTTAAAAATGTTTGATTAGCAGCCTATACTTTGTTTTTAAGTAGCTTCGCAACCTGTACATACATAATTATTTATATACAAAACACAGTAACTGCATTTACTGTATTTGTAACTGGTAGATACTTAAAAAATAAACATTAGATATACAGCATGTGTGTTTGGGCGTAGGAAATTGACAGTTGAGACACACGTAGGTCTTTAATTAGAAATGAAGATCTCGTAAATAACTGAATCGAATGCTGCTCATCCTTGCACTTGACACAGTAAATAATGGTAATTATGGAACGGGTGATCTGACCACCATTTTCAAAACAAAGTAACTACCCAGACCATGCAAAAACACAGTAATGCCAAAGTACTTACTGTGTTTTCCAATGGTATTTGGCTAATACTGTGTTTTGTTCCGGTACAGCTACTCATTCAGAGTCACTTACTGTGTTTTGTACACATAATAACTCTTAAATGTTCATTATTTAGTCAATTATAAGTGTTCCACAAGACGTGTTGGGACACAGTAAGTCCAATACTTTAGAAAACTCAATTTTTATAAATTTGTCAATTACTGTGTTTCTGCCTGAGACAGCCGTATTATTTATGTTGTAATTTGCTTTAAATTTCATTTAAAATGTTATGTTTCACTACTAAAGTACTGCTGAATTACCATACCCTTGATTACCACACCCGGAAATGTTAGGGTTAAATGCCTTATTACCTATCACCAAATTGGCACTACTTTCACATTTACTTAAAAGTACCGTTGGGCGCTATACAAGGTCATGCTGAAATTCATATCTGGGAATGAGAGTGTTAAGTTAATTAAATTCAAGCAACTCAGAAAGGCCATTACCTTACATAAGAGTTGCAGTATTTTTTTTTAAATCAAATGTACCTTGATCAATTTTGAAGGTCTGCTACGTTATATTGATTGTTTCACTTATTAGCATGGGATATGGGATCACTGCACCAAATGACATTATTAGTAACAAATCTAGTATCTAGTGAAGTCTTATAACTGCAATTTTTCTCTAGATATATTTTTCACTGTAATTATAATACGTCGACACTGACATATATCATATTTTATTTCCTGAAGTATTTTTCACAAAAATCCGTTGTGCTATTAGATTTTATTCATACACTTTTCCTTGAACTTATGACCAAAACAAATATAACCTGTGTAAATTGCTTACGGTATCATCAAAAAGTAACCACATCAGTAATTCAAAAATCAAAACTTGCACTGTTCATTGCAATTATGAATAGCAGACAGCACTTATTCAGTTTTTCAGAAAGTGCTCTTTGCTGGACTAAATCACCTTAACTTTATTTTTAAACTTCTCGAATTAAAAATAATGATTAAATTTGTAAATATATAAATAAACTTTTAATCATTGCATCATTCACACGTAATTCCGTCTGGATTATGTAGTATCTAGTAGCAGTGCTAGATGGCACCACTACTGAATGCAGAATACCATACATAATGTGTATCGATGTGGCATTAAACAGTGCACTTGTGTCGTTACGTGTTACTCTAAATTTGTTGAAACCTTTAGCTTAATAAAAAACCATGAAAGATGAAGTGATTTCCCAACTAGCACCAAAGTGATAGTAACTGAGATAGGAACTTCGTATGAGTAACCATTACGTAATTGCGACTAAATTTACGACTTTGGTGTAAAAATAACTTCATTTGACAAGTCTACAGTCCCTGCCTCGTTACTACCTACAGAACTGTGTACGGCTACTACAAAGTGCACATCACTTCTGAAATTTACCGTGAAGTAAATTTCCCATCTAGTTCCCAATGTTGACCATAGATAAAGTTAATGCAACAAACCTAACCTATATAATATGTTTGTCTAACCTAGACTAGAATTATATGCTGCTATATTATGCTATGCAACATTTTATGTTCAAAATAAGGCAACGAAATTTAATATTTCAACACAGTTTTATTACACCTACCTTTTCTTCTATGTTATCTATCACTCTAATAGTATATTATACCAACAAGGTTTATGTTTATTAAGTCGTTGATATATGGCTGCATACAAGTAAATTGCGACAGCTGATAGGTTTTTCAATGTGAAGTTAGGTAAATGATAAACAGCAAAAGCTAGGAACGCGTTCAGTCTAGACCTCAACGTACGGCTAACACGTACGTTCCGAATCAATATCGGGAAAAATGTAACCATGAAGTGGCAGCGGCAACTTTGAAGAGGTAATTTGTGGTAGTCACAACTTTGCTATGACTTTGAAGTGATGCTACAGTTCCATTCGCAGATTTGTGGTAAATATAACTTTAAAGTTACGTATTTGCAGTTTTCATCACTATCCCCAAGTAGCAATTACTTTCAAGTAGCATTTCTTAGTGAAAACGACCTTAAA